>JAQPPZ010001630.1:0-372217 GCA_028583015.1 Wollemia nobilis | reverse complement strand
TTGTGTTTTGACTTATAAACAATATCCTCAGCTACCCAGTCCTCAGCTATTTCCAACATCGGTATTTCTTTTGCTTGTGGTAGACATCCGTTCACCCTCCCAGGCAGAGAATCCTCCTTTTGTCGCTTCCCCATGGTGTTTATGATTTTCTTTGCTTGTGTTTGACAGTCGTTGAAACTATCTTGGGTTCCACATAGCTTATCCCGAAATGAAATTCCTTCGTTTGGAGGATTTGGTACCGAAGTACCTATGTCCCCCATTCTTGGCCATGATCCTTACTATTGACAGCCCTCTACCTCAGCTTCTGAAACCCTAGTTTGATTCCTCAGATCAGACTAGAAGTTTTTGACTCTATAAATAGGATTAATTTGATTAACTAGGCATAGGTTTATATACATTGGTGGATTAACAATTGTGCAGGTTCCTGGACATCAACGATGACATGCAGTTGATAATTGATCTAATGCTAAACGCGTGGGAAAGTAATCAAAATTTAAAATACTTATGGTTTAATCAAAAACTATTAAAGGTTTTTAATCATCGATCAATTTTAATAAATCTGGATTATGAATGGGATTAATACATTAATTAATAATAATATTACACTTAGAATAATAAAGCTTTGGGCCTAAGTGTTTTTAATCAATTTGTTGTTAACCTATTTTTTTTAGCCTAATGCTTGAAGTTAATTAATTGGGCGTTTATATATAACATTGGACTAACAACCGTGTAGGTTTCAGGATCTCAATGATAGGCACAAGATGAAATAGATTTAATGCTTGATAAATCTTGATGGGTGCACACCTCCTAAGTGGATCTAATGGCGAGCACCCATAGAGAAGCACTCACCTCAAAGAAAATCTATGGATGCACATGTTCAAAACTGCAAGGAAAATAAAAGTGTTTATTTTAAGCAGTTTGTCTAAGGTTTGAATAATCTAATAGAAGTGCTTCATCAAAAGTAAATCCAATGACAGCGTGGACTACATGAAAATCTGTGTGGCGGCTTCTAGGACAGACAACACAGAATACTGTGGCGGCCATAAAATCTAGACAGCTTGCCCGGATTCATGGCAGCTACCGATTCCACCATGTAAAAAAAAAAAGTAAATTCGATGAGACACAATGAATTATTTTCTATCCTCACGAATACAGAGTCAACAACGACCTTGATACCAGGTTAGATTGAAGTACAATCACAAGCTCAATAACAATTAAAAATTCATATAGTAGCCGAGGAAAGAGAAGTTCAAATAGTCAATCAGAATCCCACAAATCATACCGTGATAAATAAACATAAGCTACTTAAAAAACAGATCTGATATCTGAAAATCAATTTCATATCTCTTCACATATTCAGAACGTGATCATGTACTACGTGGAAATAAAGTAAACCTGCTCATGATGGATGTATACAAAAATATTATCATATTTTAAAGATAAATACGAACTGTAGTAGAGCAAGAAAAATAAAGAAATCAAAACAATTAATTTACAGCTAGAATTAAATACACCCCTAGAGGAGAAAATAAAAATTACTCAGGGAGGAGAAACTTCAAAAGCAAGAAGCTAGTCAGAAGTCGAAGAAGGGGTAGAAGAAGAATACTCTTTAGGCACTAAGATTATCGGTTAAACAATTAAGTTAAAAGAGTATTAGCAAAGTGTATAGTGTAAACAAAAGGGGATAATGGAAGACAATTGTACAAAGTTTTGAAGATCTAAGGAAATGGTGATAAGTGTAAGGCCAAGATTAGGCCAATAATAACCGAATCAAGAACTAGAAGCTATAAAAGGAAGCATCCAAGTTTAGAATCAGTATCAAGCATTTAGAGATAGCATTTTTGCTAAGAGGTATACTTGAGTGCCCTGCTAGTTGTGTTGTTGTATTTCCTTTATGTCTTTTCTCTTTGTCATCCCTCATTCTTCCCTTTTGCTGTGTAGGTTTTGACAGAACTGTGCTTAGGAAGCTGAGAATATTTCTAGTTTTTCTGAGCCAAAAACTCAGAGATTTTTCCTGTTGCCAGATTGGAATGAGAGGAGTTGAAGGAATCTTGTTACATTATTTGAACAAGATTTCCTCATTGTATTAAACTGTAACAGAGTTCAATGGCACTCTGCCAACTCTACATGTAATGATATTTGAAATATTAATACAATTTTGGGGTGTTGTTTTGTTAATTTTATCTTTAGCTTTATGTGTTACCTTACAACAGATTACATTATTTGAATGTGTTGTGAGTGTTTCTTTTGTTGGTTAACTTTTAGGTTTATTGCGATATTCGAATAAGTCTAATAGCACCAATTTCCCTCTTCCCCTTTCTTTTTGTTCATGATAATTACGTTGTTAAATTGCTATAATAGCCCAATTGGATAGGCACCGGTCTACATAAGGCATAATAATGGTTATTTTCATTGCTTGGTCATTTTAATACATCTAGTGTAATTCTAATCTAGAGAGTGTAATATTCATAAAATCATAAGTTTACCGCCGGTGTTTCCTTACCCATTCTATAGTTTTCTTGTAGCAATAGTTGTTTTTAATTAGAATGAAGAGGCAGGTTGACTAGGGCCTGTACTAGCTCGTTGGTTTCAAACAATTTTTATAGCGTGACAATCGAATCTTATGGATGCAAGAAATAGTTCCAACAGTATTTTAGCACCATTTTCGAGGAGAATTTTAACGTTCTAAGCCTAGATTTTATGAAATTTATTAATAAACGAGTAGCCAAGTTAGAATAAAGAACTTGCGTCTTGGTTTTTATAAGTTTTTGCATTTTTTATTTTAATTTGCCCATAGTTTTCAATTGAATTTTGAAGTGTTTTTATGTTTCTTGATTTTCTTGATTTTTGAACCCGTGTGAGGTCGAGATTTAAAAGAATCAAGCAATATTGATTACAAAACTTATTCTTTCTACACCAACGTGCTGGTGACTCTATTTGGACAAACCCAAAAATCAAACATCAAGAAAGAAGGAGCATAACGTGCTAGCGCACACCAAGAGAAGTGGTAAGGAGCATTGTGATATTCGAATAAGTCTAATAGCACCAATTTCCCTCTTCCCCTTTCTTTTTGTTCATGATAATTACGTTGTTAAATTGCTATAACAGCCCAATTGGATAGGCACCAGTCTACATAAGGCATAACAATGGTTATTTTCATTGCTTGGTCATTTTAATACATCTAGTGTAATTCTAATCTAGAGAGTGTAATATTCGTAAAATCATAAGTTTACCGCTGGTGTTTCCTTACCCATTCTATAGTTTTCTTATAGCAATAGCTGTTTTTAATTAGAATGAAGAGGCAGGTTGACTAGGGCCTGTACTAGCTCGTTGGTTAGGCGTCAGTTTACATAGGCATAATAATGGTTATTTTCATTGCTTTGTCATTTTAATACATCTAGTGTAATTCTAATCTAGAGAGTGTAATATTCATAAAATCATAAGTTTACCGCAGGTGTTTCCTTACCCATTCTATAGTTTTCTTGTAGCAATAACTGTTTTTAATTAGAATGAAGAGGCAGGTTGACTAGGGCCTATACTAGCTCATTGGTTTCTACAATTTTTATAGCGTGACAATCGAATCTTATGTATGCAGGAAATAGTTCCAACAGTATTTTAGCACCATTTTTGGGGAGAATTTTAACGTTCTAAGCCTAGATTTTATGAAATTTATTAATAAACGAGTAGCCAAGTTAGAATAAAGAACTTGCGTCTTGGTTTTTATAAGTTTTTGCATTTTTTATTTTAATTTGCCCATAGTTTTCAATTGAATTTTGAAGTGTTTTTATGTTTCTTGATCTTCTTGATTTTTGAACCCCTGTGAGGTCGAGATTTAAAAGAATCAAGCAATATTGATTACAAAATTTATTCTTTCTACACCAATGTGCTGGTGACTCTATGGAAAAACCCAAAAATCAAACATCAAGAAAGAAGGAGCATAACGTGCTGGCGCACACCAAGAGAAGTGGTAAGGAGCATTGCGATATTCGAATAAGTCTAATAGCACCAATTTCCCTCTTCCCCTTTCTTTCCATTCATGATAATTACGTTGTTAAATTGCTATAACAGCCCAATTGGATAGGCACCGGTCTACATAAGGCATAACAATGCTTATTTTCATTGCTTGGTCATTTTAATACATCTAGTGTAATTCTAATCTAGAGAGTGTAATATTCGTAAAATCATAAGTTTACCGTTGGTGTTTCCTTACCCGTTCTATAGTTTTCTTATAGCAATAGCTGTTTTTAATTAGAATGAAGAGGCAGGTTGACTAGGGCCTGTACTAGCTCGTTGGTTAGACATCAGTCTACATAGGCATAATAATGGTTATTTTCATTGCTTTGTCATTTTAATACATCTAGTGTAATTCTAATCTAGAGAGTGTAATATTCGTAAAATCATAAGTTTACCGCTGGTGTTTCCTTACCCATTCTATAGTTTTATTGTAGCAATAGCTGTTTTTAATTAGAATGGAGAGGCAGGTTGACTAGGGCCTGTACTAGCTCGTTGGTTTCATACAATTTTTATAGCATGACAATCGAATCTTATGGATGCAAGAAATAGTTCCAACAGTATTTTAGCACCATTTTCGGAGAGAATTTTAACATTCTAAGCCTGGATTTTATGAAATTTATTAATAAACGAATAGCCAAGTTAGAATAAAGAACTTGCGTCTTGGTTTTTATAAGTTTTTGCATTTTTTATTTTAATTTGCCCATAGTTTTCAATTGAATTTTGAAGTGTTTTTATGTTTCTTGATTTTCTTGATTTTTGAACCCATGTTAGGCCGAGATTTAAAAGAATCAAGCAATATTGATTACAAAATTTATTCTTTCTACACCAACGTGCTGGTGACTCTATCTGGACAAACCCAAAAATCAAACATCAAGAAAGAAGGAGCATAACGTGCTGGCGCACACCAAGAGAAGTGGTAAGGAGCTCTTCTCGGAATGTGAGAATCCAGAGGTATTTACCCATAGTAAAAAAATCTCCATTCTCAAGAGTACGGTTAATGAGAATAAATCTTACTTTAGCGGTAAAAAGTACATAAAAAATAAATATCAGAATACTATTGCTACTGATATCTCTGTAGATGAAAATTTGAATTTTGCTATAGAAGATACATGTGATTATTCTCATTGCTTGATTAAAAGTAATATTATGGTAGATAATCCATTAGATTATATTTGGGCTACCCAGACCCAAATCCCTATAGACCGTGCTACTCTGAATTCAAACCTCATTACACCTACAACTACTATGGCTCAAGCAAATCAAAATAATATTCAATAGTGGAGAGCTAATAGGTACAGGCCTTTTGTATTATTTGCAAATTTGAATGCCTTACCTAGTAAAGCCCTTAAATACTTACCTAAATTCCTAGGTAACAATGTTGTCACTAGAGAAGAACATATCGAAAGCTTCTTGTATGCCTTAGATTGAAAGTCGAAGAAGAAGATGTGGCTCTTAGGCTATTTCAACAGACCTTAGAGAAAGATGCTTTAGACTGGTTCAATAGTCTTTCCACATATTGCATATTAAATTTCCAAAAAATGGAAGTCTTTTTAGAAAGGTATGGTAAGGAGAGAAATATACATTCACTCATAACTGAATTGGCGGTAATGAAAAAAGAGAAAAATAAATCGATTAATAACTTTAATAAAATATTCATCAAGATTAAAAGCAAAATCTTCGATAAATTATCAACAGTACATTTGCTTTTATAAGAATGCTTTCTCTGTAGAATTCAATGATGAACTAAGAAAAGAGCAAGTGAACACTATTGATGAGTGCATGAATAAGGTTGTCCACATAGAAAGAAATATGATCGGTAGTAAATTCTCTTTCTATTGCCCTACCTGTAATTCATCGCATAATCCTTCTAGTTGTGCCATCTATTTAGCTTCGCATCCCAGCATAAACCTTAAGGAACGACCTAGTAAAGAAGTTAGGACCAATTTAGATTGCAAGGATAAACACCCAAAATCTAAAGGAGATATTAAGGTCTATCAAAAACAAAGAACTTTAATATCTAAAAGAGAGCAACATCATCCTGAAACCACTAATGTCATATTTGATGAAGTCAAATGGGAACCGCTTATAGCAATAGTGGATATTTTTCAAGAAATCCATGCCATGGACTTTGAGAGTACACTAGATGAGATGAATATTCCTAATGTGGATGAGATGAGAGAACAACATTTAGAAGAAGGGATACAATCCAACAAAATAGTGCAGGTTGAGGAAGAAAAATTTGATAATTGGTCAACAACTAAGAACGATGAATCAAAATATGAGGTTATTAATGAAAAATTTGGTGCAAAAAAATACCACAAAACAGAATTGATTGACCACAAGTTTGAAAATATAATTAAGTCTGAATAAAATATCAATGTCTATCTTATCAACCATGAACAAAGAAATTTATTTCTCAAGGAATAAAATCATCATCAAACTCCTGATAATAGATTTGATGAAATCAAACAAGATCAGTCTATAATAGTAGAAGTTTCAAAAAGCCTTTTGACCAATGATTTCAATATACAAGAAATACAACACTCAGATGTAGAGACACTATCCAATAAAATAGTGTAAACTAAAGAAAAATAAATTGATAAAGGGGCAATAATTAATAATGATGAGTCTAAAGTTGGGGGTCTTTTTAAGTCTAATATAGAAGAGAACCACCAAACATAATGGATTGATCATAAGCCATGGGTTGAAGAAGATATCAACGTCTATCTTATCAATGATGAGCAAAGAACTTTATATCCTAGAGAAGAACATCATCATCAAGCTCTTGATGATAGTTCTGATGAAATCCCACAAGATCAATCAATAATAGTAGAAGCTCCAAAAAGCCTTCAAATCTATGATTTTGATATATTAGAAATGCTAGAACAACATTCAGAGGAAGAAGCATTGTCCAACAAAACTGTACAAGTCGAGGATGAAATAATAGATGAAAGGCCAATAACTAAGGATGATTTATCCAAAGATGAAGTTCTCCTTGTGAAGCCCAATGCAAAGGAAGATCCTAAGATAGAACTGACTAATCACAAGCCTAAAAGTATAGTTAAGTCCAAAAAATATACTGATCAGAAGGAAGATGAATTTTATAGAAGTATTAGGCTTATTGATCAGTCAAAAACAAGGCTCTTCCAAGTTTTCCAAAGATATATGTCAAATTCAATGAATGAATACTTTATCTGCAATTACCCACCTAATAATGGAGCTTCATATAACATCATAGTTGATCTATTGAGTCTTTTCTCTACAAAGAATTGTTCCCCCATTTATGTTAAAAGTGTGAAATCAATTAGATTAAAACAGGTCAAATCAAATAAAATTGACAAATCCACAGTGCTCATTGGTCTAGAAAATGGTGTTGATTCTTTTGCTGACTTCTCCATCATACCCATTAACAAAGCTCCAGTCCTAGGTAATACCGCATTTGTTACCTCATTTCAGAGTAAAATCCCCAATGTCCAACCCATCATAGGGAACCCTACAAGAATTGGCCAATCTAACAGAAGATACATCATTAAAAGAACAAAGAAAAAAGAATGCATAAAGTTCAATTGCAGTTTGTTCTTCTTTGGAATCATCAAGAATTGAGAGTGTATCCTAGGCCATTCAGAAAAAAATGAAAGGGATTTGCACTCACTCTACATCCTGAGGTTATAAAACTATTTTTGTAAAATAGGAGCATTTACCTCCTTTCAGTTTTCATGATACTTTATTTTGGCCTCATCACCATCTGTGTCTAGCCATGGTTATATTTTTATCAGTAGAATGTGTTTTTTTTATTCTTTGTTTGTCAGACACTATAAAATAGTTTCCTTACTATTGTGTTATTTTGTTGTTTTGTTTGTGTTGTCTTCTCATTTTGTTATAAGATAGTAGAGTATTCATTACTGTTTATCTCTCTAATGCAAGTATGAGAAAAGGAAATTTATTTTAGATTTGGATGTTGCTTACTATTTACAAATTTGAATGTTTATGCAATTGTCATATGATATGAGACAAAACAGAGTAAAATAAGAGTTATTGGTACATCATGCTAAAGCCTCACATTACAACAATACTAAAAGAAATTTCAGGGTCCAAGGGATAAAATTATCTTTGGTAGAATGATTAAGCCAAAAATCATTACACTCTATATTTATAGCCAACAACTGGTCCTCAACTTAGGCATACTCATTGCACAGTATGCTTATATCCAAATATTTCTCAAAAGAGGAAGAAAATTAAAATAAAGCAGATTGAGTCAATACTTGAGATATCTGAAAAACCTCTATCGGGGCTATAGACGCTTGACTGGAAAGTAGAGTAAAACCAGATGGGATCAGTAGCATCTCCACCGGGGCTATAGACGCTTGATTGGTAGTGGAGCCTTGCACATGGTGAAAATCTTAAAAAGAGTGAAATTTCTTAGTAGGCTTAACCATTTTCCAAATGTAATGAAGTTCTGGAAGATCCAAAAATTAAAATGAATACACTAACACACACTTAGGCCAAGGCATGATGGAACAAGTGACTTTGATAAATTGTGTATAATCATATCCTAAGACCTTGCTAAACAATCATAGCAATATTTTTGAAAGCACCTATGATCTTAAAATTCTGATCCTTTGATCTAAGTTGACTAAAGAGAATAACAGTTCTTGGGTACTCTTTTGTTTGAGTTCACATGTATTGTTTCTGTGTTGTTTCTTTCCAGTTTACAGTGTTATGTTTTATACCTCTAATCAAGTTTAACAGTTTGTGATTCTATCCAAAGCTTGAAATAAAACCAAGAGATTTTGGAGTCCTCAAGTGCCTCATGTTTTCAACACGTTGTCCCAGTCAGAGCCTATGTTGGAGCTAAAATTTACTCAACATCAGATGCCCCCAAATTTGAATTTTTGGTTTCAATATTTTCACCCAATTTGTTGGTCTCTATTGCATTCTCTTTTGAAAGGTTGATTTTTAATATTTGGTACTTAAAGAACCATTATAAAGAGCTTTGTTTTCCCTAAGTAATAAGGATAAATCCAAGTTAAAGCTATGGCCTTGACCGTTGAATTGAATTGAATATCTTTTAAACATTAAAAATGATTGTTAAGGATGTTCGATTATTAAAAGGCTTATAAAATTTGAAGAAATGAATATTCAATTAAAGAAGGTCTTTTAAAGTCCATAGGTTCCTAAGGAAATTAATTAAAACATTCAGACTTAAGTGGCAAATAAACAATCCTAAGGTTTAATAAAAATCAAATGGTAAATTGAGGGTATGCACCCCCTTTATGATAAAATTCATGCAACTTTTTCAATCTGGATGGACACGCTTCATCCCCCAAGATTTGGATGGATGCGTACTCATAAGCAGCTCAAAAGTTAATTAAATAACAGCATGGTCAAATTTTTATAACCTAAGGTATAAAGTCGATCAAATTATTAAAAATAGAAGTAAGGTTTATGTGCCCCCTTTTCATTAAGTATTGTGCAGCTTTGTAGATCTAGATAGCAGTGCTCAATTTATCAATAATCTAACGGAAGCGCACTCCCTAATTTATTCAAACTTTAAAGATAAAAGTCAACAGTGGTCATAACCTACGATAAGAATAATTAAATCAAAATCATGCACCATAGGGTTATGCGTAAGAGGTCAGCCCCAAAATGTATTTATAAAAATTTGGCGAATCAGTTTTGAAATCCAGGTGAATAGTGTCCAAACGCATGTAGAAGGTTCACTACTATTATGGGTAATGTTGGAAATTTAAACTTAATATTGTCAAATTATTATAAAATTAGGTTGAATCGAGCCAAAAAAAATTTACACCCAATTTTTTTTTGCTAACGGGCCTTGGTCAAGGGTCCCAAATATTAGCCAATTCCAAATTTTAAAATCCTAATTTTAGCCAATTTGTGTATAAATAGCCACTATGCGTAACCCTAATGCATCATTTTATTAAATATCAAACAAATAAAAAAGATCCAAGGGCAGCACTCAAATGTGATGAAATCGAACAATTGTGCATCACTCAAGATATCAAAGTTTAATAAGTTAAGCACCCAAAAATTAATCAGTCCATTAATCAAAATTAACAAGGGTCTTAATGCATTGATAAATTTTTCCCCCTTTGCTTAATTAAAGGTTATTAAGTAATTAAAGGTATTAATCAGTCCATTTTTCTATTAGTCTTGCAGATCTAAAAGAATCAACGGATGCGCTTTCTCTTGAGTTAATCCAACGGTAGCGCTCACAATAATTTGATCGACCATTAAAGGCTCACGTCTAAGTTGAAGTTAAATGCCCCCTAACTTCGATAGATCTAACGATTGTGCTTAAACTAAGATGATCCCATGGTCGCGCACCAAGAAAGCTAATTGAAGATTAAAAGCCTCCTTTTAAGACGTTGATAAAAGGCCTACACCTTCATGGGATCTGATGGCCACGCCTACTCAGAAGTAGATCTAACAGTAGCACTCTTACCAAATAATCAAACGTTGGTGAGTCAAAATGTAAAGTTATAAATCACACATCTTTATTGAATCCAACGATAGCGCTTGATCCTACAAAATCCAATGACCATGCTTGCAGCATACCAACCAATAGTTAGAAGTTCTATCGTTCGAGCCAAGGGTAATTGTCATTTCATATTCAATAGATCTAACAACCATGCTGAATCCCTAGCAGATCTGATGGTACCGCTTTTCTAAAGCATTCAAAGATTAATAAAGTGATCATAAACAAATTGTAGCCAAACTAAGATCTGAAGGTCATGCTCATTCCTTTCGAGATCCAATAGCAGTATTTCAACAAGGAAACTTAAGAAAAGCACACAACTCTGATTGATCTAACAGTCCACTTGATCCCACCCACAGATCAGATGGCAGCACGTATCCAAGGTGACTGAAGATATGAGGAACCCAATGATCATGCCCCCATCACTATTTGATCTAACGGTGAGCGCAAAGAGAGGTAATCTGATGATACAATGCCTATGTTTTAATGCAATGTTATTAAGGATTTTTAATCACCAGATTAACCATGGTAAATCAATATTATATGAAGTTTAATGCATTGCATAATTATAAAGTCAAATTAATGATTGTTTCAAGCCTAAGTATTTTGATTGAATTATTGTTGACCAAAAGTTTTCGACTCTATAAACAGGATTAATTTGATTAACTAGGCATAAATTTATATACATTGGTGGATTAACAACCATGCAGGTTCCTAGACATCAACAATGGTGTGCAGTCAATAATTGATCTAATGCTAAAAGCGTGGGAAAGTAATTAGAATTTAAAATACTTGTGGTTTAATCAATAACTATTAAAAAAAATTTAATAACCGATCAATTTTAATAAATCTAGATTATGAATGGGATTAATGCATTAATTAATAATAAGATTGCACTCAGAATTATAAAGCTTTGGGCCTAAGTGTTTTTAATCAATTTGTTGTTAACCTAAGGTTTTCAGCCTAATGCTTGAAGTTAATTAATTGGGAGTTTATATATACCATTGGACTAATGACCTTGCAGGTTTCGGGATCTCAACAACAACATACAAGATGAAATATATTTAATGCTTGATAAATATCGATGGGCATGCACCTTCCTAAGTGGATCTAACGACGAGCGCCCATAAAGAAGCACTCATCTCAAAGAAAATCTATGGATGCGCATGTTCAAAACTGTAAGGAAAATAAGAGTGTTTATTTTAAGCGTGTTGTCTAAGGTTTGAATAATCTAATAGAAGTGCTTCATCAAAAGTAAATTCGATGACACGCGATGAATTATTTTCTATCCTCACGGATACATAGTCAGCAACGACCTTGATACTGGGTTAGACTGAAGTACAATCACAAGCTTAGTAACAGCTAAAAATTTAGATAGTAGCCGAGGAAAGAGAAGTTCAGACAGTCAATCAGAATCCCATAGATCATACCGCGATAAATAAAGACAAGCTGCTTAAACAACAGATTTGATATCTGAAAATCAAATTTAGATCTCTTCATATCTTTAGAACATGATCATGTACTAGGTGGAAATAAAGTAAACCTGCTCATGATGGATGTATACAAAAAATATATTCAAATTTGAAAGATAAATACGAACTGCAATATAGTAAGAAAAATAAAGAAATCAAAATAGGCAATTTCTAGCTAGAATTAAATACACACCTAGAGGAGGAAATAAAAATTACTCACAGAGGAGAAAATTTAAAAGCAAGAAGCCAATCAGAAGTTGAAGAAGGGGTAGAAGAAGAATACTCTTTAGGCACTGAGATTATCGGTTAAATAGTTAAGTTAAAAGAGTACTAGCAAAGTGTATAGTGTAAACAAAAGGGGATAATGAAAGACAACTGTACAAAGTTTGGAGATCTGAGGAAATGGTGACAAGTGTAAGGCCAAGATCTGACCAATAATAACTGAATCAAGAACCATAAGCTATAAAAGGAAGCATCCAGGTTCATAATCGGTATCAAGCATTTAGAGATAGCATTTTTGCTAAGAGGTATACTTGAGTGCCCTACTAGTTGTGCTATTGTATTTCCTTTGTGTCTTTTCTCCTTGTCATCCCTCATTCTTCCCTTTTGCTATGCAGGTTTTGACAGAACTGTGCTTAGGAAGCTAAGAATATTTCCAATTTTTTTGAGCCAAAAACTCAAAGATTTTTCCTGTTGCCAGATTGGAACGGGAGGAGTTGAAGGAATCTTGTTACATTATTTGAACAAGATTTCCTCATTGTATTAAACTATAACAGAGTTCAATGGCACTCTGCCAACTCTGCATGTAATGATATTTGAAATATTAATACAATTCTGGGGTGTTGTTCTGTTAATTTTATCTTCAGCTTTATGTGTTACCTTACAACAGATTACATTATTTGAATGTGTTGTGAGTGTTTATTTCATTGGTTAACTTTTAGGTTTATTGCGATATTCAAATAAGTCTAATAGCACCAATTTCTCTCTTCCCCTTTCTTTCTATTCATGATAATTATGTTGTTAAATTGCTATAATAGCCTAATTGGATAGGCACTGGTCTACATAAGGTATAATAATGGTTATTTTCATTGCTTGGTCATTTTAATACATCTAGTGTAATTCTAATCTAGAGCGTGTAATATTTGTAAAATCATAAGTTTACCACTGGGGTTTCCTTATCCATTCTATAGTTTTCTTGTAGCAATAGCTATTTTTAATCAGAATGAAGAGACAGGTTGACTCTTAGAGCCTGTAATAGCTCATTGGTTTCAAATGATTTCTTATAGTGTGACAATCGAATCTTATTTATGCAAGAAATGGTTCCAATAGTTTCCCAGCCAACCATCCTTGTAGGCAGTGCTACTATGAATCCAAATCCTATTATACCTATAATTTCAATGGCTCAGGTAAATCAAAAAAATAATGTTCAACTATGGAGAACTAATAGGTACAGGCCTTTTGCTTTACCTACAAATTTAAATGCCCTACCTAATAAATCCCATAAGTACCTTCCCAAGTTTTAATAAAATAATACAGTAATTGGTGAAGACCATATTAAAAGTTTCCTATATGCAATGGATAGTCTAGAGGTTGAGCATGAAGATGTAGTCCTAAGGCTATTTCTGTAAACTTTAGAAAAAGATGCTAGGGAGTGGTTTAACACCCTCCCATCCAATGACATTCCAGATTTTGCTAAGATGGAAACTGTGTTCCTCAAAAAAATTGGAGAGAGGAAAAATGAATAATCCCTATTAACCGAGTTGGCCACTATGAAGAAAAAGAAAAATGAAGTTGTCAGTGATTTCAATAGAAGGTTTTCCAAAAAGAGGAACAAAATCCCTGTTAACCTCAGGCCTAGTGACATCCAATTAATTTGTTTCTATAAAAATATTTTCCAAGGAGAATTCAATTAGAGTTAAGGTAATAACAAGCCACCACTATTGATGAATGTATGGATAAAAGTAATAGATATTGCAAGAAATATGCTAGATAGTGGTAAAATGAAATCTTACTCTTTAGAGATAAATCAACCTAATAGGAAACCAAAAAAGGTAGCCTTTGATTTGCAAAGAAGATCTGAAGTGGATCCAATGGAACAATGGACTAATCAGGTGACGAAGATTTTCAATACCATGAAAAACAAGTTAGCAAGAATAGAAATAAATAATGGAAACAATGGGAATAATGGTGAGCAATCACAACCACCACATATTGATAATAACCCTCTCTTCAAGAAAAAATTTAATAGGAATTGGGGAAACAATAATGGCTCTAATTAAGGAAACAAAAATAGAAACAATGAGAACAATAATTGGAAGAAAAGAGAAACTGATAGAGATCAGAACAGTTTTCCAAACCCCATGTCATCTGCTAATCTTGCAGAATGTTTTTTTTATTTTTTCTCAACATGTGATGCTCCCCATAACCTAGAAGGATGTGGTATTTACTTAAGTACACAACACAATATAGAACTTAATGATGAATAAAAATATGACATAAGGATTAATGCCTATTGGTATCTAGAAGATGAGTCAAGAGAAAGACTCTTTGAAGAAAATATGGATAAATATGCATCAAATCATCATCCTTAGATCTAATACCACTATGCATAAATAAAATAAAGCAAGGGAAATTAATCCCCACTACTAAGAAGTGGAAGATTTAGAAGCCACCCATACTCTGAATTTAAGAAGCATAATAGTTCCTAACAGAATAGAGAAAGCTTCCACTAGTGAAACAAGAAAACAATCCTTCACAAACAAAAATGTTAGTAAAGATAAAATTGATAGAATTCCCAAAAAGGTAATCCATGAGCTAGTAGATTTAGAAGAAGAAACACCTAAAAAAGAATGCAATAAACCACTTGATATAAAAAATATAGAATTTGATGCTAGATCAGAACTCAGTAAACAGAAGGTTAATATCATTTTTGGTGAGCTTATGAAAGTTCAGCATTATAGAGAACAAGTCTATAAAGCATTCAGGTTTGTAAAGCATTTGGGCTTATTGAGCAAAAAGGAGATCCATCTTGTAACGTTGCTAGACAAAATTAACAAGATACAAGGTCACCATCCTCTGTTAGACCCTTCTATGTATCATTAAGATATAATTCAGATGAATGAGAGAGGTATGTAATCCATAATTGTATGTTGTATAGTGGAGCTTCACATAATATCATGCCCAAGATGATAGCTAACCAAATGGGACTAATATGCATAAGATATTATGCCCCTATATTAGTAATGGATAGTAGGCAAGTACCTTGCATTGGAGTGATAATTGGATTATTGGTATATCTAGACCAACACCCCAAGAAAGGTATAGTGATGGATGTTGTTGTAGTGGATGTTGACCCTTTCTTTTCATTCCTTCTAAGCATTGGGTAGAATAATTAGGGGGATCTATTCAAATAAATTGGTCCTATGCTACCATTCCAATGTCAGATAAGGAAAATGTAACTCTACGAAGAGAACATTTCAACAAATATTTTGTAGAGGTAATTAAGGTAGATGATACCGTGATATAATAAGATATAGAATGTCCCCGTTGGATAGATTTTCTGGATATAATCAGATATAGATTAATCTAGAAGATAGACATAAGACATCATTCACCACACCTTGGGGTACTTTTGAATATTTGAGAATACCTTTTGGTCTGATGAATGCAGGTGCTACCTTTCAGAGAGCAATGGATTTTACCTTCAAAGGGTTGATGTTCAAAATAGTAGTGGTGTATCTGGATGATATAACAGTGTTTTCTAAAAATACAGACGACCATTTGGAACATCTTGTTGTAGTATTTGCCCAGTGCAAAGAATTTGGAATTTCCCTAAATCCTAAAAAGTGCATATTTGCAACAACATTGGGAAAATTACTAGGACACATAGTGTCAATAAAGGAGGTGAGTATAGACCCAAAAAGAACTGAAGCTATCTCAAAAATTCCCACTTTTAAAAATATAAAAGGAGTCAGGTCATTCTTTGGCAAAATTAATTTTGTTAGAAGATTCATTCCCAAATTTGTAGAGATGACCAAGCCCATAAATGACATGGTTAAAAAGGATTGGAGAAATAAAATGGACACCAAAAATCATGGAAGCTTTTAAAAAAATAAAAAAAGCCATTTCTACTGCCCTAGTCTTAACTTGTCGTAATTACTCAAAAGATTTCAATATCCATTCATTTGCATTAGAGCATTCCATTGCTACAGTTCTTTCTTAGAAAGACGATGAAAATAATGAAAGGCCAATAGCTTTCATGAGTTTAGGATTAAACACATCTTAATGCTTATGCAGTGATTCAATCCTTAGAACATTTCAAGGGTATATTTGGTTCAAGTAATTTTTACTGTTGTATCCCTTTTCATAGAAATAAAATATGTCTTTACTCAATTTGAACCACTAGGAAGACCCACAAGATGGATGGTGAAACTATTATAGTATGATGCAAAATTTTAAATAGTCAAAACTATAAGAGGGCAAAACTTAGCAAAATATTTAGCACATAAAGGAGGAGAAGACTCTAATAATGTTATTTTAGTAGATGAGATGCATATGACATCAAGAGAATTAATAATGCTAAATGTAAATGGTATGATGAAATATTAGCATACCTACAAACTCTATCTTTCCCAAAAGATATGCCAACTAACAAAATGAGATCAGTAAAACTATAAACACAAAAATATCATGTGCAGGATGGTATGCTTTATTGGAGACACCTTGATGGTGTATTGTTAGTATGTCTATATGAAAATGAAGTCCTAGAAACAATTAAAGAATTCCATGATGGTTTCTGTGGAGGACATTTTGCTCCAAAAGCTACAGCTAATAAAATCATGAGGGCTGGTTATTATTGGCCTTCTATTTTCAAAGATGTATATCAGTATGTAAGAAATTACCATAACTGTCAAGTTTTTGTAGGTAATAAGCACTTGGCTGCTATGCCTCTCAAACCAGTGATCATGGAAGCACCTTTCACCCAATGGGAAATCGATATAAATGGAGAGATCAGTCCAAACTCATAAGGTAAACATATATGGATTATAACTGCAATAGATTACTTCATGAAATGGGTAGAAGCTGCTCCTCTAAGAAGTTCTACAACTCTAACTATTATAAATTTCTTAGAAGAAAGTATTTTAACCATATTTGGGGTTCCTTAGAAATTAGTAACAGACAATGGTAAATATTTTGTATCATTTGACATGGTATAATTTTGTACTAAATATGGAATAGAAATTTCCCATTTTGCAAATTATTACCCTCAAGGAAATGGTCTAGCTGAGTCATCAAATAGAAACTTAATTACCATAATTAAAAGATCATTGGGTAAGAATAAGAAGAGTTGGGAAAATGAATTAAAATTTGCTCTGTGGGTAAACAAGTTATCACTAAAAAGAAATATAGGTAGAACTCCTTACGAAATGGTATATGGAGAGAAAGCCTTGTTGCCCCTTAGGACAGAGAAATTAGAACTTTCTCTACTATTACAAGATCATGAAAACCCTAATGCCTTGCAAAGGAGGTTAGACCAACTTTTTTTGTTGTAAGAACAAAGAAGAGAAACCTTAAACAAAATAATCAAACAAACTTAAAAAAATATAAAATCATTTAACAGGAAAGCAAAAGGTACTCCCTTTTTTGAAGGAGACATAATGATCTACTAGGATCCCAAAATTGATAAGCATGGTGAGAAAGGAAAACTTGAACCCAAGTGGTTTGGCCCTTACCAAATAGGTCCAATTGTTGGTCAAAACACTTATAGGTTGCAAACCTTAAAGGGAAAACTGATGAAAATCCCCATCAATGGTATACATCTCAAGATTTACAACCCCTACCATGGGGTCAATAGGGAGTAAAATCCCTAAAATAATAAAATATAATAAAATAAAATAAAATAAAAATCCAAAAACAGAGTGATGTTTAGGACATAATGTTATGTTAGTCCAGTAATTTGTTTACTGTTTCATTTTTAGTTCTATTTTGTTTTTGTGTGTTTTTAAATGTGTCATTTCCCTTAAAAATCATAAGGTAGAAGAGTATTCTTTAAATGTTTATTTCTCTAAAGATAAAAAAAGAAGAGGAAATTTATTTTAGATTTTGATGATGCTTACAATTTGTAATTTCGAATTTTAATGCAATGGTCATATGGTATGAAACAAAATAGAGTAAATCAGAGTTATTGGTCCATCTTGACAATTTCTCACTTTACAAACACTATTAAAAGAAATTTCAGGGTCCAAGGAACAAAATTATCTTTGGTAAAGTGATTGAGCCAAAAATCATTACACTCTATCCTTTAGCCAAAAATTGATCCTCAACTTAGGCACACTCATTGCACAATTTGCTTATATCCAAATATTTCTCGAAAAAAAAAAAATCAAAATAATGTAGATTGAGTTAATGTCTAAGATATCTTGGAAAACCTCTATCGAGGCTATAGATGCTTGAATGGTAGTAGAGTAAAACCAGATGGGATAAATAGCATCTCCACCGAGGCTATAGATGCTTGACTGGCAGTGGAGCCCTACAAATGACAAAAATATTAAATATATTGGAAATATGAGCAAGATTTGTTGTCATTGATGTCAAGAAGAGAGCAAGGTTTGTTGTCATTGAAGTTAAGAAGATGATGAACAAGTTTCATTGTCATCAATGCATTTATGTCAAAAGGTTGATGTCCAAGTTTTGGTGTTATTTATGTCCTCCAGTGGTTTTTCCAACAAGGCAAAGAAGCAGGTTAATGGAAATAATAATATTATAATATTTTCGATTAAAGGTTGGTTTGAAAAAAACAAAGGCCTTCAAGGAGTTATAAAATTATTATTCCTCCAAAAGACCCATGTGACAGATCTTAAAGTCTTAGGTTTAAATTATTTAAATTTAAATATTTTACCCTAAGGTAAAATTTAAATTTAAATTAATTTAAGCACCAAAGTCGAATTTAAATTTGAATTAAAGTTTTGCCGACATGTTTGAAAATATGATGCATTGCATATAAAAGAGGGTAAGCTTTACCTTAAAATATCATCCATGCAAAATTCAAATGCTAAGAGTTAATCATGTGCGGAGGTTGGAGAAGGAAAGAATCGCATGAGCTTTAAGTTTTAGGAGGTAGACAAAGGGATAAAGTTGAGTGGATTTTTGTTCATATTGCCAAGCATTGGGTAGCGCAATTGGAAGCCAGAGGCTGCACTAGATCACTCACAGGCGATAGGTCATGGGTTCGATCCTCACAATCATTGTTTTGCAAGGCAAAGACGAGTGTGATTTGCACCGTCAATTGAAGGATAAAACGAAGGGGTGCACCTTACATTTTGTGTGAGGGTACGTAGCCCACTTGGTAGGTACAAGTTGTGTAGAGGTTCTTGGAAGAAGGGGATCAGGTGTTCAAATCCTGCAAAGGCATTTTTGTGTGGTTTACAAAGGTATTCGCTCACATTTGCTAAGGTTAAAGTTGTATCCAAAAATTGAAAGGTGTGAAATTTAATTTTTAATTTTCCCAAAGTTTTCTTAAGTTAAAATTGCATAGTGGAAAAAATTAAAAGGGTTTATGAGCTATAAGAGGGAGGTAAAAGGGTGATTAAAGTTTTAATTTTATGTTTAAATTTTTGGTTGTAAAATTTTGTAAAAGGAGTAATAAGGTATACCAAATATGTTATATGTTGAAATAAAGCTATATTGTGAAAATTGATTTGAAAGGAGAAATAAGGTATAGTTGAGATTTAATACTTGGCATGGTGAAATATTTTTGAAGGAAAATATTGAGGATAGATTTTTGATATCTAACCATTGAGATTGTAAAAAAAATTGATTGTGATTAAGACAAGTTTTGAGGTCAAAACTTCTTCAAACAAAAGGTATGGGTACATCTTCCTTATGAGTGAAATATTGTTGGATTGGATATTATGAATGTTAAGTTGGAGTGAAAAGGTTTGTTTGATAAAAATTGTTGAGTAAGCTTTCATGTGCATGATTGGTAAATGTTTGTGAGAACATTTGAGTGAGAAATTGAGAACTATCTTGAACTAGGGTCTGTGAAAGAGATCATGAGTATCATTGTTATGTGATTTTTTCTTATAAGCATTATTGGAAATATTTGAGTAAGCTTTCATGTGCTTGATTACGGTTTGTGAAAAAGGCCATGAGTATCATTGTTATGTAAATTTGGAATCATCTTGAGTCAAGGTTGAGTTCCATAGTGTGAGTTGTTGAAAGCATAGTGAAAAATAGGTTTTGTAAGCAAGTTGTGTATCATTAAGTGATTGGTTGAGTGGAGTTGATTGAACATAATTGATTGAAAGCATTGGAGTGATAGTTCAAGTTCTTTGAAACAAATTATTCTTTACTAATTTGAGAAAAAAAATGAAAGTGATTGAATGTGAAATGTATTGAGTCTCTTACCATTCTCTATATGTTTTTGTGATTAAACAAAATTCTGAGTGAAATTTGTTTGTGATATTGAAGAGGTTTTCTATGAAATATTGTGTTTTTTTTTTTTTTATTATTTGTGGAAAACATCCCAAAAGGGATGCCACTTTCGGGTAAGACCCAAGGAGGCAGGGGTATCCATTCCGCCAAAAACGCCCAGGACTCGGACCTGGCCTACCACCTTTGACATACTCAAGGAGCAAACAAACACACAAAACCAAATTAAAAAAAGAAAATAACAACAAAAATAATAAAATAAAATAAAAAACAAACTCCTTGAGTGTGTCAAAACCAAAAGCACAACCAAAAACGCACAATAAGATAAAATAAACCACAACACAAACCACATAGAAAAACACAAGAACCACATAACAAAACACAAACAAGACAAAAAAAACAAAGACATAACCCAAAAAAACATGAAAAATAAACACAACCAAAACCTAAAAAATAAAATAAATAAAATAAAAATAAAAACAACCAACAACAAACAATAAACAAAAACAAAAAACATAGAAAACACTCACACATAAAAAAATGAAATAACACAAACAAAGAGAAACCCAAGAACAAGAACGAAAAAAACACAAGAACAATAACAATAAACATTAAAAAAAAACAAAACAACAAAAACACAAGAACAACAAAAAACAACACAAAGAACACAAAAACAAAACAAAACAAAATTAAAAATCCTTAGGAGGAGGTTGCCAATTTCTAGTCCTATCCATCTTACTAATACTCACATTCCCTTTAAGTTGGTTGCCCTTAGAAGGTTTAATATTCAATCTTTGCGTCACTTGATCCCATATTTGGTGGGAGTTTTTGGGGTGATTAAGGAGATGATGGACTGATTCAACTAAGTTGGCTACGGTCTTTTGCCAAATATAGTAAATATCCTTCCTATATTGATTAAAAATTCGGTTGTTCCTTTCATTCCAAATATTCCAAAGAAGAATGGTAGAACCCATCCAAACTAATCGCCTAATAAAATGATCAACACCCTCTTGATTAGGCCAATCCCTCCAAAGTCTGTTCAAAAGTGAAAAAATTGGACCACTGTAAGCCAAGTAAAGTTGCCATTCTCCTCCATAGCTCAGAGGCTAAAGTACACTCAATAAAAATATGGTTGATATTTTCTACATTCTCTTCACACATTTCAAATCTAAAAGGGCCATGAAAACCACACTTCATAAGTTGCTCACCAGTAAGCACCCTACGATGCAATAAAAGCCAATTAAAGAACATCACCTTAGGCCAGAGATTTTGAGCCCACAATTGAGAACATATGTCAGAAGAATGGTTGGGATTATTATGGCATAAGGTCAAATAACCTTGAGCAACTGAATACTCACCCTTAGTAGTGTCGTTCCATCCAAAACAATCATTTTCATGGGACCAAGAGAGGGATCTCATATGAAGGATGCCTTGGATATCTTGTCTTTGCCTTTCTAGGATTTGAATAGGTTAGTCCTCAATAGGGATCCAATATCTACCAACCTTTGAATTACCAGTATGGTACCGATAGTAATTAGCCACATTTATCCAATTAGCTCGGTGAAGCTCCTCCATCCAAGGCCTCCAATCAGGAAACTAAGTTATCAAAGGCTTGTGACCATCCCAAGAATCTGTCCAAAAATTTGCATGTTGACCATTATGAATGATCCAAAATAATTTTTTCTTTATCAAATCCTCACCAGTCTTAAGAACTGCTAAAATGGGAGAACCTTTGGTAGGAAGTTGATAGCGAACAAGGTCTTCAGGACTTTTGTTCTCAGCATATTTAGCACGAAGATTATTGGCCCAAAGAGCATTGGGGTTATGCAACATCCTCCAATATAATTTAGCAGTTAAAGCTTTGTTGTTATTAATTGAAGACCGGAATCTTAACCCCCCTTCACTCTTAAGAAGACATAAAGTATCCCATTTCACCAAGGCCCATTTTCTTTTCTCCTTAGTACCACTCCAAAGGAAACGATGACTGATTTGATCCAATTCTCGAAGAACAACCTTTGGGATATTCAAAACGCCGAAACATAAATATGAATAGCTTGAAGGACTGATTTTACCAAGGTGATTCTACCCCTAGAAGAAAGCCACTTGTTGGTCCACTTTCCAATTTTCTTCTTGACTTTGTCCAACAACCAATTCCAATTTTTATTTTTCTGCCTTTGAATATTTATGGGAATACCTAAATAAGTGATTGGAAGAGAGGTCTTCTTATATCTTAATTTATCCAAGACCATGGCTTCCTGTCTAGCAGAGTAGTGAAAGAAAATAACTTTAGATTTGTCTTCATTGATCAACTGCCCAGTAGCCTTAGAAAAATAGCTAATGATTTGCTTAAAATTAGAAGCTTCCTTAACTGTAGCTTTACCTAAAAGGGTAGAGTCATCCACAAATTGAAGATGAGAGATAGGTCTAGCTCCATGAGCAATGGTAACTCCCTCAAGGGTTTTGTTTTCCCTCTTTTTGGTTATAGTCCTACCCAAGCATTTAGCAAGAATGATGAATAAATAAGGGGATAGCGAGTCACCTTGCCTAATACCTCTGGAAGTTGGGAAAGACTGAGAAGGCTTGCCATTGATAAGAACTAAGTAGGAAACTGAAGAGATACATCCCATAATCCAATCCATCCAATCCTTAGAGAAACCAAATTGCCTCAAAACTTTGATAAGGAAGTGCCAATCCACTCTATCATAAGCTTTGGATAAGTCTAACCGGATGAACATAGAAGGAGAATTTTGCATATCCATGGAATGGATGGCTTCCTAAGCAAGAACTATCTCATCTACTATTTGATGTCCTTCCACATATCCCCCTTGCTCTGGGGAAATAATCTTATGTAAAAGAGGCTTCAACCTTTTTGCCATGATTTTAGTAATAATTTTGAGAAGAACATTACATAAAGCAATAGGTCTAAAAGCTGAGATATGATCAACCTCTTGAGCTTTTGTAACAAGAGTAATATAAGTTTTATTGATAACCTTCAAAATTTCTTTGGATTTCTTGGCTTCTTCCACCACCTCTAATAAATCAACATGAAGGATATCCCAGAACTCTTGGTAGAACTCAATAGGAAAACCATCAGGACCTGGGGTTTTCCTTTTTGCATTTTAAAAACTACTTGTTGAAGCTCATTGATAGTAATAGGAGCAGTCAAAATAGAATTCTCCTCAAAAGTGATAAGAGAAGGGATTGCTTGAAGAATATTTTGTTGAGAAGCTGAGTCAAGAGGAGTAGCAGCAAAAAGATTGGAAAAGTAATCAACAACAATAGAGTTCATGCCATCCCAAGTATAAACAACATCTCCAAAATCTAATTTTAAGGAAGAAATAAAGTTGTGAGATCTTCGAGCTAGAAGAGATTTGTGGAAGAAATTTGTGTTTTGATCTCCTTTTTTGAGCCATTGAATTCTAGATTTTTGCTTCCATAAGATTTCTTCTCTTTTTTCCCATTCCTCTAACTGAGTTGTGAGTTTAATTTCATCTGCACTTCTCTTCTCTATGAGGCCATCTAAACGGATTTTCTTATTCAAATTTTCAAGATGAGCAATAACTTCATGTTTTTTTTTATGAACATCCCCAAACTCTTTCCGGTTCCAAGTCTTGATTTTGGATTTAATATATTGTAGTCTTTTGGCAAAATAGAACATCTTAGTCCCATGCCTAGGTTTACCTTCCTTCCACCATTGTTGCACACGAGGTCTGAAGGAAATGTCTCTAAGCCACATTAATTGAAAATGAAAAGGAGAGAAACTCACATTGGTTTTCCACATTTCCACCATGACTGCCCAATGATCCAAACCAGCATTATTAAGAGTCTTCACTTTAGGAATGTGACCATGGATTAAGAAATTTTTAGAAAGCAAAAACCTATCCAATCTCTCCATTATACAAGCTAAGCCTTGCCTTCTGTTAGACCAAGTCATAAGGCCATTATCTGGTTGGATATCCACAAGATGGAGGTTTGTAATATATTCACTCATGAGGTTAGTACTTTTGTCCAAATTTCTATTTCCCCCCTTTTCTCATCTAGAGAGAGGATGGTATTGAAATATCCTACGATCAAGATCCAAGCTTTAGGAAAATGAGAGATAATATGAGTAATATCCTTCCACTATCTTCTTTTTTCCTCCAAAGAAGTCGGGGCATAAACGATGAATGCAGAGCATAATCCGGTTGGAATGTCTACTTTGAATAGCTATAGCCAACAAACCCCAACTGCCAACCATATGGTGAATAACTACCTCTTTTGGGTCCCAAAGACAAGCAATGCCACCCGAAGTCCCTTGGGAACTAAGGGAAACCACTTTTCCAGCTGGCCAAATTTTATTGGCAATTAAGTCCATATCCTCCATTGACATTTTTGTTTCTTGAAGGAAAACAAGATGTGGATGATTTATCTGAATCATTCTTCTAATTTCATTTTGTTTTGAAAGAATCCCTTTGAGTCCTCTAATATTCCAAGTGATGATCTTCATTAATACTAGGGCTAAAAATGTTGGAAGGGCATTAATCTTACCTTCCTCTACAAGCTTTTCACCTTCTTTTACCATATGATATTGATTGGTCTTGTGACCTACTTTTTGATTAGAATCCATCTTCAATTTTTTTTCCTCGTTTCTTGACTTATTCCAATTAAATCTGAGATGGATTCTAACCTTGAAGAATGCTCATACACAGCCAAAATTTTACTAGATGGTTCAATGGAGTCTATATTGGGACCTGCATTGTTTGAATTTTTGACATTTGAAATATTGTTTTTCTTGTGTAAATTTTCTCCTTTTTTGTTCTGTTGAAAACCTTTGATTTGTTGGTTTGTCTCTGAGTTCTTTCCTTCATATTTAAACTGTGTTTCTAAGATTTCATTTTCCATTATTTCCTCTTCCTCACTTGGGACATCACTTGTGGAAAGGATTTCAAACATATTAGCAAATGACTTTGATTGATCCTTCATTACTAGTTTTTTTTAGTGTTCTTCTTCTTAGGTATTTGGAAACCTCTGAGTTTATATCTTCTTTCTTTTGATCAGGAATTTTATTTGGGCAAGCACTGGCCAAATGACCATATTCATGGCAAATTCTACAACGAAAAGGAATGTTCTCATAGTCCACTACTTGCTCCCAAGTGTCTTCCCCAAATTGTAATGTGATCTTTTTAGGTAGAGGTTTGTCAAAATCCATTAAAACACAAATTCGAGCATAAATAATATGTTCAAAATTTTGAGTACAATCAGCAGTCATCATAAAAGTTCCTAAAGAGTTTCCAATTGAAGAAAAAATAGTAGGATTCCAAAATTCAATAGGGAGGCCAAAGAGTCTAACCCACACGGGAGCTATAGAAGGCATCTCTTCTTTAGCTTTAAATTTAGTATGCCAGGGCTTCATGAAAAGCCCTGCCCTTCCAAAAAACCAAGGATCCCCTTGAAAAATTTTCTCTCTATCTTCATTATTAGCAAATAAAATAAGAAAATAACCATTTGGATAAATAGAGATATGTAAATCACCTTTAGTTTTCCAGATTTTTGCAGCCCAGACTTTGAAAGCAGATAGACTCGGACGAAAACCCACGAACCGACAAATTAGTCCTCTTTTTTCCAAATCTTCAATGCCAATCTGAATGTTACCCATATCAAGCTTAACAATAGGAGTTCCATCAGCTACTTTAAGACATCCTGACTCGGTTTTCCTAGGATCAATCTTAGGCATTCTTAGAGGTTTATGAGAAGCCCTAGTATTGATATTAGCATTGGGTTGAGGCTGTCCACCACGAAGGGCATCCCTAAAATTCATTTTTGGGACTGAGTCTTCAAAATTCTTACCCTTGATAGGGGTTTTCACAGTAGAATTATTTTGTGGGTGCACCTTAGCACCAGATTCAATTGAGATATGAGTCATTTTTTGATCAACTGCTTGAAACTTATTTCGTGGTCTCTTTAATCCTTGCCCTAGATGTCGTGGAAAGATATGGTTTTCACTTTTCTTTTGTGCAGCAAATTGGAAGCCGTTGTCACTCAAGTTCACAGTATGATGTATTGAAAGATAAATTTCTAACCCATATTGTATCCCCAGCAACATTTCTTGCTAAAATATTGAGCATAAACCACAAAAATATTGGCCGCTAGGCCCCGAAGGCCATAAAAACCAACCTCTGGAGCTGCTTGCACTCAACCCAGATGAAACCCTCGCATAGCCACTTGCCAAATATATCGTTCACACATAGGGATGCGCTAGGATCTGTGTTGCTCCAAATGATATGAAAATTGGTGGAGATGTTCTAGGGTTTTTTAGGCATCTACCCTCAAAATTTTAGCTCAATCCGAGTTCGGATGAGTGAGATATGGACGAAACAAGTTCAACAGTTTGGGCAGTCCTGCGAAAAACGTCTCTACCATTCAGCTCCGAAATTTCATCAATCTCAAAAATATTTCGTGAAATATTGTGTTGATTTTTATATGCAAGCTTGCAATTTATTTGAACAAGTTTTTGTGAAAGCTTGTGAGCTGATTTGAGTAAGTCCTAGAGTGGACTTAAGGAAAGAGTTGAGAAAGCTTTTGTGAAAGCTTAAGGACATATTTGTGTGAGCTTTTGTGGAAGCTTACAATCAGATTGGATAAGTCTTGGTGAAGACTTGTTGAGCAGATTGGGCAAGTTCTAGTGAGGACTTATTGAGCATATTTAAGGTAAGTCTTGGTGAAGACTTATGGATAGATTAGTGTGAGATTTTGTGGAAGCTTACAATGCAGATTTGAGGTAAGTCTTGGTGAAGACTTGAGAGCAGTTAGAGCAAGTTCTAAAGAGAACTTATGGATATATTTGAGGTAAGTATTTGAGAAGACTTGTGAGTAGAGTTGATTGATTGATTTGTTCAAACCTTGAGTTAAGGTTTGGGTAAATCTAGCAAAGTTGATTTATGATTGGATCAAGATTTGTGCTAGACCAAAGGATTGTGTTTAGTGTAGATTTGAGATAGATATTAAGAAGATTTGTGCTAGATTGAAGGACTGTGTTTAGTTCAGAATTGAGATAGAGATTAAGCAGATTTGTGCTAGACCAAAGGACTATGTTTAGTGTAGATTTGAGATAGAGTTGAGAGTAAGCTTCAAATTTTATAGAGCAGAGGACAATAGACTCTAGTGGATAGAGATCCATTAGCCAGGGTAGTGAGAATAGATATCTTCTAAGTGAAGATAGAGTCTTCTATGGATAGATATCCACAAGCCAGAGCAATGGAGGCAATAGTCTTCTAGAGGATCACCAACTAGAGCAGAGGAGGAGTTTTCCTATGGATAGAGATCCTCGAACCAACTAAGGGGATTGGTGTCTCCTATGGATAGGGATCCATGAACTTGATTAGGGGATTGTTGTCTCCTTTGGATAGAGGTCCATAAACATTGTAATAGGGAAGGATTTCCAAGAGATTTGTTGAAAAAAAATTAATGAAATATTTTCTCTATGGAGTAGCCCACATTGGGTGAGCCACATTAAATTGGTGTCTTTATTATGTATGGTGATTTATGCATTACTTTGATTATTTTTTTTGACATTGCATTAATATATTATATAATATAGTCTGATTAAAGAAAAGTAAAAAGTGGTCTTATACTATTCACTTCCCCTCTTAGTATAAGCTTGTATTATTCAATTGGTATCAGAGCGGGTTCCTTCAAAAGAGTTTAACAACTTGAAGAAAAATCTCATAAGAACATAGATGGATTCTTAGAATGGATCTTCAGGAAATTCGACACCATTGTTTGATGGGAATAATTATGTACTTTGGAGTATGAGAATGAGGATTCACCTAATGGAACTTGGAAATGAAATATGGGAAGTAGTTGAGAATGGATATATACCACCATCTACTCCACCTACAGATAAAGATGGTAAGCTCCTACATTTGAATAATTCAAAGGCAATGAATGGAATTTTAAAGGGTTTATGTGAAACAAAGTTTATAAAGGTTATGCATTGCAAAAATTCAAAGGAAATTTGAGATAACTTGAAAGGTATATATGAGGGAGACAAAAAGGTAAAAAGAGCAAAGTTGCAAAATTATAAGAGAACATTTGAAGACCTAAAGATTAAGGATGAGGAAACATTGCTACATATCTACTTCGTGTAGGGGAGGTTGTTAAGGTTGAAGAAATAGATGTTTGTGATAAGAATTTAAGGTCACTCCCAAAAAGAGATAGTGAAAAGATTTTATCTATAGAAGAGTCAAAATATATTGAAATTTTGACAAGGGATCAGTTACATGGAATTCTCACAGCTTTTGAGATGAGAATAAAAGAGGAATCTATTCCTCAGAAATAAGCAGCCTTCAAAGCTACTAAGAAGACAAAGGGTAAGAAGTCATATTCAAGAAATGAGTTATCTAGTGATGAAGAAGAAAATTACGGTAGAAGGAAAAAAGACTCAAGAAAATATAAAGGTACAAAATAAATTAGATGTTTCAATTGTGGAAAATATGGTCACTATGCATCTGATTATCCAGAGATTGGAAATAACAATGATGAATAAAAACAGGATTATAAGAATAGGGAAACATGAAAAAATAGGTACCAAAAGAAAAAAAGTAGGGATGGACAAAGCAAGCAAGGCATAAGAAGAGTTTTTATACAGATAAGGCAAGTAAGAGTTCAAGTGATAGTGATGGAAGCTCCTCAAGTAATTATGAAGATGAAATTCTATTTTTGGTAGAAGAAAAAGAAGTGGTTAGAAACAGGTTACCAATGATTCTCAAGTAACTTTGGTCATCTTGAAGATAGTTGTACAGTTAATGGATTTTGTTTCAGTGAAGATGAATATGAAGATGCTAGTGAAGGTCTAGAAGAATAAAGTCTTCTTATGGCAATAGAAGAAGAAGGAAGTAATTTTGATGGAAATAAATAAAATAATAATAAAAGATGTTTTGAAAACAAAATAATAAAGGAAGAATCATAAAAAGAAGAGGAAGTAGAAGTTGATATTGAGGGTGAGCTTATTTTTTCCCTTGATGCATTGAGAAAGGTAAGAAAGTAGAACTCAAAACTCAAGCTTAAATTTAAAGAATGTGATGAAGAGAAAGGAAAGCTTATAGAAGATCTAACCAACTCAATAGCCAAGACAAGGAAATTTAAAGAAATGTTAGAGGCTAAGGTTTTAGAATGTGAAAGGTTGTGAAGTAGCTTCATTAAGGAAGTAAAAGAGTCTAGAGATAAGCTACACAGGTTTGGGAGAAGCTCAAAGAAATTGGATAAGAGTATCAAGGTACAAAGATCTTTAGCAAACAAGATAGGACTTGGTTTTGAATAAGTACAAAAAGAACAAGAAGAGAAGTGAATATCAAGCTCCAAAGAAGAAGAAGCTTTAGAAGGAGATAGTGTAAGATAAATTGAGTCTTCTGAGGAAGAGTTGAACAATAGAAAGTTCAACAAGGAAAGGAACAATGCACAAAGAAGGAATAGATGGAACAAGAAACAACACATGGTAAAAGAGACTAAGAGACCAATGGGGTCAAGGCAAGGTAGTTTCAATGGATGATGCTTCTCATGTCATAGGTTTGGGCACAAGGCTACATAGTGCAGGACACATGAAAGATAGGAATATGGAAATTTTAGAAACAAAAATCTTTTCAAAGGTATTACTACTCTTGTAATCAGTTTGGTCACAAGGTAGTAAATTACAAGGTTCATGGTAGGAATGGATATGGCTTCACCAAGAGAAACCCCAAGATATTTGCACCTTTAAGAAATAACAACATTAAGTGTTATAAGTGCAATAATGATGGGCACACATCAAAGTGGTGTAGAGAAAAAATCCAGAGACAAGCAAGAACAAGAATAGTCAGAGGAAGAAACAAAAAAAAGGTAAATATCAATGCATACTAGGAGTAGAGATACTCCCACCCTAGAATTAACCACCTCAAGAGAGGAGGTGGGGGAGGGCTAAGCTAAGAGTCTCATTATTAGCCTCAAGCCCCAAAGGTGACCCTTTAACATTGATGTCAAAGGGGGAGATATTTGAGTTAGGGGGAGAGCATTCTATCAGGAGGAGCAGTTTCTCAGGGGGAGCATAATTAAAAGGTTGTGGGGTGGGTTCTTGGATTTGGTGGAAGGGTTTTTTGGTGTGTTTTGTTTTGGTTGCGTGTGTTTGTGGTTTTTGGACGGTTGGATTTTTTTTATTAAGAGAGGGAAGCAACCCACTAACCAATAGAAACACTATAAATAATTGTAAGTACGTAAACCAAAGTCCTCATGGATGTATAGGCCGAGGAAAATCACCTACTATAACTATCTAATTTTAAAAATGACACAATGGTAGGCATCCATTGGCCTGATTTAAAAGGTATTTGGTGATGCTCCATTAATGATAATCCATGTAGGATCAGTGAATCCACTCCACCCTCAAGTACTTAAACCCCCACTCTCAAATGTCACTACCACCTTGGTTGTTTCAAGTAAAGGAATTTCGAAGCAAATAACTATTTTCAACGAGCAGAGAGTTGGAAAGAGTTGGGAGAGTGTGTTTCTATCAGTTGGAATATTTTTTGAGAAGCAAAATGGCCACTTGGGGATACCAAAGAGGTCATGAAATTTGTCATAGACCAGTCATCGTACGAAGAACTCCCTGGAGAAATTGTACTCAAGACTGCAATGTATGATTTCACCAAGAATTGTGAGCCAAACAAGCAGCTCACATGGATCCAACAATATGAGATCGAGAATGCTTGTGTTCAAAGCTTTGGGTCTACCATGGAAAATTTGGAATGAGCCCCTTGGCTGTTGGCCGACTTATTCTCCAAAGCAAAGAGGTCATAAAATAAGGGTTTTCCCAGGAGGAGTAGATGGACCAGCAACCTAGGGAAACTAATATGCCCAAGATTATACTAATCTTTGGACCTAATGGCATGGTTAGCACTAGACTATGACAAAAGAACCAAAAATTTTCGAGACAAGGACACGACCAGTGTTCAGCATTGCGATCAAACACATCCAAGAAGTATTCAAACTGACGCCTTCAGTCATGCCATTAATTTGCCAGGTAATTGAAATATAGTCTCGAAGGTTAACTGATTTAGAAGTTTTCAAAGCATTGTTTGATTCATTTGAGCCTGTACAATTCGATTTCCCCATTAGAAAAACTACTTTCAAACCCTGGGTCAGGGATTTTTTTGATATGGTTAATATCATTTTGGGAGTGCAAGAGCTTAGTGTGGTATATAGAGATGTGTTGTACCTAGTAGCACAGAGTAACAAAAGAATAAATACCCCCATATATGCCTAGGAAGAAGAGTTGAGTAGACGAATGCACACCCAATTAATAGAAGTTGAAGAAGGTAATTTTGGAGCAAAGGAAAGAAATGCCCCAGTTTGCCCATTACTCAATTATCATACACCTGTTAGTTGGGTAATTAGAATATGAAAGTAAAAGAAGTCTGGGAGCCATCAAGAGCCCTAGATGCTCACACTTTGGATGGTTTTGTGATAATTTCATGGTGGAGATTCACTGGATCCTAACAAGTGATCTTCTTGAGAGATTGGGACCTGGAGTTAGAGCCTTCATTAAAGAAAAATATATAGGAGATTATTTCTTCTCGAAGGACTTCACATACATTAGGCTTTACGGGACCAAAATTCCCTCTAAGTTGTTACCTATGTATTGTCCTTTATCCCTAGCTACCTTGGAGCTGGTAAGACAGGTTGCCGAAGAAGCCAAAACGAGATTAGTGAAGAAACATGGTAAGGTCCCTTAGCTCAATGTCCCTTGTAGGTTTGGGCATTACATATTTTTAGGGTATCCAACTCTGTTCAAAGGGATGTACAATTTAGAACTCATGGATTTTGATGAAGTGACTTGGAGGTCCTACGACCCAGATAAAAAGTACAAAAGAGTAATGAAAATTTATGACTATGCCTGGGTCCGACACAGACAAGACTAGTATGAAGAAGCATTATTGGAAGCCATAGAGAAAGGAGAGGATTTGCAAAAATTATGGAACAATTTCCCTTATGACATGAGGGGTAATTCATAGATTCAAAAGGCGTATGACTACCCACTAGAGTTGGTTTCATTAAGAAGGATTTTTGTAGAGTTAGTAGCTCCTCTCATCCTAGAAGCCACCTCGACAGTTCATGAAGACCCTATATTGGAAATCATAGAAGAACATGGTATTGATCAAATGGAGGTTATCATGAGTATTGTAGATATCATAGAGTGCCAAGTTCAAGTCCCTGATATTCATCACCTCAGAATAGAGGTAGTGCCCATCATATCATAAGAAAATCCTATAAGGCCTCATACACATAAAGGGGAAGAAATTGTTACAAATATTCTCATGAATTAGTAATTCTAGAAAAATAGGTTGCATCCCCTGTTTCTGACCAGCTACTGGCTCTTGCTAGTGTGAAAAATTTAGCCCCGTGGACGATCCCCAGTTCATTGAAGATCAACAACATAGAAGTACATATTCCATCAGTGATACAAATGAATATGAGGAGATTAGGTAGTTTCACGGACCTCTTAAGAGAACAAAGAGTCAAACAGTAAGAATTTGTGTCTGCCCTTGAGGCAAAGAAGTCTAAACTAGCTCTAACCTCGACAAAAGTTACACTAGAAAGGGTAGAAGAAGAAACATGTTTTAGTGTTGCCAATAAGAGAGAACTACAAATAGTACTAGGAATAGGTGGCATGGAATAAAGTTCTACTTTGAGGGTAGAGGAAGACATATTTAGAGCATCTGTGGCCAATATATCCATATTTGCTCCATAGGAACCTTTTGTTTTCACAATTGATGATGAAATAAGGAATATTTCAATGCATGGAAAAGAAGATGACATGGTCAGGATGAATAAAGCTATGAATGAACAAACTATAGACCATCTGCACTAGAGGACTAAAGAATTGAGGAGCCAATTGGAGATAAGGGATAAGGACAAGACTGAAATGCAAGCCTTAATTAATAGTCTAAAAGAAAAGTTAGCTAAGGCAACTGCCACACCAATACAACCCCCTCCAGCTATGAAAGAAATAGACCATGCAGACTGCTTGTCTAAAATCAAAAAAGAAATATCATTTAAGATACATGAAAAGATTGATGGAATCATAGATATTTTCAGATAGATTAGAGTGATCCAATTCACTGCAAAAGAAATGGAAATCTTGCTATATCAGAAAGAACAATACTTGGAGATCATCCATCCCACTCTCCACCTAATGGTAGAATGTTTTGAAGAAATGTAGAATAAAGAAGTGATCTTAAGAGATGACTCTGAGGTTAAAAATAATATTGAATTTATGAAAGCAGTAATGTTTGAAGTAAACAGAGGAAGATGGTACAATGATGCTATACAAATGCTTGCTCTGATAGATGATACAAGAGAAAAGCTGGCAGATATTGGGTTATCATTAGAAGAGTTCTTGGAAACTACTAGCATAGAATATCTCCTCATAAATAAGGTTGAAGGGTTTAACTGTGAATCTGATGATGACAAAGGAATGGCTAGGCAGACTACCATATTGGTCAATACTTTGGATTCTCTTGTTGCTTAGTATGAGAAGAACATACTTTTCGTTAGTATAGAGAAAAAAAGAATCTTGCAAGAGATGAATGTAGTAAGGTTTGTTGTAACCTTCAATACTGATGCTTGGGGGCTTATTGAAAAACAACTCAGAAGGCTTTAGTAGATAAAGAAGAAGAAAGAACCAGAATATGCAGACTACAGCTAAATCTAAATACACCTCCAGGGGAAGAAATAAATATTACTCAAGCAAAGAAAACTTCAAAATCAGGGAGCCAACCAAAAGATGAAGTAGCAATAGAAGAAGATTATTCATCAAAGGGAGAGTCAAAAGTTCAACAAGTTAGTCAACAGTGAGTAACAAAATAGATAATATCATCTTTTTGAGGAGGATCGTAATCAAATCCAAAGTGCAGGTCAAAAAGGAATAATGGGAGACAACTGTATAGAGTTTTGAGGACCAAAATAGATCATGACAAGTGTAAGACCCAGATCAGGCCAAACATAACAGATTCAAGAACTTGGAGCTATAAAGACACTAGCTACAGTCAGAATCTGCATCAAGCATCAGAGATAGCAAATTTTTCTAAGATGTATACTTGAGTGCCCAATGAGTTCCCTTTGTGTCTTTTTCTATTCACATCTCATTCTTCCCCTTTGTTGTGCAGGTTTAGGTAGAACTGTGCTTAATAAGCTAAGAACATTTCCAATTATTTTTTAGCTTGAAGTCCAGAGATTCTTCCTGTTACCAGATTGAAATTGTAATAACCCAAGTCAACCCACTTGGTTCCAACACATCGAAAAATGAAAATTTATAAATTCCAAACCAATTTTGACTAGTATAAGCATGATTATTCTTCTCGAATGCCATTTCGCTGCAGATAAAATATCTAAGAGAACAAGATTGGCCACTTCTTGAAAGGTTTACCCTTTTATAATTCCTCTCTTGCTCAAGATTCCAAGTATAGCAGGGGTTTTCACTTCCAGGGCCCATATCACTTGGAGTTTGAATGCTTGCTTCCCATATCTTATATTAAGATATTAGCGTATGCATGCTAGGGTTGAAGCATATTCACCTCTTTGAACTGCATCATGAGTTTACCACTACCCTAAAAGAACTCCAGAAGTCTTATCTTGCATAAAGTCCATATCAGTATGCAAGTGTCCATAAGAACTTTTGGCTGTGTACTAGTTAGGTTTACCTAGGAAATTATGCCCATATTATAATTCCTACACCTTCAAATCTTTATTTTTCATTGGTGACCGACATACCATATCAGGATGTGAGCCCCTTTTAATCCCTCAACGTCCTGTTGGTTGGAATAAATAATGTCTTCCCACATCCTTTACTTAGGTTGTCTTCCCACAACCATTAGGTGATTGGTTTTAATAGGTTGTCTACCCACAACCATTTTCTTTCGATTATTTTCCCTTTAGTAAATATCATAAAGGTTAAAAATTTAAATTTGAGGTACTATTAATAAGAAATAGTCTAAACATTAAAGGTTCTAATAAAATTCCTTCATTTCTTAATTTAAAGAAAATTCCTAATGTAACATAATATTAAAGTCTTCTTCTTTTAAATAAAATTCCTATCATAACATAAAAGAAAATATTTTATTTAAAGTAAAAGTCTCTAAAAATTTAAAGACTCTATGATAAACAAAATCTTTATAACTAAACTTCGTTTTAAAATATATAAATTGAGAAAGTCTTAACGTGAAAGCAATGAACACAAGTCTTTGTTTTGACTATCTAACCATTCAAAGTGTTTAAATACCTTTCTTTCAATTTCACTTCGTTTCAAATAAATAAATTACCATAATGTTCTTGCTACCTAAATATGACTCGAATCTTAATTTAAATCTGTCTGACCTATAAAAAGCCATATCTAAGTCTTTGATTACATAAAGGGTTCATCTTAAGTTTCCTTCAACTGTAGTGGTCATTTTGTAGGGTGCTCGGGCTATTGGTGTAGCGCTAAGAAGAATTTCTATTGAGAAGTCAAACTCTTGTTTGGGGGGTAGTCCAGGTAGATATTTTGGAAAAACATCTCGAAATTTATTTAATACTGGATAGGTCTGGAAAAGACTTGTTTCAGACTCAATTTATTCTTTCTTATTAAGTTTGATGACAAAGACCCTACTACTTTTTCTAATGGCTCTTTTAACCTGCATAGATGACAAGAAGTGTGGTTCTAATGACTCACGTCCACAGTAAATTTGAGTCCTTTTTTTGGAGTTGTTAGTGAAATCCATCCATCTTTCTTCAAAATTTAATAGTGCTTTATGAGCCTTGAGCCAATCAACCCCTAAAATTATGTCAAAGGCATGCAAAGGTGCTACATATAGATGCCAACTAGTCTTTCCTTGAGGTAATGTTAATTGAGGGTCAAATAAACACTGATCTACAGTATAGGTTTACCCAGATCCATACTCAACCTTCCATCCATTAGCCATAAATCCAAGTTTTTCGGTATGTCTCTCAATACATTTGGTGAAATAAAACTATCAGTAGCTCCTAAATAAATTAAAATTATTACATCTTTATTGTAAATTTTACCATTCATTAGAAAAGGTATAGCTTGACCACTGAGTTTAGGGTTACCTGTTGCAACGTAAATTTTATGGGCTGGTTCTATTGGCTCTTGTCTCTTATCTACTCTCATGGGGCATTTCTCAGCATAATGTAGCTGCTTACAGATCCAGCACCCAATTCGAGGTGCCTTTTCCCTCTTGTCCCCATTTTTGCCTTCCTGAGCATCATATTTAACCTTTTGATCATATCTATTAAAATTTCGCTTATCGACCTCCATAGTTGTTTTGATTTCTATTTCCTTGGAATTTATTCTTGCTTTATCAAATCTATTTTTGTTCTCATACCACCCCTTATTAACCTTGTTCTTTTACCATCTAGTTGAGCCATCATTCTTCTTTTTTGATAGTTCCTCCTTATCCTCTTTTGGTAATAAGCCTTTTTAGCCTTGTAATTTTCTTCTTGCTGACGGGCCAAATCATAGGCAGTAGTCAAAGATACTGGCTTAAGCATAAGTACTAGGTTCCCAATTTTCGGATGAAGCCCTAACAGGAATTTTTGAACTTTAACCTCAATCCTTTGTTCATACTCAGGTATGTATTTAAGTAATTGTACAAACTGTTGATAGTATTCGGTGACAATCATGCTACCCTGAGTTAGTATAGCAAATTTTGTGATTTTCTCAAGATAAAATTGGGGAGACAGATACCTCTCCTTAAATATCATTACAAAATTCTCCCAAGGCACATATGAAGCTTCTATATTATGCGTCTTTTTGTATGTATCCCACCAGTCAGTGGTAGCCTCAGTGGTAGCCCCAATCAAATGGAAGACTGTGTATGAGGTCTTAGATTTGGAGGAAGGAGTCCTGACAGAAAAATATGCTTCCAAGCTGTTTAACTACCTTTCAGCCTCTTCTCCATCCCCCTTGCCATCAAACTTATCTATGTCGATTCTATGCATATCTCTATCAAGCTTAGATCCTACTTGCTTTCTTCCAGGATCCACAAATGATTCATCTCCAGCAACCACTGTTTCCTTTCCTTTAGACAAGTTTTCTATTATCTTTTGTTGTTGTGAAATCATTTCCTATTGTTGGGTTAATTGAGATTTTTGTTGTTCCATATGTTCTAGAATTTGTGCCTTTTTTTGAGCCATATGTTCCATCATATGGGCTCTTTGCTGATCCATTTGCTCTTTCTGCTGACTCATCTATTCTTGCATTAATTATATTATCCGAGTCATTTTATCTTCTTTCGGCATAGGCTCCTTTTCCCTCCTTATCACCCGAGGGGGCTCTACAAATTCCTTTATAGCGCCTATCCTTGTAACTCATTTAAGGACCCACTTAGGATTCTCGGCCAACCCTTCCCATTGTGCCACCATAGGTCTTTTTGACGAACTAGCCCTTAATCCAGATGCTATTGCATGTTTCAGAAAGAGCTTTGTTAAAGTTTTGTTTTTAAAGTCTAAAGTAGATTATAATTTTATATTTCATTTTTCTTTGACAGTTTGGAATTTTTGGTTAATCTAAGAATTCATATGCTCTGATACCAACTGTAATAACCCAAGTCAACCCACTTGGTTCCAACACATCAAAAAATGAAAATTTATAAATTTCAAACCAATTTTGACTAGTATAAGCATGCTTATTCTTCTTGAATGCCATTTCGCTATAGAAAAAATATCTAAGAGAACAATATTGGCCACTTCTCGAAAGGTTTAACTTTTTCTACTTCCTCTCCTACCCAAGATTCCAAGTATAGGTAGGTAGGGGTTTTCACTTCCAGGGCCCATATCACCTGGAGTTTGAATGCTTGCTGCCCCATATCTTATCTTAAGATATTAGCGTATGCATGCCAAGGTTGAAGCATATTCACCTCTTTGAACTGCATCATGAGTTTACCACTACCCTGACAAAATTCTAGAAGTCTTATCTTGCATAAAGCCCATATCAGTATGCAAGTGTCCATAAGAACTTCTACCCGTGTACTAGTTAGGTTTGCCTAGGAAATTATGCCCATATAATAATTCCTACACCTTCAAATCTTCCTTTTTCATTGGTGACCGACATACCATATCAGGATGTCAGCCCCTTTTAATCCCTCAATGTCCTGGTGGTTGGAATAAAGAATGTCTTCCTACATCCTTTACTTAGTTTATCTTCCCACAACCATTAGGTGATTGGTTTTAAGAGGTTGTCTACCCACAACCATTTTCTTCTGATTATTTTCCCTTTAGTAAATATCATAAAGGTTAAAAATTTAGGTTTGAGGTACTATTAATAAGAAATAGTCTAAACATTAAAGGTTCTTATAATTTCTTCATATATTAATTTAAAGAAAATTCCTAATGTAATATAATATTAAAGTCTTCTTTTAAAGAAAATTCCTATCGTAACATAAAAGAAAATATTTTATTTAAAGTAAAAATCTCTAAAACTTTAAAGACTATGATAAACAAAATCTTTATAATCTTTATAACTAAACTTCATTTTAAAACATCTAAATTGAGAAAGTCTTAACGTGAAAGCAATGAACACAAGTCTTCATTTTTTTTTAAGCAAAAAACCCCTTGTGGGGCTGCCTTGGTCTGAGATACCATGAACAGAGGGTTCTACACGATCAAAGTCACCCAGGATTCGTGCCTGACCCTCACCAATATTATCAATTGGATTTTGGGTACCCAATTCAAATTTTTGGTAGGGTGGAGATTCGAACCTATGAAGCCTTGGAGGATTGCCCTCTCCTTTCCAACTCACCTACAACACCTGGGTACAAGTATTCGTTTTGACTATCTAACCATTCAAAGTGTTTAAATAACTTTCTTTCTTTCTTTCTTACTATAATCTAAATTTAAATCTGTCTAACCTATAAAAAGCCACATCTAAGTCTTTGATTACATAAAGGGTTCATCTTAAGTTTCTTTCAACTGTAGTGGAACGTTTTCTAGAGGCTAAAGAAAAGGGCTCTTGATGGCACACGTATCGTTAATACAAACCTAAAAGTAGTGCTACAATCTCTTTTCTTATGTGTTATGACTTCCTGAGTTTTATCCATAATATTTCCATATTGATGTCTTTAGTATTTTTTTTAAATTTCTATCAGACCTAACCTCGCTATGTTTTTTAGGTCCATACTGCCATGCTATTGTAAGTTTTTCGATGGTCTCTAATCTCATTTATTTCCACTTATAAAAGGAAAATAATTGCTCTACTTTAGTTAAAAGTTCTCATACTATTTTGTACTATGGAAGCTTGAGCATATAATGCTAAACCTAGCAGTCTTGCATCTAGATCAACATAGAATGAATTTGTTCCACCGCTGTCTTTTCACACTCACCCGTGCATAGAGGCCATAGCACTAGAAACGACTGATTCCTTCTAGTCGAGGGTTCAAGGACTGATGGTAAAACTACCTGAGACACCTTCTAAAGTTTTAAATCCAAAGCAAAATACAATTGTTCAATATCAACCCGAATTATGCAATTAGCTCCTGGATAAAATTCGATATACCAAATAAAGAGTACTTGTATTATAAATTTGCAGCATTTTTTTTATAATCATTTCATCCTTTGCTCTCAACAAAAACATATATAAATGATAAAGCCCAACGTATATATATATATATATATATATATATATATATATATATATAACAAAAGGACAATTACATTTTGTATCTGGAAACATATTTTGAAGCAGAGATATATTGGTAAATCATTTAATTAAATTTACACTTTCTCACAACATTTTCTAACAATAGCTCTTTCATGAATTTAAAATACAATTATATCAAACATCCATTTCAAGACAATAACTCTTTCATGAAATTAAAATACAACTACGCCAAACACGCGTTGAAGAAATTGAAGACTTTGGAGAGCAATTTTATCAAAATTTCTCATTTGCAAAGGAATCACAGCGTGTCTTCTCACTTCAACATTTTCTAAAACCCCTTACCAGTGTAAACCGATGGTGCACAAGGGTCAGAACGACCACTACGACATTGTAATGCAACTAACCCTAAATGAAAACATAAATTCTCATACAAGATTTCATTACAGGTTCATTTGCCATTTTGTCTTATAGGAAATGATTAAATTCTTTCTACTGTCACACACAATTTTAATCATACGGTTGCATTTCATTTACTCTACATTGTTGGCCTTTTGTTTCAGAAATAAACAATAAATTACAACATATCAAAAGAAAAGATAACTATATATGCTATGACTAGCATAACTTAAAATTTCGACCTGATTCTGTCACAATCTGCTGGCGCTTCTAAAACTCTCTATTCCTTCCTCCTCATGATGCCCTTTGTGCGAAGTATCGAAACATTTTTTTCTCCTCCTCCGTCTTCCTTTTTAATTAGGTTATTTTAATTTTAACATTTGTTAGGCTTGTGTATGCCTTCCTTCCTTCCACTTGTCATGTAATATCTGAATCCATATTTTGCATATATATTTTATATAATTTCCTTTTGTTATTTCATGGTTAAAAACATCACACAAAGTTTCGATTATGTTTACATTTAATTAATATTATTAATCATAGTTATATTTTTTATAGTTATTATTATATATCCTTACTTATATAATATTATTATCTTATTTAATACTATTTTATTTTTATATATATTAATTTTTCTTTATTATTTTATTTCATATTTTAACAGAAAGTTCCTTAACGCAAAATATATGCAAAAATTCCTAAAAAAGCAACTATATGAAATGCAACTAAATGGGCCGTTGGTGGAAGCACTGCTAGTGGAATTCTATGATTTCCTTTTTTAAGCAAATACCCCATCACTCATCATTTCCCTTGACTTACCTTCCACTGTCTAACAACTGTCGAGACATATTTTCTTCGAACTTGCTCCCATCTATGTGGCCACCTATTCTTGCACTCACAGAAAAATTTTAGCAGTATCTCTCTCATTCTTGCATATGCAATAAGAAATTAAAACTACAGGGTTGTTACATAAATAGAAGAACTGAAGAAGTCTTGTTACATTATTTGAACAAGATTTTATCATTGTATTAAAAAGTTGTAACAGAGTTCAATAGCATTCTACCAACTTTGCATGTAATTTCATTGAAAAATTAATACAACTTTGGGGTTCAATTTTTCTATTTTTGTCTTTAGTTATGTGTGTTACTTCATAGCAGATTACATTATTTGAATGTGTTATGAACGTTTCTCTCGTTGGTTAACTATTAGATTTATTATGATATTCAAATGAGTCTAATAGCACCAATTTCTCTTTCCCCCATTCTCTCTGTTCATATTATAAGCATTGTTAATTTGCTCTAACAACTCAATGAATCTAGGCACTGGTCTACATAAGGAATAATAAGAGTTGTTGTCTTTTCTTGGTCATTTTAATATAAGTAGGGTATAACTAAAATATGGAGTGCTTAAACTTGAAATATCTTAAGTTTTTCACTAGGGGTTTCCTTACCCATTTTGGTTTCTTTTTATCATAGCAAATATATCTTTTACTAGAATAAAGAGGCAGGTTGACCAGATCTTGTAATATCTTGTTGTTTTCAAAAAAAAATTATAGTATAATAATCGAATCATATGGATGCAAGAAATTTTTCCAACATGTCCACAAGGAAAAACAACCAACAGAAACCACACATGGGGAAAATTCCACACTCACCACCATTGAGCGATGCTCCCACGAGAGAGGATGGAACATATGGTTGAGCCATGATTCGCTCGTTTTAGGGATTGGATCATGGTTTACCTACTTCGACTTGGGCATTTCACCTAAAATCCTGCTTCTTGATTTGCAAAGCTCTCTGTGGGTGTTGTGCTTTATATACTACCATGAGGGCCATCGTGGGATACATGTGGGATAATGGCTCAAGACTCTCGTAGTGTTGCTCAAGGTATTTTTAGAAATTTTTATTTGATAAATTATGAGACTAGGTAGTATGGGAGGAGCAAAATTATGGATCCTAGAATTAACATGGGGCCCACAAGGGAAAACAACCAACATAAACCACACATGGGAAAAATTCCACACTCACCACCATTGAGCGATGCTCCCACGAGAGAGGATGAAGCATATGGTTGGGCTATGAATCACTTGTTTGAGGGGCTGGGTCATCACCTACTTCCACTTGGACATTATACCCAAAATCCTACTTCCCGATTTGCAAAACTCTATGTGGATGTTGTGCTTTATATACCACCATAAGGGCCATCGTGGGACACATTTGGGATAATGGCTCAAGACTCTTACAACGTTGCTCAAGGTATTTTTAGAATTTTTTATTTGAGAAATTATGAGACTGGGTAGTATAGGAGGAGCAAAATTGTGGACCATAGAATTAACATGGGGCCCACAAGGGAAAACAACCAACGAAAACTACACATGGGGAAAATTCCACACTCACCACCATTGAGCGATGCTCCCATAGGAGAGGATGGAGCATATGGTTGGGCCATGATTCACTCGTTTGAGGGGATGGGTCATGGTTCACCTAATTCTACTTGGGCATTTCATCCAAATCTTGCTTCCCTATTTGTAAAGCTCTATGTGGATGTTGTGCTTTATATACCACCATAAGGGCCATCATGTCCACATGTGGGATAATGACTCAAGACTCTCACAACATTGCTTAAGATATTTTTAGAGTTTTTTATTTGAGAAATTATGAGACTTGGCAGTACGGGAGGATCAAAATGATGGATCCTATAATTAACATGGGGCCCACAAGAGAAAACAACCAACGAAAACCACACATAGGGAAAATTCCACAATCACCACCATTGAGCAATGCTCCTACGGGAGAGGATGGAGCATATGGTTGGGCCATGATTCGCTTGTTTGAGGAATTGTGTCATGGTTCACCTACTTCCACTTGGGTATTTCACCCAAAATCTCGCTTCCCGATTTACAAAGCTCTATGTGGGTGTTGTGCTTTATATACCATCATAAGGGCCATCGTGGGATAATGGCTGAAGACTCTCACAACATTGCTTAAGGTATGCTTAGAATTTTTTATTTGAAAAATTATGAGACTAGGTAGTACAGGAGGAGCAAAATTATGGACCCTAGAATTAACATGGGGCCCACAAGGGAAAATAGCCAACGAAAACCACACATGGAGAAAATTCCACACTCACCACCATTGAGTGATGCTCCCATAGGAGAGGACGAAGAATATGGTTAGGCCATGATTCGTTAGTTTGAGGGGTTGGGTCATGGTTCACCTACTTCCACTTGGGAATTTCACCCAAAATCTTGCTTTGATATTTGCAAATCTCTATGTGGATTTTGTGCTTTATATACCACCATAAGGGCCATCATGGGATACATGTGGGATAATGGCTCAAGACTCTCACAACATTACTCAAGGTATTTTTAGAATTTTTTATTTGAAAAATTATGAGATTGGGCAGTACGGGAGGAGCAAAATTATGGACCCTAGAATTAACATGGGGCCCACAAGGGAAAACATCCAACGGAAACCACACATGGAGAAAATTCCACACTCACCACAATTGATTGATGCTCCCATGGGAGAGGATGGAGCATATGGTTGGGCCATGTTTCACTCATTTGAGGGGCTAGATCATTGTTTACCTACTTTCACTTGGGTATTTCACCCAAAATCCTGCTTCCTGATTTGCAAAGCTCTATGTGGGTGTTGTACTTTATATACCACCATAAGGGCCATCGTGAGACACATGTGAGATAATATCTCAAGACTCTCATAGCATTGTGTATTTTTAGAATTTTTTATTTGAGAAATTATGAGACTAAGAAGTATGGGAGGAGCAAAATTATGGACCCTAGAATTTACATGGGACCCACAAGGGAAAACAACCAACAAAAACCACACATGGGGAAAATTCCACACTCACCACCATTGATCAATGCTCCCATAGGAGAGGATGGAGCACATGGTTGGGCCATGATTCACTCGTTTAAGGGACTGGATCATGGTTCACCTACTTCCACTTGGGAATTTCACCCAAAATCCTACTTGCTGATTTGCAAAGCTCTATGTGGGTGTTGTGCTTTATATACCACCATGAGGGCCATCATGGGATACATGTGGGATAATGGCTCAAGACTCTAGTAGCATTGCTCAAGGTATTTTTAGAAATTTTTATTTGAGAAATTATGAGACTGGGCTGTACGAGAGGAGTAAAATTACATGGGGTCCAAAAGGGAAAATAGCCAATGAAAACCACACATGGGGAAAATTCCACACTCACCACCATTGAGTGATGCTCCCATGGGAGAGGATGGAGCTTATGGTTGGGCCATGATTCTCTCGTTTGAGGGGTTAAGTCATGGTTCATCTACTTCCACTTGAGTATTTCACCCAAAATTTTGCTTCACGATTTGCAAAGCTCTATGTGGGTGAAATTTTTTAATAATAAAAAAAGACACACCCACCCACGATGTGGTTTGAAATTTAGACCTCTCAAAGAAGAGCCAAAGCATGAACCATTGCTTTTTTCCCTTGTAACTTAGACCTCTCAAAGAAGAGCCAAAGCATGAATTGTTGCTTTGTACCCTTACAACTTAGACCTCTCAAAGAAGAGCCAAAGCATGAACCGTTGCTTTATCCCCCTGCAACTTTTTAATATTTCGAATATCAACTCTATTCAAATCAAATTTTGATTGATATGCCAACAAGCACTAATAGTCAAATTGGAAAGCAATAGTCAATTTATCCATGCAAAATATGACTAGTCAAACCACCCTACGTATTCGCTCATGAGCAGCCTAGGTCCTCCCTTGGAGGATTGCCCTCTCCTCTCCAACTCACCTACAACACCTGTATACGTGGGACGGTTTAACTAGTTGTATTCTGCATGGATAAATTGACCATTACTTATCGATTTGACTATTAGTGCCCATTGACCTATTAATCAAAATTTGATTTGAACAGAGTTGATATTCAAAATTTTAAAATTATGCAGCACCAATTACAACAGGACAATGGAAGAAATTTCCACAACTTTGGTTTTGAGAATTTGAGAAAGGGTTTTACCCCATCTATTCAGAAGTAGCAAGGGCAAAAAAAACAAAAAATAACCCCTTGGTCTGTAATTTTCAGCCCATAGGATTTTGGTCATCGATATTTTTATTGGAAATCTGTTTGGGCTATGGATGGCAAAATCACAAATCTTGTTGTCCATAATTTTTCCTCCAAATAACTTACCTATAATAAAATTGAGGCCCTTAGCTTGGGTTTAAAGTTCCTCCCTATTCCTCCTCCCATGGTCAAAGACGTTCTAAAACAAGAGTTTTCAAAATTTTGTAGATGTCTTCCTCTTGAATGGTTCTTTGGACCGAGAGGTGGCCCTCTAAAACTGCTTAAGCCCATTGACCTTTTCTGTGTTTCCAACCCAAGTTTTAATCCCTCACAATTTTATAAGCCTTTGGAAGAAATTATTGGCATGGGTGAAAGATTCCTTAATAACAAATTATCTGCTACTAATCCCACCTACCAACGTGCTTTTCCATCCCACATCTAGTCTGCCATTTGTTCCCTTGCCAATGACAAATCCATTGTCATTAGGCCTACAAATAAAAACTTGGGTGTTTGTATTTTATCCATGGACTGGTACATTTTAGAAGGCTTTTTCGTGTTTCCCCTAGCAGGATATTTTTATCAACTCCAAGACTTGCTTGATTGGGCTTTTAGGAGAAATATGCTTTAAAAAACCACATGAAATTTATGCTCCAAGTAACACCATCCTCTATCAAAGTGTATGTCTTTTACCTGCTCCCAAAAATCCACAAGCCCAGGCTTTTCGATCAACCCATATGTTCCTACTGTGGTTTCATTCTTGAATCTACCTCCAAATGGCTTCATCATATGCTCTTGCCAATTTTGTTGAAGCAAAAAACCCATCTCTTGGATTCCATATCTCTAATTAAATATTTGCATGATCGTACTTTTCCTCAGGATATCATTATTTTCTCTTTTGATGTTGAAAGCCTCTATCCCAACATCCCCACCTCTCAAGGATTGGTAGTCATCCATTATTTTTTAAGGAACGGATTTGATTCGACCAAGACAAACTTTGTGGTAAGGCTTGTAGAGATAGTGTTAACACAAAACTGCTTGGAATTCAAAGGGAAAACATATAGGCAGATAAGAGGAGTAGCCATGGAAAGTAATTTTGTTATGGTTTATGCTTGTTTATTTCTTTATTGTCTAGAGGAACAGGTATTTAATAATATTGTTGTGGAAAATATTTTATTTTATAAAATATACATTGATGATGCCATTGGAGTTTGGCATGGCCCTAAGGAGGATCTTAATGGTTTTCTTGCTTCCTATGATTCCTTCTATGACAGTCTTAAAACTACTTCCTTTATTTTTTATTTTGAAGTAACACTTCTGGATATTACATTTTTTAAGGGACCTGATTGCTCAGACTGGAATTCTTTGTACCAAATTGTTTCAAAAGCCAATGAATGCCTACAAATACATCCCTGCTTCCTCTCATCATCTAGTTTATTAGAAAAAGACCTTTATCATGAGTGAACTCAATAAATTTTTGGTTAAAGAAAGCTCTAGGGATGGATTTATTTTTTTTTTTAAATAAATAGTTGCTTCCTCTAGGGATGGATTTATTTTTGTTAAAAAATAATTTTTTTTATAGACTTAGAGCTAGGGGATATCAAATTCATTTTCTCTTGCCTTTGTTTGAGAAAGTTAAATTTGATGGTAGACCTTCACTTTTGGCCAGAGTTTTGGAGTGAGCAACATGTAGGCATGGAACCAAAATAAAAACAATTCCTCTTATTTTGAAGTTGGACAACTGCAATTTTGTTAGAGATCTTCGAATTGGCACAGATATTATTTCTTCAATGTTTAAAAAATGGAGAAAAGATAGAGAGCTCAAACACATTGCTCGAGGCATCATTTGTTGGAGGAACAAAAAGCCCTTGAGAGCTTATCTTTGTAAAAATAAAATTTCTTAAAACATGTTTTATCCGCTATGTATCTTGCATTTTTAATGCATTTTTTATGTAATTTTTAATGCATTTTTTAATGCAAGGGTGGGTAATTTTTCTTGGGGCATGAGCCTGGGTTTATCGTTTGGTCTATAAACCTGCGGTATTTATTGTTTTATATGGATTTAAAAAAGATTTTTTTTATCCCTCATGTAATACATTATGGCTCCCCACTAGAGTTAGGATTTTATAAAAAAAAATTTGTACTTCTTCTAAACTCACACTCCGCTGATGAGACCCATAGGTCGAAACGCGTTCGGAGTTTTGATGTTGTATTACTTCTTCTTTTCAAAATAAAATTCAATTTTGTGTCTTTTGTTCCTTTCCTAACTCGTGTTAATATTTTTTTCTATTTTTTAAAACGTATTTTTTTTCAGTATTATGCTCTTCACTTACCATGTAATACGATGTGGTAAATCATAAATCCTGCAGCACTAGAAGTATGCTCTTCACTTGCGCATCTGCGATCTGGTGAATAGAAAACTAGTCTACGTTTTTAGGGTACTTGCTTCACCATGTTTCTTTTTTTATTGAAGAGTAGAAGAGTCTTGTTACATTATTTGAACAAGAATTCTTCATTGTATTAATACTTTTTACAGAGTTTAATGGCATTATACCAACTCTGCATGTAAATCCTTTTAAAATTAATACAATTTTGGGTTTCATTTCTGTCAACTCGTTGTCTTCAGTTTTATTTGTAGCTTCATGATATATTACATTATTTGAATATGTTATGAATGTTTCTTTCGTTGGTTAACTATTATATTTATTATGATATTTGAATGAGTTTAATAGCACCAATTTCTTCTTTCCCCCATTCTCTCTATTCATTTGAAAGCATTGTTAAAATTGCTATAACAGCCCAATGAATCTAGGCACTGATCTACACATAAGGCATAATTAGAGTTGTTATCATTGCTTGGTCAATTTTATAGAAGTAGTTTATAACTAAAATCTGGAAGTGCATAAAATTGTAAAATCTTTAAGTTTACCACTGGGGTTTCCTTACCCATTTTGGTCTCCTTAAATCTAAGAATAAATATTTTACCAAAATAAATAGGCAGGTTGATCAGATCCTATAATAGCTCATTGGTTTCAAATAAATTCTTGCAGCATGATAGCCCGATCCTATGGATGCAAGAATTTGTTCCAACAGGGCCTCTACATCCTTACGAAGAAAACTTCCTCCCATGGAAGACAGATAATGAAAGTGAGATTTTGTGGATTCGTGGGTCATCGAGAGAAAGTATTAATTTTCCTGGTTGGTAGGGGATTCAAAGGATAGATTGTTTTGTGGCATTTTAAGCTTTCCCCTTCTAAAGCCTATTATAGATGAATTTAAACCTCAAAAAGAAAAAAAGTCTCAACCTTTATGAAAAGAAAAGGGTAGAATACTATTCAGTATACATGAAGGTTTTTGAAATATGAAAATAACCTTTGAACCTAAGCCTTACAGAGAGGGAAGGGTGAGCGGGGTTTTTTTTCAAAATTTTCACCCTACACCTCTAGCTTGAACCCATGGAGATTGAATTTGATAGAAGTAATGCCTACTGTAGGAGACGGATTTGCTACTCAAATGCTTTCAGTAGTTCTTCCATACCCAAGTGGTTTTTCACTGATCTCCCACCTCACTTTTATAAGGCAAGGAGTTCCCATTTAAAATCTTGGGCTCTCCTTGGGTTTTTTAAAGGGCCTCTCCTCTCTAAAAAAAATGAGGTTCACCCCGGGAATTAAAGAGAGCCTCCCCTTGAGGGAATTTTAAATGGGTTAACTCGAGAGGAACCAGAGCTCTCCATCCTTTTTGAAAAGAGAGAAGCATGGACAACACTTTTCCATATATAGATTTTATGCTTGAAATTCAAATTCCTTCAATCCCATTAGGATTTTATGCTTGAAAAAGGATGGATCTTTTTTTGATAGTCTAGAGTGAAAGGATAGAGGAAAAAATACCTATCTCATCTACTTGCATTAGTTGTTGAAAGAAAAAGGTCCCACTCAGATTCTTTACCATGATTTTTAGAGTGCTTAGAGAGAATAATTTTTTTTGGGCTAGGTTGTTAATTTGTAGATGACTGATTGATGAGGGATAAAGGCACAATCATAGAGAACAGATTCCTTATATTGCAACTTCAACTAGGGCATGGGCGGTCTAGAGTGATAGGCCCTTTTCTTCTATCTCATTACAACCTCTCCTCTCTAAAAAATAGCTCTCTATTTAAAAATGGGGGCACTTTCCCCCTTGATTTTTAAAGGCTAGAGGGAAAAATGAATGGTTTATTTGTAGATGATCTAGAACTAGGGATAACGAATCAATCCCATAAATCATATTCTTCACCCCCCTACCATCAAGCTTTCTTTTATCTTGTTATTTATGATATCCAAGGGGATTCTAATTCCATAAAGATGCAAGAACCCAAATAATAGAATCATGCCCTTAAAAGGGGATTCTAATTCCAAAACACAACCCGAAGAGGTCGCAATAATAGGAAGACCCACAAAGAGCAAGGGGAAAGAGTCAACACCAATGCCGTAACATGATTAATTTAATATAGAGGACCTATTTTTAAGAGGATAAGAGCAGGAGTAAGCACAAATTCTACCATACAAATGTAAATTTTTGGATCGAAAACAATGGAATAACTTGACTCTATCAATCTCCATGTGACTGCCTCTAAATAGAACCTTGCAACCAGTAATCGAAGGTAGAGGGGGACCAGACCATGATTATCCCAAGGTTTCTATGTAGAGTCAATCCATGTAGAACCAAAGGAGTGTGTGGTGGGCCATAGGGAAAGTAAGGTGGATCGGGCTTGAATGACTAGACAGAGTCGAAGAGAAGTGAGAAGGGCAGGATAAACTTTTAGTTTTGGATTTTTATGAATGGTGGAGCAAAGTGATCTATAAAATTAATGAGATGACATGGAAAGATTATATGGAGTAGAGAGCTACTAAAAGTTCTTCATTGGTCTCTAGTTTGATATTCCCTAGGGAACGTCAATGGGACCAAAGAGAAAGAGTGCTACCCAGATCCTTATTTTATTAAGGTCTTCTTGAGCAAAGAAACAATGTCCAGATCTAGAGGAGAGAGCCCTTTTAAAATAGAGAGGGTATGCTAGTGCTCGAGAAAGGGAATTTCTACCTATCCAGGGGTGTTTTATGATCTCTAATTCATTTTCTACAACTGGATTTCTATGGGTCAGAAAGGGCCTCTCTAAAACTTTAAGGAGCACTTTTGGTTTTTGTCCTCTCCAAAAACTCCACTCCAAAAGTGGTCTGGTTGCAAAAAATCTTGATTTGTAGGGTACACGCTTTAAAAGTGCTTGTTGGATGATGCCCAAAATATCGTATACTAAGAAAGAGGTCCACTATTTCCTTGAACAGAGAAATAAAATGAAAGAACCTCATAATTGTATGGTTAATTCCTATATCTCTAGTTTCTGGTCAAATCAATTCTCTTTTTCTACTTATACGAACTATTATACATGAGGGGGGTCTTTCTAGGATCTCTATCCTCATTTAAAGTTAGTGATAAATTTTAAATTAAAGGATCGTTTAAAACAACCTCATGCCTGAATTAGATGCTCTTTATTGATCCTTGAATGGTTGGATTATGGTGCTTGTATTTCTTTTAGTATATCAAATCGATAATATGGGTATGGATCGTAACTTTGAATCTAGGAAGTGTGTTATATCTTTGGCCTCTAAAGGTGAATTTATTGTGTACATAATTTGATGCTTGATTTATGACTAACCCTACTCTGATATGATTGGTTGGTGTTTTTGAATACGAGGGCTTGAAAATGAGAATATCCCAAGACGCCATTCTCACCTCACCTTACAGGGAAGGGAAGGGAATGGATCAAAAAGTGAGAATAATGATGAAAGATCATTTCTAAGTTCTGATGGTCCTTCAAATGAGATTTTTGATGCTTCCCCATAAATGAATCGAGGCCCATTTCTTTCCTCTCTAAGTAAGAAAATAATGAGCTATCGAATGAGATTTTTAGTGCTTCCATACCATTGAATCAAGGCTCAACCTTTTGGGTCTTGAATATGGGGTCCTATCGACCTCTCACATGAACCATGCCAAGTATTGGTCCATTCCCCGGAGAGACCCCCTCAATTGGGGAGAAGGTTTAGTAGGGATATGTTAGAGCCAAAATTAACTCAACATCAAAAACCCCTAAATTTGAAATTTTTGGTCTTAATTTTTTCACCCAAATTGTTGGTCTCTGTTGCATCCAAATTAATGAACAGTTGGTCTTCTAAATTTTGTCACATAATAATGATCATGAAGATATCTTAACCACTAAAGAAGAAAATATTTAATGGTCAAAAGGTAAAAATTTCACTAAGTAAATTGGTTAAATTAGATTTAAGTCATAGCCAAAAATCTTTATGAAGCCACTGTTGATAATTTCCTCTATTATTAAAAGAACTCATAAATTCGAGGAAATAAAATTTGCACTAAGAAAGTCCCTCTAGTCATTTGGTCCCTAAGAAAAATTAAATAAAGCATTCGATATGGGACACACTAAACACATTTTAGGACACAAATCTAATTCTTAAATGAGATAATAATATTGCCTTCTTTGTGTGTTTATTTATTGTTTGGGTAATCGACCTAAGATCCTTGATCTGGGACCAAACCCTAACCCTATTTTTTCAAATAAATGTAGGAAATGTAGATAGATTATCTATAGCAATAGCTGTAGATATTGAAAGAACAGGTCTGTACTTGGGAGGCCAAATACAAGGAAGAGTAGGCTCTTTTTCAAGAGTCCTGAAAAGTAGCTACAGAAAAATTGTAGAAACTATATCAAACCATCCATCAACTGCCAGACAATATAAAAATTGTAGATATAGGCCCAAAAAACTAAGGCTAGATGGCCATCTAGGGTAGAAGGGGTGGTGCATCTGACTGGGCTATGGAAGTGCCCACTAACTCTCCAAATTTTGAGGAGAAAATAGTCTCCTTTGGCTCTTTTTGGTCAGATGCAAGAAATTCCAACCAAGAAGCTGAGGTAGGGTACCAATCAGTGGATTTTGCTAGAAATATGTCTGCATGGAGGAGCCCTAATTATTGGGCAAGGACCGCTACAATTATTATTAAAAGTGTAGATGAAGAGTCATCCCTGAAATCACATGTAGAAGTAGAGCAGAAAATAAATGAAGCAATGGAGGTTGAATAACCCCATTCACCAACTTACTCTACAGAACAAGGGTGATCAGGGTCTTGAAATTGATATGGGATAGTCCCCAAAATTGTCCTCCTTTGCAGATACAAAAGTAAACCAAGAGGATGAAATTGAGGTTGAAGAGCCTCAACTTTTAGAAAAATTTACAAAGGAAGACAGAAGACAAGAAGATGAAATTGAGGCTAAAGAGTCTTAGATTTTAGATAAGGCCATAGAGGAGGATCAAGGGGTTGTAAAATCCTAATATTTTACTCATTCTACAGACCAAGAACCAAAAGGAGATGCAGGGACTGAGCTTAAATAACTTCAAGTAAAAAAAGAAACTCCAGCAACTACAGTAGAAACTCTAGTAGCAAAAATAACAGAAGAGGGAAATCCCCCTATTTTGGATATACCTACAGGCATTGCAAGACAACCCAAAAAGTTGAGATCAAAGAGAAAGGCTATAAGGTCTCAACAAAGTCCCAAGACCAAAGAAAGGACTACACAATTAAAGGAATTGGGTATGAATTTTGATAAATAATGGGCAGAGACTTTGAAGCTGTTTGATGAGCAGAGATAGAAGTTTGAACAGCTCAAGGTGGATATCAAAGTAGATAAAAAGGAATGCAGGAAAAAGGAGAAAAGAGGCTAGAGAGGTATCCAAAACTCCTCGGCCAAAAATTAAAGTTTCTCGACTACCGTAGTTCTGGGATTTGTATGGGTCAATAGGTGATCAACCTTCATAAATGAAGGCATATTTCATGAATATGGGACTGATAGGTCATGTACCACCTATAGATCAAGCAACAAGTAGCAAATCTCCTCTGGTGGAAGAAGTAGATTCTGAGGATGATGCTAAACTTGACCCAACAGTGGCTAGTTTTCCCAAGGTCAAGGTTGTTGAGAAATGTAGCATCTTGTTTGGTGATGAATCTGCAATACCAGTGGGAGAACGTTTACCCCTTCACCATGAATAATAGAATATGTATGAGCCCACATTGTAGAAGGATAGCTCCACTTTTACTTTCTACTATTTGAAAATTGAGAAAGGAAAGAAAGCATGGACAAAGGAATAGCCAGGTGAAAGAGTAGGACCAAGTCAGCCAGTTTGGTGTAGCAAGTGCCAGAGATAGAAGCAATAGGAGGCAACCACTCCCAAAAATCTGAAAGGATGAAAACCCAAGGATAAGGCAAAAGCCAAGGCCGCTGCAAAGAAAAGAAAGAAATAATCAGGCCCTAGTGGAAGATTGTGAATGAAACTGGTAATTACCAGTATTATGTGGCACAAGGACATGCCAACCCTTAAGCATGGGGGATGATGAGCCTTGAAAATGTTAATTTTTTGTACAAATGTTATATATATATATATATATTGTAGCATTTATTTTAATAGAAATATGTATTTTATGCAAATTTTATATGTATTTAACATTAGATTACATATGTTGTTTCATATTTGTTTTTGAGTGGATTATGTGTAAATGTAGTGGATTTTATGATATTTTGGCATGTTTAAATTGAGGTCCCACTTGGACCTGGCACTTTCCATTTATGATAAAAAATTGAAGGTAAAAATATATGCAACAAAATGGTGATAAAGCACTAACTCACTCGCCCAACTCCCCTTTAGGCACCCAACTCCCCTTTAGGCACCCAAATCCCATTTTGTGCTTAACTTTCGACCACCCGATTCCCATTTGGTGCTTGAATATGAGGTGACTAATTCTCATTAGGTGCCTAACTCCCATTTTGGCACTTGCTTATCGACTTCTAGAGATAAGGTGCATGATTCACATTAACGCTAAATTACAACGCGATACCCTATTATTGGAAAAATAGAAATGAGATTTCAGCGATGAATGCAGACGTGATTTCAATGATGGATGCAGACCAAAGATAATGTCAATGACCATATGTCATCTATTTTTCAGTAATCATGTAAAACTTATTGTAATTGGGTAAAGAAAAATATTACACGTATCCTATTTTCATACAGAATATGTCGAATAAATATTGAGTTAATGTTTTACTTTAATCTCCTTTATTCTTGCATATTGTTGTAACAACAAAATCAAAAATCAATTTTCTTTTAGAATGTAATAGGGTATGGCCGCATATCTTATAAATATGTAGGCCACCCCTGAAAAATAGATCCCAGATTTTCTCTGTAAATTCTTGCTACACATTTCAATAAAATACATTTGAGTTTTCTAATAAAATTTAACTAGCATCCGGTGTATGACTTAACGTGGGTGAAATCTATTGGAAGCGTGGGTCCACTCTCAAAAGTATTCTTCCCTTATTTTCCTTTTTTTCTATCATTTTATTTTATTTTACTATTTTCCGTAGTTTAATTTAAAGCTACAATTTCCCTTGTTTTCTATCAATTTCCAATAAGTGTGTAGTTTTGATTTTAAAGCATTTCAGTTATTTCTTTGATAGTGCAAATTAGATTAAGTGGTTGGAAGATGAAAAAGAACTCCAAAGAAAAAATAACACCTCTCCCAAACCATAGGATCTAAGGGACTCATTTGATTAAAGGGATATTACAAGCATCCACTGTGCAAGGTTACTCACAAGTTTACGAGCTATCATGGGTTGAAAAATTAAATGGAGGTAATGATTTGAACTATAGAAAACTAACCAATATTTTACCCAACACTTGCCACTTTTCAAAGGGTAGTATTAAGTATCTTCTCTGATATGATTGGAGAAACTATGGAAGTATTTATGGATGACTTCACAATTTATGGTAAAAATTTTGAGGAAGCCACAATACATTTGGAAAGAGTGCTTCATCAGTGTAAGGAAAGCCCTAAGTAATGAAAAATATTTTATGTTAATGTAGGAGGGGAGAGTATTAGGACATCATATTTCTGGATATGGGATAAAGGTATAAAAAGAAAATTGAGGTAGTAAAAAATTGCCCACTCCTAAAACTCAGAAAGATGTTCAGAGTTTCCTTGGCTCTGCTAGATACTATAGAATGCTTATATCAAATTTCAGTAGAATTTCTAAACCTTTGACCACATTATTGTTAAAATACATAGATTTTTTTTGGACAGATGAATGTGAATAGACATTTCAAACTTTGAAGGAGAAACTTACCACTGCTCTAGTATTGAGAGGTCCAAATTGGACCATTCCCTTTCACATATATGCATATGCATCCAATAATGCGATAGGGACAATACTAGGACAAAAATATGGTGAAGAATTTTATGCTATTTATTATGTCAGTTTACATCTTACAGGTGCTGAGTTTAACTACACTATCACAGAAAAAGAGTTTCTTGTAGTAGTTCATGCTATTAACAAATTTTACCATTATATTATAGGTTACAAGGTTTTTGTGCATACTGATCACTCAGCCATTAGATACGTGGTGAACAAACTTGCAATTAGTGGCATAATTATTATATGGCTTCTACATTTGCAAGAATTTGATATTACAATTGTTGAAAAACCAGGTAAAGACAATGTGGTTGTAGATTTTATTTTTAGGTTGACACCTCCAGATCATACAACCATAAAAGATCAATTTCCAAATGAGCATCTCTTTGCTCTTGATGAAAAAATACCATGGTATGCAAATATGGCTAATTATTTAGCCATGGGTAAAGTATCCCCTACACTCTCACCATGGATTGATGGTTGCTTGTTTAAAATTGGGTCTGATCAAATCATGAGAAGGTGTGTTGCTGAAAAATATATTGCAAAAATTCTTAAAGCTTACCATGATGAACCTTATGGTGGTCATTTTACAGGTAAAAGAACTACATTTAAAGTATTGCAGGCTAGATATTTCTAGCCTACACTATTTAAGGATGCAGCCAAACATGTGAGTCAAAGTGAACAATGTTAGAGGATGGGCAAACCAACTCTCCGAGATGAAATACCACTTTAACCACATGTGCACATTGAGCCATTTAAAAAATGGGAAATGGATTTTGTAGATCCCATTAATCCACAGTCATTAGGTAAGAGATATATCTTAGTTTACACTATGTGACTAAATGGATTGAAGTGCAGGCATTGCACGATTTCAAGGAAAATATTGTTGTAGAATTCCTATTTGCATTTATCTTCATGTAATTTAGGATTCCAAGAGAGATCACTACTGATCAGGGGCCCTAATTTACTTCAAAGATGATCCAAGAAATAATGCAACAATATAAATTTAGGTACAATAAGACCACTCCTTACCATCCCCAAGAAAATGGGCAAGTAGAAGTCACTAACCATGAATTGGAGAACATTCTCACAAAAATGATGCAACAACATAGGAAAGACTAGGCTATGAGATTACCAGAAGTGGTCTGGGTTTATAGAACCACCTGGAAAACTACCACTAATCTTACATCATTCTAGTTGGTATATGGGAAGAATGCTATGATGCCTATAGAGTTTGAAATCAAAACTCTTAGATTTGTAGTAGACCTTAATTTGAATCTGGATGAAGCATAGAAGGAACATATTTAGCATCTTAATCAACTAGATGAATACCGTCGTGATGCTTTGCATTGAAAGGAAGTCATTCATAAATAAAGAATCCAATGGTATGATCATCGAATTCGGCCAAAGCAGTTCAAGGTGGGAGAATGGTTATTGTTGTATGATTCTTGGTTCCAAGAAAGAAAGGGAAAACTAATGCAGAGTTGGATGGGGCCATATGAGGTGATCAAATTGATCAACAATGGTGTTGTACGTATCAAAACTATTGATGGAAGCAACACTATGTTGATAGTTAATGGTCATTGATTATGACCATATCATGTGCTTGAAAATTATGTGATTGAGTCCAGAATAGGCAGGGGGAGATCCCAATTGATTGAAATTTAAAAAATATTTTTTAGTAATATTTGGACAAATATTTGTCCACATGATCCAAAAACAATTTATTCTTTTATAAGTCCTATATTTTTCTTTCTTTAGTTGTGTTTTTGTTTTGCAGGAAAAATACCCTGAATGCACTTTGAAGGTAGCCTATGAAACCTAGGTCTATCAGGCACAGGATCCATGAACCTACGCATTTCTAGCTTTCTATGAGGTTTATTTTTAGTAGAGTACACTCATCCCCATCCAAAGGAGGATAACCATGCTTGGATCTGTATGCAGGTGTTTACTTCTTCATGGAACGAAATGCCCAAATGCTAGTTAAGTTAATGGATGTTGATTATGTCCTTGAAAGGAGAACACCAAAAGTTTGATCAACCAAAAGTGCTCAAATGTGAACGCATCAGTAAATGTTGACTTTTCAAGAATGGGGAGGCACCTGAATTTTGATGATTCTTGACTCCCATTATTGGAGAGTTTGAATAAATAAAAAAATTATAGATTTGTATATTCCTGATATTTAATGAGTGGGTGCCTGTTTCCCATGTATTGAAGTAAGGCACTTGATTTCCAGTAAAAAGGCACTTGAACTCCATTCTAATAGGTGCCTATTTCCCGTGTATTTAGGTAAGGCGCCTGATTTCCAACAAAAGGACACCTTACTTCTATTCTAATGGGCACCTGTTTCCTGAGTATTGAATTAAGGCACCTAATTTCCAATAAAAAGGTGCCTGAAGTCCATTCTAACAGGTTCATATATCTCGTATATTGAAGTAAAGTACTTGACTTCCTGTGAGAAGGTGCTTGAATTCCATTCTAATAAGCGTTTGCTTCCTATATACATTGAGAAGTGACCGAAGCTATGTCAACATTTTTATCCACGTGATAAAATTCAAACTTCTCATGGATAAAACCATTATTTCATTATAGATTTGTGCACGTTCTAAGACAATCAACAAATGAATTTCGAGGAGGGATGTGTGTCGTCCCACAGAAAAGTATTAGTTTAATATTTTTTCTTGCATGTTTTTTTAGCAGGGAACCTTCGATGAAAAGAAAATTGTAGCACCCAAGGATAATTTCTTTACATGGAAAATACACATGGTATTATTTATTCCAGTAATCATAGTCATCATGAGATAAACCAATTCGTATGTGCCATGAGTGTCTACACATCATGCACATGTGAAACAATATTGAGGTTTGTACTCAATTTTTCATTTTATATGTATATAATTTTCATGAAAAATTTATTTCTATAAATAGTGCCATCACATTACCCATAGACATCCATCCAATAATCATCCCTAAATTTTGCACGTATCCACGTGTCAGTGATCAGTTGGGTAAAGAATCATAACAATGGTGCATTAAAAATTTGACACATGATTTTAACGATCTTTTGCACACATCACCATAATTTTTTTTTAATTATGGTGACAAAACACCTGATTGCACGGATACAACTGAATAGAGATGATATGTTAAAAGAACCTGTAAGCCAGGGTGAGTTACATAAAAATCCAAAAAGTAAAAAAAAATTGCAAATGAAAATTCACCATGGGCGGAAAATCAACAAACTATCTTCTTAAAAAGAATGAGCCCAAATACCTTTCAGGAATCAATGAAGATGTTCAGAGGCAATTTGAAGTTGCCAAATTGATGGATTACTACCGTATGGTTAGTCAAAACTAGGATGTTGAGGAAATCAAGAAATTGGTAGAATCTTTGAGGGATGAGGTCATTCGAATACGTGGACTAGAAATTCTAGTCATAGAGGCCTACATTGCTATAGTTAATGATCTACCTAAAATAAGGGTCCATGTATACGAATATGATAACCTTGTAGATTGAGCACAAATATTTTTTGGTAACCAATGACATATTTGATGTGTTCTAAACTACCAGGGCATTACCTCATAGCTAGGTTCTTCACTTGCATGGGTAGGTACTCATGACTTAATGTAAATCATTTATAGTTTTTGAATCATCTATTATATTGGGACAAGATTAATGTCTCGTATTACTTAGCATGTACCCTAAAATATGAGGTTAGGTGATATCAGGCAGGGACAACTACTACCCTAACACACCATGGGTTGATTTCAGCCCTAATTAGGCACACAAAGGCATTAATTTAAGAATATTCTACTATTCTAGAGTACCAGGAGATGACAGAGGCACCTTAATCCCATGGTCACTCAGCTTTAGGGGCATCAGAGCCAACCAAGTTGATGCCTACCTCCCATGATGATAAATTAATAGGAGATGTAGCGCAATGTCCATCCCCTATTTATTAGCACTTTAATGAGGGAGTAGGACCAAGCTCGTCAAAACCTGTTCAAGTGATAACCTACCCAAGGACTAGAAGTAAAATAAAAAAAGCATCCTTGATTTTCTCTAATTCATTTAGTAGTGAAGAAGTCATTAGCATGATTGAGGATGGATTCGCAACCCAGGTGCTGTAGAACATGGTTGATGATGAACCTTATCACCTAGAAGTCCAAGAAGGAGATCTGCAAATACAATTACAGATATTGAAGGAGCAAGCCTTCATTTGGGAAGACAAGTACAAAATAGAGCATACTTTCTTTGAGGTGTCTAGAAAGGCTGCTACATAAAAGTAGCTCAATATGTATAACACCATACACCAACTACAGGACATAGTGCAGTGATTGAAATCACAGGTGCAACAAATAAAGGTTGGTCATCTAGCCAAGGTTAATGCTATAGTTTAAACATATTGGGAAATGGAGGTACCTATGAATTCTACAAACTCTGAGGAGAATATTACCTCTTTTATCTAGATTAGGTCAGATGCCAAAAAAGATGCTAGCATAGAAGCTGAGGAAGAGGATCTTTCTAAAGCTTCTGTTAAAATAAATTGTGAAGAGCAAGATCATCGAATTCTACAAATTAGATCCCCCTATGGTAGAAATGGAATATAATGATGTCGAGGAGTTAGTTGGGATACCTATTACTACCTAGTTTGATGGCTAGCTATCATATGACAAAGTAGGAGTGGCATAGTTAGCTAGGAAATCTAAAACACAATAAGGTGCCACTCAGTCGATTGATGACATACAAACCTTTGACCTTGTTGTCCAAAAAAAATTAGAGCAAGGGAAAAGCTATGAAAAGGATCACCCATAAGGATCAATCGATCCCATAGAGGCTATACAATCAACTAGTTAGCCAATGGTTGACCAAACCAAGGTTGAACATATGGACGAATAAACCATGGTTGGTCCAACTAGGAACACATTAGGGGCCCAAGAAAAATAATATGAAGAGTCCTTCAAGGTCTAGGAGATGCCACCCCTATAGAAGGAAGAGGAGGTTGATCCTATAGCTTTTACAACTGAAGTAGCATATCTCTTACCCTTGCACAACCAAAATATTTTTTGAACCTATATGGTTCAAAAGATGGCAATCTCTCAAGAATGAGGGAATATCTGAACAAAATGGGTATATTCAACAAGGATCCAATGATGTCAGCACTAGTTTGAAAGGTCAAGTCTTTACCCTCTAAATATGTAGAGGATAATGATGTAGAAGAAAGTAATGCAAAAAAAAATGTTGCAAAGGACACCATACTTAAACTTGAGGTGGTAAAATTACCAAGGGCCCAAGTGCATGATACATCCCATTATCCACCATGGGACAAGCCTGACTTTTTAGTGGTAGTCTAGCTTACCCCAAATCATTAGTACTCAAAGCAAGCTGATCTGCATTCCATAAGGCTACCACTACATTTATCGGATTTTACGTAGCAGAAGTAGCAGGTAAAAATATGTAGAGTTGAACAAGGCCACATATAGAAGTAGGATCGAATCAACCCCTATGGTGCAGTCCATGAAAGAAGACACCTAAAATAGGTCCCAATCAATCGAAACAGGGTGGCAAACAAAAACGTGATAAGGAAAGGGACTAAGCCACAACCAGGGAAAGAAAACATAGAAATAAAGCATGTTGGTGGGTTGTTGACCAAACAGGGGACTATCAATAAAAAGTGCCATGAAGGCGTGGCAATAGTTAGGCATGGGAGAATGATGAGCACCAAAAATGCTCATATTTTTTTATGTATCAATAATATATTGTGCGACATTATTTTAATAGAATGTAATTTTTATGAAATTTTTATTTATATTTAATTGTGTATATGCTCTAATATGTGTTTTGAATGTAATTGTGTGTAAATTCAATGTTTTTTACTATCTTTATGCATATCTACATTAAGGTCCCATTTGGACCTAGCACTTCATATTTTATGGTGGAAGACTAAGGATAAAAATGACCACAACAAAGAAGTTATGTAAGTTGAAAAGCGCCTGATTTACGACTTTAGGGACAAAGGTGCCTGAATCCAATATTTGGGATCGATATAAGAGTCAAAGGTCCCTAACTTTTGACTTTAGGATCAAAGGTACCTGACTCTCGACTTCTGGGTTGACGGTGTCTAACTCCCAATTTTGAAGTCAACGGTGCTTGATTTCTAGTGATAGGTTGGATGATGTCTGACTCCCGTTGAAATAGAATGTAATAAGAACCATGTTTTCAGAAGAAATAGAATGATGGTTTTCAGCAATATATGCAAATGGAGGACAACATAATAAACTGGAAAAAAAATCCATTTTCCATTAATGATTAAGCAAACATGCAAATTGATTGTATGAAAAAATGGATATCGATTGAGATATATTCTATTCAATAAATAGAACATGCCTAATTTATCCTACGAAGGATAAAATTAGCACGAGTTTGTTGTTTAGGATCATTTTTCATGTGTTTGTTGTAATGACAAGTCTAAAATAGACTTTCTTGGGATAGTTGTGCACTATATAAATGCACAGAAAACCCTTGAAAATAAATCCCCAAATAATTTTTTGTAAAATAAATTTTGAAGCTACAATACAATTTATTCGAGTGTTCATCTCTATTTTTGTAAGCTTTCAGTGTGTGTGAATTAATTTGGGAAGAATATGCTGGAAGCTTGGGCGCACTCTCAATAGTATTCCTTCCCTTTTCTTTATTTATGTAATTTATTTATGCATTATTATTCTCTATTTTCTATCTTTTCTGCAATTTACTTGATTACTATAACTTCCCATGTTTTTCTATATTTTTCTAGTAGGTATATGTTTTTATTCTCTATAATTATTTCTAGTCATTTGTTTGATAATGTAGGATAAATTAATGGTTTGGACAAGAACAAAACGACACCACAAACCACCCCCCCAAACCTTAGGACATAGTGGATTCATCTTGTTGGATTTATAGACATACACTGTGCACGATACTTCATAAAGTTTAGAGCTTTCCCAGGTTTGACAATTTAAATGGAGATAATAAAATCAACTATAGTATAACCAATGTTTTGCCCAAAAAATATGATACGAGATGGATCCCCCCTGGGGTGGTCCATGAGGACTTAGAAAATTTCACGAAAAAGGACTACAACTAATTGGAGTCTAGGATGAATGCTATTTGTCTTGCATCCAGGGGATCTCTAGCTATTTGCCCTTGGTAGCTGTGTAATTGATGGGCTGAATTTATGTTGTAAAAGGGTTCGGGCCCTTTCAAAATCTTTTTTTTACCCTAATAAACAAAATCTCTTGTTATATTATTTTCTCTTAATAAATATTTAAATTGTACTAATGATAATGTAAAATAGTAAAAGTAATTAAATTCTATGAGTCAATGATTTTTATCAACTATTTTGATAAATTTTCAAAAACTAATATTTTATTCATAAAAAACTAAAAATTAGCAAAAATATATTGTACCTAAAAATGGGTAGATTAAAAAAATATATTCATTATTATACACTATAAATAGTGATAACAAAAAATAATCAATTTCTTACACAAACATGTTTGAATACTTTGATCTTTTTTTTTGAGAATATTGTGATCATTTTTTAAATTATTAGTTGACCATTTCTATGCATAAGATATATCTTTTTACATTTGTAAAATTTAATTGATCCCATTGTCTTCTGATGTTTAAGTGTGTAATTCAAACTGGTAATTGAATTAATATATGAAATAATAAAATAATATGTTATTTATTATTACTATATTTTGTGTATTCAATATAAAAATTTAAGATTTCACCTATGGAATAAGTCCCATTGTAAAAACTCTTACTCTAGATGATTTAAGACATTTAAATTATGAAGTATTTTCAATAGGAAAATCTAGGTAACAAAGGAGAAATGTTATTTAAGTAATCCCTAACTAAAATAATGATAACCTCTTTGGGATGTAATTTTTCTAATTAAAATAAAAATGAATAATCTATGGTAGTCATGGCAAGTGTATGATTGACCTCAATATAATGATTCTTAAAATTAAAGAGTTAATATAAGAATTCAAAGAATAGTGGCCAAGGTTTTGAGATATTAATAAGTGTATTGAATAGAAGTGGGGATTGAGTTCACATCATATAAAAAAAATCTCATTTAAAAAATATTTTTTCATCATATTTTCTAGTTGAAAATCTAGGAAAAAATAATGGATGAAATGCTAGGATTTTAGCCAAGAGTTGGTTTGTATCTAATATCATGAAGTGAGAATTTTTTATGGAGAGTAAAACTTAGAAAGGACCTAATGTGCTTCTTAAGATTTTTAAATATTACCTAAAGGGATAGGCTATAGTAGTCGAGTGCTTGTTGATGGACTACTTGGGTTTGGTTCCCTAGAGGGTTGAGGCCCTCTTGAATTTATCTTTACCTAGTGGGCTAGGGTTTATAGAGGTTTTCTACCCAAAAAAAAAAAAATTATTAAATATTAACATTGAATTATTTGTAAGGAGGCTTTAAAGAGGTATACATCCAAGAGACATCAACTAATAAGGATAATGGGCATGTTATGTATACCGGTATATATATTTCCATGGATATTTAGAAAGTCCATGACTATTAATATTACAAAGAAATTATGAAAATAAGATCAGTAAGTCCATTAAAAAATTATTACATTTTGATTTTGTAATTTGTATAAGATTGGACAAATGGAAATAGATTACAAATTAAAATTTTTGTTCATGAGATAAGCTGAAATATAATGCAAGTGGATAAGAATTTCCCATTACCAAAAATTTTATCAAAGAAAATATCTCTTCCTCATCAAATGGTGAATGCTATTATGCTTCATTCATAGCAAACACTAGAAGAAACGAGGAATGATACAAAATACTAGGAAATGTAGTGTGCAAATCCAAAGTCAAAAGCAAATAAATTAATGAAGAAAGATGTAAATTTTATTTAAAAATCAAAGCAAGTGGAAGATTTTAAGTTTGCTTTAGGTAAATTATATCTAATTTCATGGAATAGTATAAAATCATCTTCTTGCAATAAAATTGAATGCAGTCTATAGATTGTTCGTCATATATTAGGGTTTCTAAGGTACTATAATAAAGAAAACAATATGAAAATATGCATTACACTTTAATATTTCTAGGGAGACAAAAGAAATTAAGTACAATTAAGAATACTACTTGCACAATAATATTTTCAATGTTACATAAAAAAAAAATTGATTATATATCTTAATCTTCATTTTATTTAGAGAAACACAAATCTATAGATGATAAGGTGAATTGTGAATAATATGTGAAAATATAAGATATTGATAAGAATGAAAACACTCATTGAAATAAAAAAAGAAATGCATACTCTCAAACATGGTTGTGCATATTAGTAAATAGGAAAGTAAATAAATAAAATCAGAGGGATATTGAATTAGAAATAAAAATTATATCACAAGCATTAAGAGGAAGTGATTCTAAGACCATAAATAACAACAAAAAATTATATCATGGTTGTTATAGTCTTAATGTTTTTTGATAACATGGATGAAGGGGTTTTGAAAGGTGCTCCAAACATTTTATAAGAGTGTATCAACCAACCAGCTGGAAACAAGGGATAAAGATATCAACATAGCAAACCAAAAATGATCCAAAAAATAGATAAACAACAAAGCTACATAATAGCCAAGTAGGAAAAAGAACAAATTTTCCTAGGGGATCCCTACTATCATGGATCAAAGCCATTTAAAAATACAAATGATCTCCTCAATATTTTATGGTCTATTTTATATAATCCATATGGGAAATCTTCCTACCAAATTTTGCATATTTCTTGAAAAAATCCCAAGTTTGGTAAAATAATTCTGATCTATTTCCCTCCTTGTAGACATGCTTAATCTCATCCATTTCGAGGGTAAAAATCTATCTTTGAATTTTATCAAGTTCGTTTGTGATCGTCTAAGAAGGGACCTAAACATATTTGAGCATATTAATGATATTGAGGAAATCCCCTTCAATAATTACCTTCATGCCATTCAAAATTTTATTTGACAAACCCTTTGAACGAGAGCATGGCCTTCACAAAATGACTGGTCTAATGATATAAATTTTTAGTGAAAGCCAACAAAATCCTCCTATTAGAGTCTCTAGCCAATCCCCCACACTGGCTGGTCCTTGATTCCCTTTAGAAGCTCCATCAAAGTTTAGCTTCAACCAACCAGGAAGAGGAACCAAAGGACCAAAAAGCTCTAAGACATAAAGATAGAAAAGGAGACCTCCATTGAATAATCAGGTCAGACAATAAATTTAGAAAAATCTAAACCACTAATAGTCCATTAGAACTGGGAGAATATAGAATGAGAGAAGGGACAATCAGACAATAGGCACACAGGTAATTCTTTAGCACTACCACATAGGTAGCATCTATTCAGGATAACCAATCCTCTTTTTTGCAAATTATCCAATGTGAGGTACTTCCCTTAAGCTGCCAACCAAAAGAAAACATTAAATTTGGGGGTAAGACCCTTCAGCTAGATATTAATAATGGGAATTCAAGGATCAAAGGGAACATCTAACAGTAGGTAGGCTAACTTAATAGAAAAGCAATCGTCCTTCTTAGCTCCCCACATCAATATGTTTGGCCTATCCTGGTTAGGAACAACCATCTACTTTAGGATGTCCATTAGATATTTTAATGCAATTTCTTCTTCATGCGAAGTCCCCATAAAAACAAACAGTTTCCAGAATTTTCTATCATTAAGAGTATGCAAAAATATTGGATAGGTTTTTTATAACTAATAATTGGATATAAACAATGTATTAAATCTCTTCAATATTTTAATATGGGTGAGATCATGTCATAAACCCATATTTTTATATGTGATCTACTCAATTGGTCATCAAAATCTATTTTGATTTCACACTATTTGGATTTAAGACCATTATTTCTTCCAATGGTTATGTTATTGTTGGATGAACCAAAGTTTGAAGGAACATATATGTAAAATTTTATTCAAAGATAAAATATTTAAAGGTGTAAATGAATATATAGAAAATGAAATCATTTGGTAACATTAAATAAAGAAGAAAACTAAAATCTAAGCTTAAGTATTTAGAAGACACAATGTAATGATGCATCACATATTTGTATTGAAAAGTTTTACTTTTTATTTTTATTTTTTGATTAGGTAAGAGAAGGGGTTTCATAATATTCCCAAACCTAATACATATGGGACTGAGAAAGGGCATGATACAATGCATTATTCTTAGAGAAAACAAGCCTTAAATAGAAAAACATAATCATATATAAAACTAGTACCAAAACTCCCAAAAAAAACAAAAGTGGAGAATGCAACACCTAGAGAGAGATCACAATGTACAATAGAGAAGCTTGCTGCCCAATGGGGAGATACCTGTATCTATAGTTACTTAGGGACTGGTACCCATGAAAGGATTGGATAAAGTTCAAAAGGCCACCTTTACACAAAATCTTCTTCATCTCTTCATCAGCTTCCAAGATACTATGATCTACAGAAACTTTCATCTCTCTATGAGTAGATTGTTGTGCCATGGAAACTAGTACTCCAATAAAAATAGGAGATTCAAATTTCTATATTACAACCACGAAAACCAAGCCCCATATCCCTTAAATTGAAGGAAAGCCAAAGGTTGGCCACATATTTCCATGAACTACATTTTAGCGAGGTGATGAATATGAGCTTGGGAATGTGGTACCATGGATAAGGAGAATGATTTATCCTCCAGTAGAGTTGATAAAATCCTGACTAGGATAACCATGAATTTGTTTGTGCCTTGGGGTTGCAAAAAGGGTCTATTTCTTAAGCTTGGGTAAGATGGAAAAAGCATCATCGGTGCCATGCCAAGTTATAAATATTTCTTCCCTTAGAACGATTCAAGGAGCTAGTAGCATAATCAATAGGAGAGGGACACCTTGAAACTTGGCAATCATCTTGGCATCGCTAGAAGGGGAATGGGTGGAAAAAATTCATGATGGTTTGATTCATAGTAACATTGTAGTAACACATCCACATATGCAGTCAAAGCAGATCAAGGTGCCTTGAGATGACATGGCTCCTAGTCAGATGACACCCGTTGTATATGAGTTACCTATAGGTGGCATCGAATCCTTCCCAGCAAGAAAAATTTAAAAAATAAGAGGCTCCAAAAGTATAGGAAATATCCTCCTAGGCCTTCCAAATTCCAATAACTAGCATCCAAACCTAACCATGATCATCCACAATTAATTTCTAAAGACTCTGAGGAAATTTTATCATCCAAACTGTAAGGCCTAGTTGTGATAGCCCAATATTCACCATCAGGTATGTTGCTTTGTTACCTTCACAAAAAATGTATTGAATTTGATCCTCAGATCTTGAGTGGAATATTTTGATTGCTTCTACAATAATATTTACTATCTTCCAGTGTGGGGTGCTAGACTTCTTGACTAGATTAACAATATTTAAATAATCCCCCTCCACTATAACTTTATTAAAACCTAGGGATTCCACCAATAAGAGGCCTTGAAGGAGTGCTCTGGCTTTCACAAAATGGGAGGTCTATATTGAAATATTTTTGGCAAATGCACCTGGTAGATCCCCTTTATAATTTCTAAGTACACCACCTATTGTAGCAATGCTGGGGTTCCCCTTAGAAGCACCATTGAAGTTGAGTTTAACCCAACCTACAGGGGGAGGGGACAAAAAAACCAAGGATCTCGAAGAGTGGGGAGGTGGGTCATTAGACATAGTTTGTTGAGGAAAACCAAGCTTGAGCTCCACCAAGGCTTCATCAAGGAGCCCTCCATTCAAAATTAAGAAACAAGAGTTCATATTTTCCATGGATACCCCAATCACTCTACTAAAAATAGATATAGGGTCATGATTTGAGTTGTTGAAGGCTCTTTGATTGCACTCCCACCAAATGCTCCAAACTAAATGTGGGATCAAGAAGTTCTAGAATTTAATCAGGTGAAGAGATTTAAAAGGAAAAGTCCACTATAAAATCACCCCTGAAATAGAATTTTTCAAGACCTAATGAACTTTAAGGAATAAAAAAATATGGGCTACTACTGTAGCAGAGAAGGAACACTAAAAGAATAGGTGGAGGCACGATTCTTCAGTAGACTTATAGAGATAGCACCTGCTGGGTAAAATCATACCCCTCCTACAAATATTCTCAAGAGTGAGACATTTATTCTATATGGTCAGCCAATAAAATGCATTTACTTTGGGGTTCATATTATTCATCCAAACTTTACTAGGTAGATTCCAATGGGAGGAGTTAGAGTTGATGAAGAGGTAGACTGACTTGACTAAAAAAAATCCTCACTTTCTAATTTTCAAATGAGAGAGTCCTTGGTTTCATGAGTTTTCAAAACTTGGAGCTTGAGCAAATTTGAGATGGCATTCCAAGTGTCTGCTTCCTTCCTACAACAATTAGAGGTGGGGATTGATTTCCAAATTCTCTTGCCCCCATGCTTTTAATAAAATCCTCTACTTTAGACCATCCAAGCCTACAAGTAAGAGGTTTGGATGGTGATAGGTTGGTATCCTAGATTAGAAGGTCCTCAAGGAGCCATGAATCCTGCCAGAAGTCAATAGATTTACCATTCTCTACAATCCACTGAGCACCAAGAAAAAGTTTTACTTTTTATAATAACATATTATGAAAGGAAAACTCATATTGGACCTAGGGTATATGGTTTAAAAAGCATGATAGAAATACCTTTATTTTTTTTCTATTATAAAAATAAATTTTTGTTTTTACTTGATAAAAAATATTTTATATTTATATAAAAAAAATTATTGAGGAGGAAGAAGATATTAGGAAGGAAATACTCAATTATTTTAGAAGTTGGATACGATAAAGAAGCTTAGGTTAAAATTTTATAAAATTTTATATCAATTACTGGATAGAGACATAATGAAATATTGATGGAGGACCTTTATGAGGGAATTTTCTCTTTGTATCCTAAAAGCACAATTCGCCTCGATAAATTCTTATAATTTTATTTTAAATGTTTTAAATATCTTGAAGAGTGATATATTGATTTTGATTAAAAAAAATAGAAAATAGAAAGCTATAACAAGTGCAATTAGTTCCATGTTTATAATTTTGCTTCTCATGAAAGGTAAGACAATATATTTTGATAAATTTAATTTAAATTCCTTTGTAAATTGATTAGTGTACTTTCAAGAATTATGATAAATAGATTGATAAACATTGTAGATTGTCTTAGGCATTAAAAGAACAAGATGGTTTAATTCATAAAAAGTAAACCCTTAGTAAAATTAATAATTTAAAAATATTATTTAAATCATTTTTATCCATAAAATTTTATGTATGTCTATAAAAACTCTATATAAGTAAAGCATGTGATGGGGTTTGATGGAGTTCTATACATGGAGTTCTCAAAAAATGATTCTGGTCAAGTTTGGTGTGAATGGATTCTACTTCGATAAATTGATATTTGGTTGGATACTTTGAATCATCCTACAGTTTCCACTAAGGTGGACCCACTATTGCTTATCTTTTCATGATTTTTGTTGAGTTGTTAGGAAGATATTAAGATTAGAGGCAAAACATAGAATACAAAATCAAAGATGTTCATGTTATAACAAATGGTCCATTAGTATCTCACCTATATTTTGTTGATTATACTTTTATGTTAATTCATCCCTTGATTAGTGAGGTCATGAAGTTTAAATTAATCCTATTATGATATGAGAAGAATGTTGGATAGTTGGTTAATACAACAAAATATAATATCTTATTTAACAACATTGCAATTAAGTTAGAGTGGATTATTATAGAGCTTTTAGGGTTTAAAGTTATAAAAGAGTGGATTATTATAGAGATTTTAGGGTTTAAAGTTATAAATTGATATAGATATATCTATGAATTATGTTGTATGATAAAAGAAAGAAATATATTTGGAATTCAAGTTTGGATAGAATGAAATGTTGTCTAGCTAGTTGAAAAGGTAGGTTCCTAATTATGTGGGAGACTACATATCATAAATCATATGTTTCAATCTATTATATATATGATATCACATTAATTATCAACAACAGGTAAACATCTCATTTTTCCTAAGTTCAAAGATATTTTATGGAGAAGATGTGAGGAGAAATTTGGTATCTTCTTTGTAAATGGGATAGGTCTTGTAAAGGAAAGAATACTGGATGAGCATGCTTATGAAATTAAATATTTATAAGTTTAGCATAAGGTAAAAAATTGGTTGGAGATTACTAAAATATTAAGGAAAGAGTTGGTAAAACTATTTCTTGAAGAATATAGAGGTTCTATATATTCAATAAAATACTTCTAGAAACAAACCCTACTTAGAGGGTTTGGTGACAAAATTTTATGTCAAAGTGTTTGAAATAAATTAAGAAATTCATTATGTGTTTAGTTAATAAGTTTATTCTATTACATTTTGATTTGGTGTTTGATTGAAGACTTATCCTTCTAATTAAAAATAAGAATTATTAGTTTAGGCGTTTATGGTATGAATAGAATCAAAAGTCAAAAAATATATTGGTGTTAGAGCAACAATTCCAAATGATATATTTCAATTAGTAATTTTTTTTGAACAAGAGGACTTCAAAAAACCTATATATAAAATTAAAAAAATGATTTAATCTTTTTATTATCTCATTTTCATAAAAATAATGAGATGTTTAAAAAACATCAAAATATGGTAGATACTAAGTTAATGTTAGGATAAAAGGCTTTCGATTAATCAGAATCCCTACTTCTAAGGATCCCTACTTCTAAGGAGTTTTATTAGAACACTCTCTGATAACTTGATACCCTTCTTAAGGCCTAAGTATTTAGTTGATTAGCATTCAATTTACTAAATTTCTAGGCAATAAATTGTAGTGAGGAGGACATCAAAGACCTCTTATACATACCTTGTATAAGGAGGAGCTAGAAACACTTAGAATAGTTTTTTTTTTCTTTTAAACGAGACTTTTCTACTTTTTTGTTAATATTTAGAAGAGTTAATTAAACATTTGAAAAAATATTTCAATATAAATGATTAATAATTCTATGGAACATGAGTATTTTTTCTATTTGATTAAATATATTGCTTGAAAGCAATAATATATTTTTCAAAAGCAATAGCTTAATCTCATCCAAATTTATTTCATCTCTTGATATAATGTGTATGAGTATTATGATCATAATGGATAGTATCCAATATGAAAAACATGTGCTAGACACTTTGATCATAGTATTTGAAAATAAAAGCAAGAGTAATCTATGATAATGGAGTTAATGTAGATAATCTATAGCAATCCATGGGAAAATAATATATGTAGAAGTTGGGTTCACTAAATTTAACATTTATGGCATTTTCCAAGGAAACAATAGAACATTTCATGGATATGTTTATAGAATTGTAAAGGAAAATTCTCCTTTCCTAATTAAAATAATATAGAAATTCAATAAATAGATGGTTGAAACTTTTATAGTGGAACAAAACCCTAGAAATTCCTTTGGTACTAAAGCTTATGTAGTGAAATACATCCCTAGAAAGTGCTCTAATACCACTTGTTATGAACCTACTTTGTTTATTACATAAAAAGCATTCACATTTACTAAAATAAAAATATTTATCCACATCCAAACCTAAGGCAATCTTAACTATTGAGTGTACTTCATGAAGGATCATAGTATTTTTTAAAAAATATCTCATATTTTAGGAGCCATATATTTTAAGTATTTAGCTTATTATTGGACCACTTTATGCAAAATTTGAAGAGCGTTAAAATGAGTGGTCCTATGAAGGAATCCAAGCAATATTGAGGGAGATATAGTTTTGTGAAATAAACCATCCAAAACAAGGGCAATGCCATTTTTTCAAGTCATGAAAAATAAAATTACAAATATCTTTCAATTAGGGCTTAGATTATAGGAGGAGCAATAGAGAGCTAGATCTTCAGTGAGGTAAGAAATTCTGTCTAGGCATATAAATTTTTAGCTAAGTTTATTTTTCCCTTCTTCATCTTAGGAATTTTACTTGCAAATTATTATAATTTTTTATCAAATATTATATTCACTATAGGATCTATTGGTAAATTTTAGTATATTTTAAGTTTTAGTTTCCTTCCCATGGACCAATTATAAAAAAATACTTAGAATCATCTCTAGTAGTAGAGGTTAGTGAGAAAACCATAGAGGATCGATCCTTATTATTTCAAAGATAGGGTGGTTTTTGATAAATTTAATGGGTATTGGCCAAAGGATTCAACCTTGAGAAAAAGGATTGATAGGAGTTGGAAGTCTCTAGGAGTGATTATATATTTTCTTCCCAAAGGTTTCTTCCTAGCCATTTTTTGTTCTTGGGAAGAAAGAGATAAAATCCTACAACGGGATCCTTGGTTTATGGGAAGAGTGGGACTCTTATTTACTTGCTAGTATGAAGGCTTTTCACCTGAAAATGCAAATCTATCCCTAGTACCAGTTTGGGTTAGGAGGTGTGGGTTGACCATTTAGTTTTTGGAAATGGATAACTTCAAGGTAGTAGGAAACACTCTGGGAGAATTCCTTGAGATTTTAGAAACTACACAAGATGCATTCTTGGCTATTTATGCTCAAATAATGGTTATGATTGATATAAGTAAACCTTTACCACAATCAATTATTCTTAAGTATGGGTATAACCATATATTATGAAAATATATATTTTAGATATAGAAGATGTCATGAGGTGGAGCATATTGAGAGATCATGCCCTAAGAAGAGTCTAGCATAATCATATGTAGAAAATCACAAGAGAAACTTACAAATGAATACGGATTAGAATGGTTTTCAACTTCCAAAAAATAGAATAGAAAAATGAAAAAAAAAAAAAAATAGTGGAGACCGATAAGGAAGGATATTGGAAGAAATACCAACTCTTTTGAGGCTTTAGCCTATGAAGAAAAAGTAGATCAAATCTTAGAGGACACAATACAATAGGTTCAACATATCAACAAGTATCTATTTAGTATGATATTGATTTAGGGATAAACATTCTCGATGAATCTAAGGAATGTGTTAAATCATATTTTGAAGATTATCTTGAAGTATCATGCACCATTTAAGAGAAAAAATGGTAAATAAAATGCAGTGTTAGATGCTAATACATCTACCACTATTGAGGAAATACAAAAAATGAGTAGGACAGTCAAAGCTTCCATAGTAGAGCTAGGAGAGGATAAATTTTAGGGAAAAAAAGTTGTGAAATAATATTTAGGAATAGAATAGTAAGATCTACTCTTGTTACAAGCAAGGAAAAAGAGGAAAACCTTCAAATTATCAAGCGAGATCCAAGGAAGCAATAACAAACATAGAGAAAGAAATACAAACTAAGTTGGTTGAACTTATCCTTACCAAACAATAAAATGATACCGGTAATTCATAGGTAGGGCCAATATCCCCTATTGAGACTAATATCCCCTCAAAGAAAAGGTGTATCAGGGACCTCTGTTTAAAAAATAAACCTGATATCCTTTGTATCCAAGAAACTAAAATAACAAAAGGAGTTTCTAAAACTATGAAAGCATTATGGATGAGATGTAAATGAGATGCTATAGATTTTGAAGGAGCGATAAGGATAATTCTAACTTGTTAGAATCCTATTAGAATATCCCATGTAACCATTCATAAAATTAGGTATTGTATAACCTCTTTAGTCATATGCTTCTTTCTAGATATTCATTTCATCCTTATAAATGTCTATGGACCTACAACTTAGTTAGAAAGGTTAGAAGTTTAGAGTGGGATTGAATTCTTTATGAGAAGTAAAGACTAAGAAACTCAATTCATTATCATAGGAGCAAGTTGGATGAAAAATTTAAGGGAATTATGAAACTAACCCAAAGTATGAAAGATTTCTCAACTTTTATTCAAAACAATAATCTATGAGAGCTTGAGTTTGAAGAAGACAAATATACATGGACCAACTATAGGAGAGGGAAAAAAATAATAGTAAAAAAATAAGTGTTAGCTTTTGATGTAGTATGTAATGGGAGATAGCAATCACAATATGCAAAATAATATGAAAATATGCTATAAACAAAAATGACGTAAATTAATACAATGTAGCTATGGAGGAAATGAACACTCCATTAATAAAGCTACTAGACTACATTGCACTCATTACCATTATATGGTGATCTACATAACAATGTGCTACTACCTATGAATATGCTCTAAGCTTCTCTATCTGTCTACATCTATCTATTACAATGAGGCCCTTCTTATATAGGAAGATAGGTTCCTTCACCAAAACTCTACCTAGTGCAAGGGACAACTTGTACATATACAGCTTACACATTGACATTGTGCATTTATTACATTGCATGAAGTAACTAGATAACTCCCCCTAAAGTAATCTAATTTCCTAAGTATGTACCTTGGAAGGTACATTTACATGACCCAAATGATGTAATATACTCTATTTCTAACACCCCCCTATATTACATTATTTAGATATTGAAGACTTTAGTCTTCAATATGGATTTTCTTCTTCATATTGAACTTTGTACTCTTCCTCTACATTCTTTGTAACCTGTTCAAGAAAATAGTTAGTGTCTCTATAATATGTTACATTTACTAATAAAAAATTTACCTCATAGTCTTCTGCAAGTTCTTCCAGTTCTTCAATTTCTTCTATCCTCTAAACCAAGTGTCCTTTCTAATTTCTCTTCTAATATTCCATTTGAGGATAATTGGCTAGTCACTGAGATTGCTACTGACAAGGGTTCCTTTGATATTATCAAGGTTGAAATTGATTCTCATTATTCATATGATTTCCTTGGTTTTGGTTTTTGGGATTGTATCTGCAATAGCTAGTACTATGACCTTTCTTTCTGCATATCTGACAATACCATGTTTTCTATCCTCTTTTTGATGAAGCAATATTTCCATGTGGATTATCTTTTGATATCAATGCAGTGTTAGTCATCTCATAATTTATAGTGTTTTCCTACTTCATATTATTGAAGTATATTGACCAGGTCATCAAAAGAAGTATCTTTACTTAAAACCTGTAAAGATGTGACCAAATGCTTATAGTTGTCTGGAAGTGCTCTCATGGTTACTTGAGTAAGAAGTTCATCCTTAATTATTTCTCCTAAGGTAAATAATTTCCCTTTAATATTTTCTACCTTCCTTAGGAACAATTCTATTTTTTCTCCACTATTCATATTTAATGAGTGAAGTTGAGTTTGGATATGAAGAATAGTTACCTTATTCTTTTCTTCAAATATTTTCTCTAGGCTTGTCCATGCATCTGAAGATGTTTTTTCTGAACTGATATAGGGTTGTATCTCATATATGATAGTAAAAGTTATTATCATTAGAGCCTTTGAATTATTTTCCTTAAATTCAAGAATTTTAGTATCACCTATGGTAGGTCTCTGTGTTTTCCCTTTGACAACATCCCAAAGTTTTTCATATACTAAGATTGCTATCATTTTATTCTTCCAAGAGAAATAATTACGACCCTTGAGTAGTTCAGATTCTACTACGAAGAATTTTTTTGATGCCATTTAAATTCCCTAATATCAACCTTAGATTTTATGGACTTCCTTATGTCTCCCTAGTAATCTTTGGAATATGATATAGTGCTTTTGTAAAATATAGTTCAATTTTGGCTGATTTTGTACAGTTTTTTAAAGATCAAAATTTTTATCACCTTATTACTCCTATTGAACTAAGAACTTTTCAATTTTGAAGAGGTTTTAATGTTGGATTTATTTTATCCCTTTTGAGAAATTTTTGAGACAAGAATATTATAAATTTCCAACCCTTGCAAAAAATCTTAATAGCATCTTTTAATATTCCATTAGGATTTTATTTAAGTGTTTCTAATTTCCAATAACCTAGTTTGGTTTTGTAACCCTCATAACCCCCAAATTTGGAAAATTAGAACACATTAATATTTGAAAACATTAAATTGATTAATTCCAAGTAGTATCCCTTATTTATCCTAGGTTGTGTTTTGCAAATATTAGACTACTTTGATATTTAATTTCCCTAACTTTTGCTTTCAAATAAAGATTGATTTCCTTTAATACTTCAACCTTAGAATACAACCTTATAACTCCCTTTTTAATTAAAGTAAATTAGATGGGGGAAATTTTACCTTTTGCACCTTTATAAAATTGGTGGTAGTTTGTCCTTCTTGGGCGCTATGAGTAATGACAAATTCTCCAACTTGCTATTGGCTTCAACACTCTCTTTAATGCTTCTTTGACTTTTTTGACCGAGAGTACTATTATATACTCCTGAATTGCTCTTGGAGTTGTTGCCAAGTTTCTGTCGAGTTGTTTATTGAGTTGTTGCTGAGTTGCTACCGAGTTGCTTGTCAAGTTGCTTGGTCCAAGTCACCTTTAATAGGTGGTCAGTCGAATGACAAGTATCACAATAGTTTTTTAAATACTCCAAGAATGCTTCAAATGTTTGGTGGAGACATCGATCTTGTTCTAATGCTTGTGACAAGTGTCACCTTTGCTTGAGATATTTTTTATTCCCTCTTCATGCGCTATCCAAGAGATATTTCTACTTCAACGTATATGAGGCTTCTTGCTGTAATGCTTCTGGTTGTAAGTAACTCCTCTTTCACATGGAGTATGGATGCCAAGACAATGTTGTAACATCTCCTTCATGGGAATTTTTTAGGGTTATTTTGGAGAATGACAAGTGGTGCCTTCTTCCTTTGCATGCCCTTGTCTTATCAATATCTTCTTGCAAACTCTTCAACATATTCTTCCACCTTGTTCTTTGTTGTACTTCTTTAGTGTTGAGATGTTTCCAGCCAAACAATGCTTATGGTGGAGCTTTGGTGGAGATATGGAGGAGCTTTGATGGAGATATGGCAGCACTTTGATGAATAATCCATGATGCTCCACTTATGATAGTGAATGCTCCTTGATTATATGTATGGTTCTAATTTGCTTGTTTCAATTTCCTTTACTTATCCAGTCCTTGATTTCTCCCTGGATTTGTACCTTATCTTTTGCAGGTTCGGCCATCCAAGATACATAGAAGATGAGCCTATATGAGTGGCTCTTTTCTATGCTTGGGAGAATGCTAGCGTTTGGCCCCCTTTGTCTGGTTCACCCTTCTTATATTGTGCCTTTGAGGCACCTTCCAATCTACCCTTTTTCCTGCATAGAATGAGTTAGAGAAGTGCAATACAATGTAATAGTATTTGTAAATAAGATGCCTTTTGCACCCTTTCTTGCACTCCTTTTTGCAGGTCTGATATTCTATTTTATATGACAAAATTTTTGAATGCAGTGTAGGGGTTTTGAGGTTGTCTCTTTTCTTACACCTTCTCTTTTTAGCTTGGATATTATGATGACATTTCCAAGCTTAGATAGAAGTATATAGAAGCTCCTTATATGATGTAATTTTCTGCACTTTTCTCCTTGAAACTAACCCTGTAATGCTTTGGATTTGAGACTCACCAAGTATCAATATTTGAAGCTTCTATTTTTTTTTTTTGTTAATCATTTTCTTCTCCAAGTTTTGGAGGATTCTAACCTATTTTGGTGGCTTCACTTGGCCACTATGTGTTGCAGGTTTTTATGCACTAATAGTGTCTTTAGAAACTTTGACAATTTCTGATTTTGTGCCCTTCTCAAGAACACAAACAATAATATTTTTTAGATCTATAAAATAGCGCAAATTAATCTAATAATTTTTTTTTTAATGCACTAACAATTTAACCTTATAACTCCAATCAACTCTTAAATTAATGCACTTAATAAATTTACTACAGCTAATAAATAATAATATGAAATGAATCTTCAAGAGTTATTCAACAATTTCACTACAATTTTTTTTTGAATCTAGTGAAAAACCTCTTGCAAGGCTTCCTTGGTCTGAGAAACCATGACCAGGGGGTTCGACACCATAAAAATCACTCGAAAGTCATGCTCGACCCTGAGCACACTAGAATTATAAATTGGATTTTGGGTCCTCGATATGCATTTGGTAGGGTGGATATTCGAACCAGGGACCTCCCTTAGAGTATTTCCCTACCCTCTCCCACACACCTACAACATGTGAGTAGCAATTTCACTACAGTTAGTATTGTAGGACTTAGTCTTCTTTTTCCTTTTCCAAAGTAGATGATAGGTAGTTGATAGATGTAATTCTAAAATCCAATCAACTCCTAATTAATGTGCAAATGAAACTTAAAAGGAAATTTTCTCTTTTTGCACTTTATAATACAAATTTTCTTCTTGCAAATTTAGTCCAAATTAAGGTGCTTTAAAAAATCTGATAAGTAATCCAATGAATGAATCTACTTGCACCAAAATTTGCTTATCTTTTTTAAATATTTTTTAGCTCTTTTGCCACTTCTGTAGAGGATGTAGATCTTGGTGCCTAAGATCACCAATTTAGTGCTTCGAGTAGGATCTTGTAGCTCTTTGTAGACTATCCTAAACAACTCCTTCTTCACCAAAATATGATCTCAAACTTTCTTTCACGAGCCTAGGATTTGGTGGCTTATTCTCCTCTTGTGGTGTCCTCATTCTACTATAGATTTGGAGAAGTCTTTATCTCTAAAGCGGTGCCTTATTAATATGAGAGACAATCTTAAAATCTCCAAGATTTGGTGAGCTTCTTCTATTTTCAAGTTTTTTTATCAAATTCTAACTTCAAGCATGATCTTCTTCTCAAGATTTTGGATGTCTTAAGATCTTCACTAGATTATTCTTCTAGGATTTGACACTCCTTGCCAAAATTTTCTTCTCAATTTTGGCACTCCTTTCTAAATTCTTCTTCTCTTGGGCTTGTTGTTAGATGGTGATAATTATCCCAAGTCCTTCACTATCAGGGACTTCTCCTTGGTAGTGGATTTCTCCAATGAAATCTCCTTTGAGGGTTTATTCAGTAAGGCTCTCCAAGCCTCTTACTGGATGCTCAATGAGATCTTCCTAAGGTCTTTGATATTGCAGCTTCAAATAGTTTTCCTTGAGACCTTTTCTTCAACCTTCTACTCCTAGAAGTTTTGGTGATGAGATCTTCTTCTGGATCTATAATTCTACTACTTTTGGATTCGATCCAGACTCTCCTAGTCTTTATTCTTCTTCTTCAAATATTAGAATTTCTTGAATGAGATCTCCTAATCTCTTCAATTTTGCTTTAGGTGTTGAATTAATTCTAAAGAAGATACTCTTCCTAACTTTCTTTTAGGAAGTTTCCCAACTCACTGAATCTTCTTTGCCTACAAAAAAGTATTAGTACTAAAATCTTAATCTACTTCTGAATCAGATACTCTCTTTTGGAGTCTTCTTTAGAATCAAGGCTTTCTGTGGACTTTTCAATATCAAGGCTTCTATGGCCATTTATAGTATCAAGGCTTCTATGGCCTTTTTAGTATCAAGTTTTCTATGGCATTTTTAGTATCAGGGCTTCTATGGCCTTTTCTTCAAGGCTTCTATGACCTTTTCTTTTAGATCAAGGCTTCTATGGCCTTTTCTTTTGCTATGAAGTTCTTCAAGCTCACAATCGAGATATTCAGTCTCTTAACTTCACCACGAATCTTCTCTAGGAGTCTTCTTCTACAGTATTATTCTCTTACACAAGGAACTAATATCTGTACTATGAAGGCATGCTGAGCTTCAGGTAACAAAGTTGAAGTCTCCTATATTTTTGTTGTAGGAGTCCTAATCATCTAAGAATTAATTTTATACAATAGAAAATTTTTTGGGCAATAGTTAACAAATTCCAAATATCCTAAATGATCTTCACTAGATGATCTATCAATCTAGTGGATTGAATGTTGAGTCCTAGTCTTCACAATTTTTCTTGCAACTCTATGGAAATACTCTAGTTAAATGTAATCTCAAAATTTCTAGAACTAAGATTTCTTTCAGTCTTCACTTGTGGCTCTCCCTAATTCTACCACCTAGACTCTTCTAAGAGTTTTTTATAGTGGTTGGTCCAGTAGCACATCAGGTTGATGAAAAAATTAGGCTCAATAATAATGGTGGTTTTCCTATTGATCTATTGTGGCTAGATCTACCATAGATTTGATACCATTATTAGCTTTTGATGTAGTGTGCAATGGAAGATAGTAATCACAAGATGAAGAATAATATGAAAGAAAGTAAATTTATGAGATGATTGAAATATGCTATAAATAGAAATGATGTAAATGAATACAATGTAGCTATGGAGGAAATGAACACTCCATTAATAAAGCTACTACACTACATTGCACTCATCACCATTATATGGTGATCTACATAAAATTGTGCTACTATCTATGAATATGCTCTAAGCTTCTCTATTTGTCTATATCTATCTATTACAATGAGGCCCTTCTTATATATGAAGATAGGTTCCTTGGCCAACACTCTACCTAGTTGTGCAAGGGACAACTTGCACATATACAACTTGCACATTGACACTTGTGCAATTATTACACTACATGAAGAAATTAAATAACTTTCTCCTAAAGTAATCTAATGTTCTAAGTATATACCTTGGAAGGTACATTTACATGACCCAAATTATGTAACATACTATATTTCTAACAATAATACAAATGCATTCTCTTAGATCATTAACTAGATGAAGGGACTTGTGTTGAATTTAATACCTTGATAAGGTTTGGTTTAGATCATTGACCATTAAAAGTTAAAATGGTGGTTTATACTCAAAACTATTTATATACAAAACCCTATCAAAATCATGGTTTATAGGTCTAAAAGGAAACAAGAATTCATGATAGAGTTGGTTAAAATGTGTATATATCTAGAAGGATATAGTAGGTCATGAGTTGGCTTGAAGGTTTGTAGATCTACGAAGAAATAGTAAGTTGTGATAGATCTAGCTTGAAGGTTTACAAATCTAAGAAGAAAAAATAGATCACGATGGACCTGGATTGAAGGAAAATAAACCTATCTTCCTCATAGAAGTATGGTAGAGAGCAATTATCGGGATCTGATAGAAAATAGTAATTACTTATTGTTGAGCAAATAAGTTTCTCATTGATGGGTTTTAATCAGCAGGTCTAAGAAGAAAAGGGGAGGATAAAATTTTTAAAAAATAATTTGACAAAAACTCTCATGATAAGGACATGTAATGAAGATAAAGATGCCAAAGATTAGATAATTCAGAACTAATTGAATGCATTGCAAAATGGGCTATTAATAGCCAAGTACATCTTAGTTTGTAGATAATATCAATAGTTGTCAAAGCCTTATCCAAAATATTATTGGAAATAAATTATGTGTTCATATTATCCGACTGACAATACAAATATAGAAACATATATAGTAAGCATATGAATCCTTATCATCTCACCTAGTGTAGATTTGACTCATTGATTAGTAATAATGGTAGGATGACTAAGTCTATAATGTATGAAGATGTGCATTGAACAATAGTGAAGAGCCTACGGAATATACAAAGGCCTTGACTTTTTTCTCCAAGGAGGAACCTTTTGACATTTATTATAAGGGTGATAAGGCATGTGGACTCCTCGACTTAGACCCATGTCTTAAGGCCCAATTAGCTTCAAGCCCTAACCCTAGGGAATACAAGGGAGGGAATGAAGAAGAGGAAGTAACACCAAATGAACCAAAGAAATTACTAAAGGGTATTTTGGCTACATTGGAAGATAAATGAATAGAGCAAAAAAGAGAGAAATGAAAGCAAAAGTGTTGTATAAAATTGTAGAAGGATCTGATCCTAATACTTGTAAGTGAGGATTTGATGCTAGAATAAGTTTTATCATTGAAGAAAAAGGCTTTGGTAGGTAGATTTATGGTCCATTCCATGAAATAAAAAACTCTGTAAGAATGGATCAAGGTTACCTGGTTGTAGGTTATGGGCTATACTCCTACATCCCATGTGATGACGAAGGAGTGAATGGTTTTTATCTTCCAAAATGCACATGTTATAATAATAAAAAATGGAATATGGGGTTGAGGGTTAAACATTTTAAATCTAAAATTTTGGAATCTTGGATTTGATCCATGCTCTAAGAAAATTAATACCTAGCTTATCTAGGTCAAGCACCCTCTTTACCCTTTGAATATTGGAATGAAAGAATGTTGCATGATATTGGAAACTCCCTAAGATTTTTCCTTGGATTAGATATGTAAAACTTAAATGGTATCCAAAAATGATAGCTTGTATGTTAGTGGAGATTGATCTTAGTTTAGATTTTCCTAAAAATGTGGACTTTGTGTTAGGAAATTTGATGTATTCATAGAATATTTACTACATGAGGAGGTTGTTTTGATGTAGTAATTATATCATTATGGTCATATTAAAAGAAAGTTGTTTTGATGTAGAGGGCAATGGGTTCTACAAAAGGAAGTTGGAGAATATTTTGGTCTAAAACATTCATTGGAGGTAGCATGACCAAAGCACAGATAGGGGAGGACCCAATTAATATTCTTGAATTGATTAAAGAAAGTTTTTTTTATCACCTTTCACCTTTCAAATTAGAACTTTTAAGGGATAAATCCAAATTAAAGATCAAGGAAAAAATATAATGGAAGTAAATCCTCCTTCCAAATAGTTAATAATGTATATATTAAGGTAATTGCGGTTATAGACTTACATTCTTTGAAGCTAGGAAAGTTGATTTTTGCTCATGGTGGTAGAAGGGAGATTTGCAAAGAATTGTTTATACAAGACTTTTTTAAAAATGAAATATGGTTGTGGTACGAGACTTAAATTTTATAACTAAAAGAGTATAAATAAGGGGAGAGGAAGCCATAATGTATTCCCTTGCTGAATTTTTCCAACAAAAAACATGGAATGCAAGGCTATGTGATGTAGAACCCATTAAGTTAGTTCTCATTTGGAGGAATAAAAGAACTAGAAGGTAGGGTATTTCAAAAAGGTTATAAAAATTTAGACTTTAGAAATCTAATATATGAGGTAGAAAGACTGAGGTTTTGGATAGATCAAGGTGGGGGATCTAACTATTCATCTATTTTATTTTAGTTGGAAAAAGATCAAGAGAAACCAATAAAACCCTTCAATTTAGATGTTATTTGGTTGGAATATGAGGAATTTATATATATAGTAAAAAATGAGTGGAGACATATTGACCCAAAAATAGAGAAGATAGCTATGTTTTACTTTTCTAGGAAGTCTAAGGAGAATCAAATTTGCTATAATTACATGGGCCAAAGGTAAATATTGGGAAGTAGAGGCAAAGATAATTGACATAGAATCTAAATTGAATTAGTTGTATAGTCATGAAGGTAGTGAGGATTTTTTAAATAAGGAGAATATGTAGGTCAAGGATTTAGAAAAAAAAAGATAGAGAGAATTGCTATAATGGGAATATGCAAAGTGGAGGATGAAAATTAGAGCACTTTAGTTAGAGCATGGGGATGAGAATACAAAATTCTTTCAAAAGTATGTAAAACAAAGAAATATGATAAATGTCATTTGGAATATGAAGGAGGGGATAGAAGAAATGTGAGAAGATTTTAGGAAATAGTTGGTTTAGGTGTATCCTACTTTAAAAATATATCAAGAATACAATAGAGCAAATATAGAAGAAATCACTAAGCTATCACTTTATCTACCTAAGATGGTCAATGATGAATTCAAAGAGGTTTTGATGACAAAAGTTACTTAAGAGGAGCTACAAACAATAGTTAGATATTTTTAGAAAGGGAAGAGTCGAGGACTGGATGGTTGGTCCATTGGTGTTGATGTGGGTTTTTATGAGTTGTTGGAAGAAGACGTTTTAAAGGTGGTTGAGGAATCAAGGACTTCTAGGTATGTACTCGAGTTTATCAATGCAACTTTTCTAGACTTTATTCCTAAGAAGGATAACCAAAAATACTTTGAGGAGTATAGACCTATATCCCTATATAATAATCTCTACAAAATCATCTCCAATATTATTGCAAGGACGTTAAAAGGGATTTTTTTATATACCCTCTTAGAAGAATAGTTTGGTTTCTTGAGTAAAAGATAAATCCATGAAGCTATTGGTGTTTCTTAGGAAGCACTTCATTTAGTCAAATCAAGGAAGCAATAAGCAATGATAATTAAGCTTGATTTGGCAAAATATTTTGATAGGGTAAGTTGGTTGTACATTAGTCTCATATTAATTCATATTTTTGATAGTGTGTCCTTTATAAATTAGGTAATAAGATGTACTAATTCTTATTTCTTTTCTATCTTAATTGATATTTCAGATTCTAACTTCTTCAAGGCTTCTAGAGGGCTAAGACAATGATACTTCCTATCGCCCCTATTATTATTGCTTGTGGCTGAAGGGCTAAGTAGAATGATTAAGGAATAAAAAATACTTGGCATGGTTAAATGCATTAAAATGGAAAACTCTCTAGTTGATACTCTCTTGCTAAGTGTAGATGATATAATCCTATTTAGAAATGGCACCTTAAGAGAAGAATTGAAATATAAAGAGTTGTTAAATCTATATTATGCTACTACATGAATAAAAATAAACCTTAAAAAGACTGATATAGCTTTTAACATACTACAACCAAGACAAGAAGAAGTAATGATAATGATTTTTAGCTTCATTCTAATAGAGTTTGACATAGGCCTAAAATATTTGGGGTTTAGGCTAAAGCTAAATAATTATGGATACCAGGATTTGATTTGGATATACAATAAAGTGGAAGAAAGGGTAACTTCATGGTTCAATAGATGATTATCATTATGAGGTCATCTAACACTAGTGGAAACAATTTTTAAGGCCGTTCCAATATATTGGAACTCCATGGCTTATATTCATGTTAAAATAATGGGAAAAATAAGGAAAAAATACTTCCATTTCCTTTGGACAAGAAGTAGGGAGAAGGATACAATGGATTTGGTTAAATAGAGCAAGATTGACAAACCTAAATCAATAGGAGGATGGGGGCTTAAGAATGTACATAAATTCAAAAAAGCACTAGTTGCTAATATTCTTTAGAGATAGATAAGTAGTAAAGTATTATGGCATGAGGTTATCAAGCATAATTTTTTTGGTTTCATATCCTTTCAAGGTTGGATTAGACTTTCTATCAAGTCAATGACCAATTTTATTATCATTTGGAAAGCATTACTAAAGGATTTTCTATCAGTGGGCATTTTTTTGGTTTGGAGAATAGAAAATAGAAAGAAAATAAGACTAGGAAAATATCCCTAGTTAGGGAGTGGAAGAGATTACAAGCTATCTCAAATTTAAATAGAACATGTAAATACACAAGGATTCAAGGTATTGGTTCATGCAGCCTTTGTGGATAAAACCAGACTATGGAATAAGAGATGGTTTTTAGCAGAAGAATTACTTTTGAAAGGAAATAAAATTGAGCAATGAAGAAATTACACAAGTATTATAACAAGGTATTTTATAATACAAATATAAGAATAAGACTCTTTAGTATGGACAAAGAACCCAACAACTAGTGGATAGTTTACAACTAAGAAAGGATACAAGGTAAAGTTTAAAGATAATAATGAGGAGGTCCTTTGGTGGTGGAGCAAGATTTGGAAGGTGAAAGCACCTTGAGAATAATATTTTTTATTGGTTAGCATTAGCTAAGAAGGAATTGACATGGGATGTTTTGCAAAATATATATTGGTGGGTTGAAGTCAATATAGCATGTGTAAAAGGGAAGAAGAAATAATGGATAACATATTGGTTTGTTGTGCTTTCTCGAGAGAAGTGTGGAGGTTCATTCTACCCATGACTAAGGGAAAGGGGTAGTGGCCAACAAGGAATCTATTAGAGAATATGAAGTGACGGTTCATAGACAAAGGCTTAAAATAATATAGGTGCATTCTATTAATAGTGGCATGGGGTTTGTGGTTGGAAATAAATTTGATATTGTTTGATAGCAAGGAAATTCCACCTATACAAATTCAAGCTTAAATCAAATATACTTTTTAAGGCATAAACTAAGCCCCAAAATTAGAGGCTATAAGGCAAGTTGATAGTCTAACAGTGGATATTATGAAGTCTTGGGCTTTTATTGATAGAGCTTATCAAAACAATGCAGGTAGATGTGGGGCAAGAGGAGTTTTATATTAGGATGAAAAATCACAAATTCAATTTTAAAATGGGTCTTGGTGAAGGCACCAATAATATGGCAAAGTGGAAGGATTTGATCTTTTTGATAATAATGGTACTGGAACAGGAAATGATAAAACTTCACCTTTTTTATGATTCAAAATTGGTGGTGGATTGGGATTTAGGATTAGTGAGGATGCAAAATTTGATATTGCCTTATAATGAGCAAGTGAACTTGCTAGAAGTATCATATGTAGATATCTATTATAAACATATTTATAGAGAACTAAATGATAAAGTAGATGGTCTATCAAAAGTTGCTTTGAATATTCCAATTTGTACTTGGTTAAAAGAATGAGTAGTGGGACTGTGATTCTATCATAGTCTACTTCCTTTTGAGACCTATTTTCTTTTGATAAAATTTATGGTTTAGGATACTTTTTGTGTTCTTAATCATGTCTTTTGATAATTAAGGTCATATATTTAAGATGATTTATGTCTACAAGACTGAAGTGACAAAATGACACTTTATAAGATGGTTGAAGGCTTACAACAGACTTTTCATAGATTTTATTATATTAGATTTAATATGATTTTTAGAGAAATTTGAGTCATCGCTGGGATATTTTAGAGTAACTCTTATATATCTATAAGTTTTATCTAGATTTTACATATATATATTCTATTTATAAATATGTTACATTTAATAGGTATTGTTACTATGTGGATTTGTTAAAAATTACTACTTTATTCAACTCAATAACAATTAAATATTAAAATTTCAAGATGACATAATTTCATTTGAGGTAGTTATGAGTGTAGGAGGATTCAAGATCCTATTTGTATTCTATGGGTAAAAAGAAGACAAGTGTATCCTTCATTGTAATAGTTAGCATAATGGATTTGAGACAAGTTGTAGGTAGTGAGGGGTTTCATAGTCTCATCCAAGGTTCCTATTGATGAACCTTAACATTAATACTAAAGGGTTAGGGGTAATCTATAGGGTGTAAAAATCTTCACCATAAACTAAGGTTATAATCCCATTGGTGTACCTCAACATCTTCATATACTAGGTTTGGGATAATCGATAAGAAGCAAGATATTTCACATAGTAATCCGAGGTTCCAATTTCTTGGGTGAAAGAATTTTCAAGTTTATCTAATGTGGTTGAGATAGATCATATTTCATAGAGAAGTTTAGATTTAGGTTTCATCAAATTGAGAGGCCTTGTGTACATAAGTGGTGGCTGCTTAACCCCAAAGTTAGTTATGTTGACCTCACTATAAATAAAATATATGGTATACCATTAAAAAATTGATGGGCATGAGGTCTTAGCAACACATTGAAAGAAAATAGAAATAAGCTTTCTCCTCTATTTATTGAAGTATGAGAAATAATTGTATGTTAGCACTAAGATAATGAGTCTCTATTGTTTGATAGCCTATTTTTTGAATTGTAAACTTGGTTTTAATTGCTCCCTTATTTATATCTCTCTCTCACACACACATATTTTTACAAAGAGATATGTTAAAAATGGTTTGTAGATGGAGATATAGGAAGAATACTTCTCAAGCTCCTTTGAACTTATTAATGGCTACTCATTTAGTGGGAAAGTGGTTTACCATTATGGAATAATTTGATAATGTTGATATTGTGGCTTAAATTAGACGACTTGTAAAAGTGAAAGAGGATCATGAAAAACATTTTGTATGTTGTTTGGAATGCACACCTTTGGTACACAAGAAACTCATCCATAGTAATGTAATTGAAATCTATAATAGAATAAAATTAGTGAAATATGCATTGAAACATGGAAATCTATGTAAAACTAGTAGTTATTCAAGCAAAATGATTACATAAATTTACAATTGAATGACATAAACCAAAATGGAAAATAATTTTTTCTAATATGTTAAAAAAAAAACATAATATAATGAAATACTTTATCCATAAAAAAATTGATTATTAAAAAAAATTTATTAAAATTATCAATAAGATTAAAATTTAATTATTTATATCTATCTATTTTTAAAATAAAAGTAAAATAACTATCTATAACTAATTTTCAATATTATGTTTTTAAAATACAAAATTACAATCAAACCCTTACCTTTATTTTTTATAATTATAATTAAAAAAATAATAATATAAATTTACCTCAAATTATTTTATTTTTTAATAAATCTCACAATATAAAAGATCCTAACAATACTCTTATAACTAAATTATAGAATAAGTAAGAGATCAAATTAAATAGGCTTTTAACATTCTACTTTACCAAATACACACCCATGGCAACCTCTTCTCAAAATGTGCGCCCATTGATAATTTATCAATTGAACTTTTATAGATATATATATGCGCTTAGAAAATGCTTGCAAGATATACTTAAAAGTAACTTTTAAATAAGCACACAATTGGAACGATAGGCACTATGACCTTTGAGTGAACGAATTCTATTGTACGCATTTCTGCATAGCTGAGTTAACACTTAAAATATGAACAAGCGCAAGGACGCTTTCATTTATATAAAAAGGATGTTGCCTAATTGAGATAAATTTCAAATATAATGTTTGTACATTAAGAATCTCACCGTAAAGCTTTGCATTATTTTGCTTACAGATTGCATCATGCAGGGGATTCGGATCCTATTATTTAGGGAGCAGTTATATCTCACTTACTATTCTATACTCAACATCCGGAACAGGCTCAGGCCCTCCACGAAGATACATAAAAAAGGCAAACTAGCAGACGAACAAATCACTGCATAAATCTACTGCATACCGCATTCAGCGGAAGCAAAAACATGCAAAAGATCACTTATATATCCAAGGATAATATGAGCAATCGAAAGTTAATTAATGAAATGTTATAGCCGTAAACCTGCATACATTTTTTTCTTGGAAAAGCATTGCTTTGTCATTTGACAGTGGTTCTTGTAAGTAATGCAAGCCACTTTGAAAAGACAAAAAATTGCTTTGGTTTGAACCAGTTCATTATTATGACTACAAGCTAACACACAACATCGAATGACTACTACCCACTGTTATTTTCTTTTTTCTTTTTTCGCAGAGTGTGGCTTTGAAATCTCCCCTTACAGAATCGCTATTGCAAGCATTATCTATTTAATGAAGACATGACAGTGAAAGAATACGTACCCATACACAATAAGATTTCAACAATTTATTAATGACATGATCCTCTTGGAAGCTTAGCCAGAAGGATGATAGTGAGCCGTTGAAGCGTGTTCGTAGCTAAGATTTTCTGGTCCTAGTTGATTTTGGCGTAGTTGTACAATTTGTGGGACAAGATTATGTCCTTGTGCGGTAGAAGGCTCTGGGAGGTGCAACTCTTCATTCATAAATGACTCTAGAAACGAAGCGAACATGTCTGAATTGGCATCCCCAACAGATGTTCCCACTGGAGTTGCAGGAACGGAATATGGCAAACTGAATGCCGTTACTTGGTTGGTAGCCCCACAATTTGTATTGCTTAATTTATTGAAGGTAGCATCAATGGCCAGTGGATGTAGCGTATCAGAATAATTGAGACCCATTTCCTGAGATTGTATGTTCTGAGGCACCTGAGTTTTCCCCAACGACGGAACGGTAGGTAGAAGAACATGGGTTGAATTGTACTGTCCGAAGTAGGGCGCGCTGTGTAAACCAGAATTTCCTACTGTGGAAGTGATATCACAGCTTCTAATATGTCGACTTGCTACAACTTCCGAACTTTCGGAACATGCAGTCGTGGAAGGTGGATAGGAAATTTGGTGAGCTCCTCTTATCTGATCTGAATCGTGGATTGCTGTAGGAAAGCATGTAGAACTCTCTCCGAACACATAAGGCGTACCCATAACACCGGATTTCACGATGGGAAGAGGAATAGGCTTATTATTTGTATAGGTTGGGTCATCTAGACAGGATTTGAGCGCAACAGACACGGCATGGTCACGATTTTGAGATGCAGCTGGAATCTTATTGAATTCACTCTCTCTGTGGTTACAATTTTCAGGGTTTTTAACTAATTCTGAAGGATATGTGTCCTCTGGATTGACATTTGGAGGTGTTGGAGTGTATTGGGAAATCCCTTGGTGACAATGGTTCGGGATGGTGTCACTGTCTTCGGGATTCGACCATATATCCTCCGACTCTGATAGGGGCTTGTGTGTGCGTGGATCTATACCCTGACTTATAAGCTTTTTGCTTAGGTGGGTGTTCCAATAATTCTTAATCTCGTTGTCGGTCCTACCAGGCATACGTCCTGCAATCAATGACCATCTGGAAAAAACAAAAAAAAAGAAAACAAATAAATAAATTCGTACAAAACTATCTGATATTCATCACCGTCGTTATTTCCAAAATTCTTTCTAACACAATAACACAGGCGCAGTCTATGTACGTTTGATTTCTGGTTTTGTGAATGAACTGTCTATGAGATCGATTAAACATCCATCCCACAACCTATCCTCAACTTGTTCCAAGTTTCTAATAAAACATGATGCTCTTTTACGTAACCTCTGAAGGATTTCTTCTATTTACAATTAAGCTATTATAGCTCACCTGTTCCCGAGAAGGCGATGCAACCTGAGGATTAAATCTTCCTCCTCCGGCAAAATATGTCCCCTTTTCACATCAGGCCGAAGGTAATTCATCCAACGCAATCGACAACTCTTTCCGCATCGAAGCAGACCTGTCAAACATGAAAAAGCGTGAGAAGTGCAGGCAAACAGTTGAGACAAACCCTAACCCTAACTCCAACTTTTAAGGCTAGGCTGGAGACAAAAACCTGCTTTCTTTGGAAGGGTTCTCCAGCCGCCTTCGCCATGAGTTTGTATGTAATTTGCTAAACGAAGATCCTCCTCAGGAGTCCATGGACCTCTGTTCAGTCCCACTTTTGTGCAGCAAGGTGTCCGTCCCATGCTTTTCTTCACACCTACGCTTGGTAAAATATTCTCTTCTTCTTCTCCTTACAAACTTGCACTTAATTTGAGAAAAAACCTTGGCCTTGGGCTTCGCATGCGTGTGTAGGACTGAGCGTCAAATCTCTTTCAGATCGAAAACGCGTTCTCGAGATTCTTATCGCACAAGGCTAAAGATTACAGGTCGGATAAACTTGTAAAAAGAACCCTACATGGATCTGTCCTATATCCTTTTACGTTGACGTTGTGGTGGGCGGCTTGGTAAAATACACGTGGCTAATAGCAAGTCAAAAGGGTTTTGACTGTCAGACGAGAGAATCAAACTTTATCACGCTTACGGAATTTCGTTCATGTCTGTCCGTAAGCCCAAATAAATATTTGGGTACGTGGAATATCGTCTAACGTGATGCGAGATTTGTTAACAGGCAATACATTCTATGTTGACATCGTCAATATTTACGGAGTGAAATTTGGCTGGGCAGGATATGTTGAAAGCGACGATGCGTCTGTTTTCGTCTAAGTTGAAACTTGAAACCACTATTGCGACTTTGACACTTCGGATGATTCTTTCTTACACACCAAGCCAAGCCATCTTTGACGTGAGTTGATGTGTCCAAGGAAGTGTGCCTCATAATACGGATCAATCAATCATTGCTTCATCCACGGGAAGAAAGCGACCGATAATCCGAAACCAGGAATTTCTGTAACTATTTTATTATTTCTCAAATTGTTTCATTTCGCTTACCTTATAAAACCTATAGGACACCATGGTTTTAGGATAGACCTAATTTCACAGCATAGCATTGTATTATTAAGTGGGGACAAGGGGCTGATATTGACACTGTCAAAATCTTCAGAGAGCAATACAGAAATGCTCTAATTTCCCTATTAAAACGAAAACGTATATCCGATAACACAACATAAGTGGTGTCTAATGTTATTATACTCAAACGGAAAAAGTTTTCCTTTCCGTCTGTTAGTTAAAATTTGGCTGGTGATCGATCATCCAGAGAAACCAAGACGAGATTTCATTTTCATTTTAAAAATGGTACAAGAATTGTGAAAACTAAAATGTATAAAATGAAAGGGAAAACAGTGAACAAGTGTTGCACAGTTTAAGGCTGTAAACAAAGTGAATAGAGGCATACATGATCATATTCATGTCCAAACAGTCTCTTTGAGATTTGGTTTACAAAGCTATAATCAAATCAAACGACATGTCGTTTTGTTTTGTTGGAGACAATTTGAGCTACAGCAAAGTATAAGATTTATGGTGATGTGCAAGCAAGAAGAGACGCGTACTTCGTAGTCAGTACACTGACTTTACCCAAGAACGGATGATTGTTAAGTTTTTTTATGCCATTCCAGATGTTTCATTCCCTCGATGACGCTGGAAAACCAGGAAATAATCCATGACTACATCATTATAAAGGAAAATAGTGTTCACCGCAAAAGTAATAATAACAACTGCGGCACCGATGTGCATTGAAAGTGCCACGTTGGGAGTTACTCTTGAGGGTGAGGATTTCATACGCATGTTTTGAAATGTCTTAACGACGGCTTAATATGTTTACTTTTACTTTTGTATAATGTTGAAATGGACTTTTCTAAGCATGTAAGAAAGGTGAGAAAGCTCTAAATCAAGATTAGCTAGATCCTCATATTGTTCACGATGGTGGCTGTCAAGCTATTCTAATATATATTTTTTTATTATCTTTTAAACAGAATGGATTCAAGCATGCCTAAAAAAGTTAGATTTTTTTTTTTAAATAAAGTTTTGAAAAGATTGTATTTCATCTTTAACATCAACTTAATCATTGAGTTATATAGTTTATTTAGTACCTTGGTATATGTTACATCTTAAATATGTTCAACTATTGAATCAAGGTCTGTTTGACTAAAATGTTGAGTTAAAAATGTGGGGTTTGAACTTGTAATTTTTTGAGTTAAAAATGCATGTTTTTAAGACTGTCTGGGTCCCCTCAAGGTTTGAACTTGGATTTATTGAATAAAAACCCAAAAATATAATACTAAAGTATCCTCATAGGACTGAAAAATAACTTAAATTTATCAAATGAAGACCTAAAAACATAACACTAAGATATCCTCGTAAGATAGGATAGGAAAAGATAAATATGTATACAATGATATTAATTTGATTTATTAGTTAAAATTACGTTCATTATTCAATAGCATGTGACTAACAAATATTATTTTTATTACTATATAATTAGAATTCCTAATATTAAATAGTTATAAAGATATTTTAATTAATATTTAGAGGAGATTAAGATCCTTTATATTTTATCCTAACATTTATTTATCAAAAGTTGCCTTAAATATTTCAGCGTATTTGGTTAAAAGAATAGTTTAAGCTTTTAATAATTTTTTTTTTGATAGAAGTTATGGTTTAAGATACCTTTTATGTTTTTTTTTTGTGTTTTTGGATAATTAAATTCATATCTTAAAGATGACTGATGGCTATAGCATTGAAGTATCAAAATGGCATTCTTTAGCATTCTTTATTATGATTGAAGGTTTGCAACAAGTTATTATTATGACACATTTGATTTTTTCTATTAGCTTGAAAAGCTAAGACATAAGTTAGGAGGTTGATTTTTTATGAAACTGCAATGCTTTGATAAGTTGTTTTTGATTGGTTGTGTCTGTTGCTCTTTTTCTTTGGTCTGTTTTGGCTTTTTGATCAATGGGTTCTCTCCCTTCTTTGAATTGTAAAAGGTTCAGACCCTTTCAAAACCTTTTCTACTAATAAAAAAATATAAAGGCCACTTTTTGTGAATTGGATTTAGATCTTTATTAACAAAGTCCAATGACTTTTTTCATTGCAGTGTCTTATATGAAAATATAAAATCCGCATCTCATTGTAAAAATAAAAATTATGAAAAAAAAATTATATAATATAAATATTTAAGCTTTAAAAAATTAAACAATTATTTTCTTTTAACTAATGTCAAAATCAATACATTATAAAATTTATTAATATGAATTTGAATTTGTATTAATGTCCATCGGTGACCAAAAGAGGTCAATAAGACTGTAAAGTAGGACATATACAAAGCAACGGGAGTGCCTAATGCAACTCCAGAGAAAATAAAGTAAGAAAAATAGTAAACAGGATGACATATGATATACAAGATCTGTGGATCAAGGATTACTCCCAACATTCAAGGCTGAAGAGAAGTGAGTGATGTAAGAGTTGGATGTCGTAGATGGTCGTAGATGTTCTTTGTTGGAGTTGATGACGTGGTGATCTTGTTGTATCTATGTGATCAACCCGACGCTTCCTGGTCGTGGCCTCTAGAGGTTGGAAGAATGAAATGATAAGTTGGAATCCTGTTATCTTCTGCAAACTGTTACGAAGTAGTTCTTTCCTAAGGTTGAATAATTCTCGGATGAAAAGGGTAATGCATCTATGATCTTCATAATTAATCCAAGATTTTAGTGTATGGGTGTATCTGAATAAGCAATAATATCTACCTCGTATCTCGTAGTAGATAGGATAGGTGAAAATGAAATGCTCCTTGGATTCCACATCAAGACTGCACAATTTGCAAATACACTGATCTTTAGGGAGGTGATGATCTATCTCAATACGCAGCTAGTGGGAGCAAACTCGTAGCTAAGCTAGAAGAAACCTGAGGCTGTGTGACATCTGTAGCAAGTTATATTTTGGAGTAGTGATCAATCCATTCTCTAGTTGGAGATAAAAGTGAGAGTAATGGAGCAGTTTTGATGAAAGAGGTTCCTTTGGATCAGTCCAAGTAATTTTTATATATGCTAAGTAAATCTCATCTCCAATATTATTATTGGAGTATGATGCATTGATTGATGCTTTAGTTAAGAGGAGGTCTCATGATAATAATTAATTTGATAATAATTTTAAAATTTAATTAAATTTTTTAATATAAAAATTTAAGATTAAAAATATACCAGTTCCAATAGGATGAAGTTAATTTTTTATTTTCTTTCTTAAATACTAAAAGTATAAATAAATTCGCATTACATGCTTAGGATTATGTGGAACCAATAGTTTTTTATATACAAAATAATAACTTCTACTTTACCTTTTATAATGTTGGTGAGCTTAAAATAAATAGTTTTAATCTATAGCCTTTCTAAAAATAATTTAATTTTTAATATATATAAATTATCATGTTATTATATGTCTTAAATATCATATTTCAAGTTTCGTGTAATATGAAAACCTGCACTAATTTGGAGGAGAGTCACATTTTAATCATGTATTTTAAAAGGAGTTAGGGTTAGCTTAAACTTATAAATTAATATATTTAATAATAAAAATATATTTTAATAAAATATTAAAATAAAATATAATATAAAAACTTGCATTGGAGAAGAGTCACATTTTCATCTTGCATTTTAAAAGGGATTATGGTTAGCCCAAACTTATGAATTATTATGTTTAATAATAAAAATATATTTCAATTTGTTGTCATTTCAAATACCCAATTAAAATATGTTTATTATTTTTTTTAGATGTTATATAATTTATTATTATTTAAATTTGAATTTTAATAATAAGTATATATTTTTTAAATAGTTTAATTTTTTCATTTAAATTTTTTTTTTGGTAATTATTATAATAAATTAACAGTGGGTTTTTATAGAGGATCCCAAAACCTTATATACAAAATCAGCCTTGCCAGATGATGTTTCATGCCACATGGCTGGGTAAGTAAACCAGATTGAAGAAAAAACAAGGAGTTGCTAATTGTCCGAAGGCACCAAATGAGGCAGACAGTCCTGAATATTCTGGTTACGAAAGACATTCAAACAAAAATTATAGCCGGATAAACAAGACAATAAACAAACAAAAACCATCCAAGCATAAGGGAAGCTATTCGGGATCCTCCTAATCCTCATGAACCTTGGAAACATGGAAACAACCATCTTTGAAGAAAGGAGTGTGAATGGCGAGGTTAGAGGGGCCCGCCACCCGACCCACAAAAACATCAGGAGAAAACACCTGACACTGATGAAACATCATGAAGGAAAATCCGCCCTGGCCAAGCTACCTACCTCGGATGGAAAACAAGATCGCCAAACCATCGGACACATGGTCACAATTCCTTTTTTGGCCAAGTGGTCCACCACCCAGTTACCTTCTCTGAAGATGTGCCCAGCCTCCCACCTGACATGCTGAGAAAGAAGCATTCTAGCCTCGAGAATGATGTTTAATACCCGCCAGGACGGGTCTTTGGAGCCACGAAGGTAGTTGATAATGTTAAGAGAGTCACCTTCAATAATTAGAGGCCTAGGATCATCCGATAGGACCTGCAAGCCTTTCAACACACCTCGGGCTTCAGTAAAATGATTTGTCTGAGAGCCCAAATCTTCACAGTAAGCCAGAATTAGCTCACCATTATGGTCTCTAACCACACCTTCGGATCCGGTGGGCCCCGGGTTGCCTTTAGCAGCCCCATCGAAATTAAGTTTGATCCACCCCATAGGAGGCGCAGTCTAAGTGGCATTCCTACGACCGGTCACAGAACCAACCTTGGAAGATGGGCACAGGTCCAACCTTTTGAAAATAATTTCTTCCCCAGGAAGGTGAGGACGGGAACTAGGAATAATTTTTGAATTCTCGACGACGAAAGATAAGGCTCTCTGGGCGACAGAGGGTGCCACCCTAGGGGTCTTGCCAAAGACTCTGGCATTTCTCTCAAGCCAAATTTTCCAGATGGAATGATGGAAGGAGGCTTCAACAAGAAAGCGAAGTTTGGGATTCTTGAAGGGATTGGGCCATTGGAGGAAAGCGTATTTGAGGGATCGAGGAGTGCACCAAAGGATTTGGAAGGAGGACAACACAAAGTTGAGGACCGAGTGGGAAAAGGGACAGTGTAAGAATAAGTGGTCCGACGATTCACAATCAGCTAAGCATAGATAACACCTGTTGGGAATTGCAAAGCCTCTCTTGTGCAGATTATCTATGGTTAGGGATTTATTATGAAAGGCAATCCAAGCAAAGTAGTTCACCTTAGGAATAATCCCTTTCCTCCAAATCGCCTTCCACCGGAGATCCAAGGCAACCTCACACGTAAGAAGGTCATAGGCGGACTTGACAAAAAAACAACCATCCTGCGTGCCGCACCAAATAATTATGTCCTCCCTTATGACTGAAGGAATTAAAACAAATTGAAGGACACTAGACAAAAAAGCCAACTCATTGTTAAAGCCATCAACAATCGAAAGTTTCCACCGAGGGGGAAGAGAACTCCGGTCAATGAATTTTGCCACCTTGAGTTGAAAGTTTGGATTGATCTGGGCCCTCAGACCAGCCAGGTCCACTTTCAATTCGAGAGCTTCATCTGTAGCCCACTTGTCTCTCCAGAAAAGGATAGAGGATCCATCACCCAAGATCCAATGAGCTCCCCTACTAATCAACGAAAGGGCATGAAGCACAGTTTTCCAAAAAGCAGAAGCTTCGGGTGGAGGCATAGCTTCGAATAAAGAATTTTGACCAAGATACTTCCTTTTAACCAGCTTGACCCACTCCGTCGGTTCATTAGTAAGGATCCTCCAAGCATGTTTAGCAATCAAAGCCGTGTTCATGAGTCTGGATCTTCTCAATTCCATGCCACCTTGATCTTTTTGCAGGCAAGCCTTGTCCCAGACCACATGAGGAAATCTGGATCTTTCTTCACTACCAGACCAAAGAAAATTCCTCTGTATCTTCTCAATCTTGGAATGAATCGACACAGGAAGCATGAAAACATACATGAAATAAGTGGGAATTCCTTGAAGGCAGGCTTTGGTAAGGGTGGTCGTCCCAACTTGCGACAAAATTTTGCCTTTCCAGGTGCTAAGTTTCTTGTGAAGCCGTTCCAAGATCATGTTCCACATGTTTCCGCCGGCACGTCCATTACAGGCCAGAGGTAACCCCAAATAAGTTGCAGGTAGGGAATCAATAATGCATTCGAGAATTTTGGCAATGAGAATTTGCCTACGCAATGGAGTATTAATAAAATCAATTTTGCTCTTGATATAATTAACAATTTGCCTACGCCAGCAACCTTCTCATACCGGATCAAAATGCGCTTAATAGACTTGGCCTGGGTGACAGACGCTCCAGTGGAAATGAGCGTGTCATCCACAAATTGTTGATGAGTGACAGGATCAACTCTGGAAGTGGGCAAAATGCCAAAAATCTTGTTTCGACGGAGAGCTTCATTCAAGGACCAAATTAGAACCTCAGCCAGAAGAATGAACAAAATAGGAGACAAAGGATCACCTTGTCTGAGGCCTCACGCACTTTGGAAGAACCCAGCAGGGGACCCGTTGATCAGAACTAAAAATGAAGGAGTGGAAATGCAGCTGCTCACTAGGTCAATCCAATGAGGGTGAAAGCCAAACTTGCAGAGGACAACACAGAGAAACCTCCTATCGACTATGTCAAAAGCTTTATTCATGTCAAGGTTAAGGAAAAGCGTAGCATTTTTGGAACAGTGGGCAGAATGGAGGGTCTCATGGATTGTGATGACACCGTCAAGGATGTTTTTGCCCTTAACGGTGCTTCCCTAAGCAGGACCAACCAAGGAAGGGAGGAGGGACCTCAGACGATTGGCAATAGTCTTGGTAAGAATTTTGTAGAAAACATTGCACAAGCTGATGGGCCGATAGTCAGAGAAGCTTTTGCAGGCAGGCATCTTGGGAATGAGAGCTAGAAAGGTAGAGTTGAGCTTCGGATGGATGGATCTAGAGGCTTGGATTTCCAGAATTGCTTCACAGACATCAGACCCTACAACATCCCACATAACTTGGAAAAATCAGGGGGAAAACCATCGGGCTCGGGGACCTTATCTAGTTGCATGGAGAAGAGAGCTTCCTTAATATCGAAATGGGAAAACGGTTCTAGGAGCTTAATACTCACCTCATGGGGAACTTTGGTGGGGAAGTTAGCAAGCAAGGATTTTTGTACTTGGAGATCGTTGTCAGGAGGAACACCCAGCAGATCCTGGAAGAACTCAACAGCTTCACTATGAATTTCCTTAATCTCCCTGGTCGTATGACCATCCTTGCATACCACCTCCTTGATCTTATTGGCCCCCCTGTGCCTTATGGTAGACACGTGAAAAAACTTCGAATTAGAGTCTCCATGCTTCAACCAGAGATCTCTGGAATTCTGACGCCAAAACGTTTCCTCCCTAGCAAGAATGGAATGGTAGTCCACTAGGAGGCTCCGTTCCTCCTCTTTGAGGGCTTCAGATACCCTTCGACCTCCATCTTCTCCTCCAAAATCTTCAAGTTTTTTGAAATGGACTTTTTAGACTCAAAAATGTTGCCGAAAACCTCCTTGTTCCACAACTTCAAATTCTTTTTAATCAGCTTGAGTTTTAGGGCCAGTCTTTTGGATGCTGAACCTGCCACCTTCACCTGCCACCAAGCCGACACCACCTCTCTGAAATCCTTGTGGGAAATCCACATGGACTCGAATCTGAAGGGGGTCTTAAAACCAGGCCCGTCAGTGACCTCTAGGAGAATGGGATTATGGTCAGACCCAATCCTTGGCAAAGCTGAGAGAGTTGCAGCACTGAGGAAGGGAATAGCTTCAGGGGAAATGAAGAACCGGTCAAGCTTGACCTAGATAAGATTGCTCCCAATCCTCCTGTTGCTCCAAGTGAAGGACGCCCCCTTGAGTTCAATGTCAAGCAGGTTATTGGAAGATACAAAGTCTCTGAAGTCCTCCAAGCTACGGTTGGGAAGTTCAGCGCCTCCCTTATTTTTTGAAGGATGAAGAGGGCAGTTGAAATCCCCTCCTACAACCCACGAAAAATCGCTAAAATTATCCCTCATCAGAGAAATAGCTTTCCACATCTCTGCTCTCTTCGAAGCAGAGTTCAAGGCGTAAACATTGGTCAAAATCCACGAGGAATTATCAACTCTGGAATGAAACAAAACGTTGATAATCCTGCTGGAAACTGATAAAAGGTTGCCCTCGACACTGTCAGGATCCCACAGTACCATGAGGCCGCCTGCGGAACCAATTGCAGGACTGAAAAGGAATTTGCCCTTGGCCCAAATGGCCTTAGCAGCCTTGGTAGAAGCAATAGCATCAGACTTAGTCTCTTGCAAAATAAGGATGGAGGGGTTAGACTTCTTCCGGAGATCGGCCACCACCCTGCGTTTGGCCACTCCGTTAAGGCCTCTCACATTCCATGAGAGGACCTTCATCTGGACACTTTAAGATACTTCTTACCTCCCTTTCCCTACTGGATGGGAGGTTTTGGGACAAGTGAATCACCCACCAGGGAGTCAAAATCTTCTTGAAAAAGTAGTCGTTGAGTGCCATTTGCAACATCTGCTATTGTCTCCTTGTCCCTCCTTTCTTTGTTAGGAGGATGTCCCCGCTTCCTTTCACAACCAAAATCCACCCCTTGCTTCTGGCTCCTAGTGGTTCGAGGGCTAATATTGCCAGGCTGTTCGCCCCTCTTTCCCAGCAAGTAATCTTCAAATAGGTTTTGGGCCTCGAGAGGGTTCTGGTTATGGATTTTTGGTGAATCAGCCTGAGCTGGAGTACGGGAGGGGGATTGTTCCTTTTTCGCTTGATTTTCTGGTTGGGAGCTTGCACCACACTGAGTGGCGCTTGAATGGAGGATGAATCCCTCATCAGGGATGGAAGATTCGAGGAGTTCCCCAGAAGGATCTAACGACACAGGCTTTATCGCAATAGGGTGTTTCAGTTGCCCTTCACCATGTTCCAGGGGGTTGCAAAAATCCCCCCTCTTCTTCCTCGGCTTTTGAAGAGGACAATTAGATTGAAGATGCCCCTGAGAACTACACTGAGGGTAGTAGGTAGGCCTATTCTCGTAGTTAATGACTTGCTTGTGAAGAAAGGACCCTCCAGACTGTAGAGTGATAGAGGATGGAAGGTTTGCCTCCAAATCCACCAAAACACAGAAGCGAGATTGGACAAATTTGGTTCGAGCTCGAGTGGGAGGGTCAATGGTGAGTAACTCCCCAATGGAGCGAGCAATGCCTCTGATAACATTTTCATGCCAGCAAAAAAGGGGGAGGTTTGGGAGCCTAACCCAAATTGGGGCAATGTTAATATTCTGAGTTTTGGGGTTGAAATCCATCCCCCACTTCCTGAGAAAGAGACTCCTGCGTCCCAATAACCAAGGACCCCTAGCCAGAATTCTACAATAGTCCTTTGCATTGTTCAGTCTAATTATGAAAAAACCTTGGGATAGGGCAGCCAACTCCATGTGACCTGATGTCCGCCACTTTCCTGCCGCCCACCTGTGAATGCTCTCCATATTGGGATGGCCCCCAATAAACTTACCGATTAGGGTAAACTTTTTGAAATCCACGAAATTTGAGAGGATTTCCTCCAGGATGTCCAACTCATCCCCGGATGGAAACAGGTCCTTAGTGAATAAACCACTGGGGGTTTTAGAAGCCGTTGCCTGAGCATACGATTTCTGTTGACCAACCCACCGCTTGTCAGGCGGATCCTTCCCGCGGTGACATCATCTTCGGTTGACTCCGTAGAGCCTCCGGCCTCTGACTGGCCTCCCTCTGCCTTGTTGTGGCCCTCCGCTTTGCTAATCCCCTGGTTCAATACGCTGGTACTCCCACTCCCGTGCCCTCCTGACACGACCTCCCCGCTCTATGACATCTCTCCCACATTTACAAATATTTTTATTTATTATATAAATATAGTTTTAAAAAACTAATTCACCATTTTCATATATTAAATATAGAAAAATAAAAAAATTAACAATTAATTTAAAATAGATAACTAAATAATGGTTTTAATTAAATATTTATAGCATATATTTTTTACATTAACCATTTCAAGTCTCTCTATTAGTATTTGAATCCTATTTAGTTTTTAATTCTATAAGTTCTTCACTCTTTTTAGCCCTTAAGGTTTTAAAAAATACCAGTCACTCTAACAAAAATTAACAACTAAATTTGAGGTGATCGATGGTATAATTTATAAAAGTTTAAATATAAAATTACTATTTACATATAGATGCTTAACTATATATTAAATAATTTATAAAATTCAATGAAATAATTTAAATTGGACATCTAAGCATTACAACATGGTGAAATTAATCAAAATTTTACACTATATCTATGAAAGTAAGAAGAACCATAATAGCCAAAAATAAAAATTAAAACAAAATATCAATTTATAAATTTATAAAATAATATATATTTGGACATATAGGATTTAGAAGACACATAAAATTTGAAAAATTATTAAACCAAACAAATTTTGACAAAGTATTAATAGATGCGAAATGCATTAACTTGTTATTTGTGTATTAAATGTAAAATAAAAAAAAGGAATTACCATATTTTTGTTGATAATATAAGCTTTAAAATATAATTAAACCAACCAAATTTTGAGAAGGTATTAATTAATAAATGCAAAATGTATTAACTATTAGAATAAGTGAATATTCTCTTAAGTTCTACTAGGATAGACACACTTGAGTTTCCACTCCTCCATGTGTCAGGTGAACTCTCAGTGGTGTCTTCATCAGACTTGATGAGTTGTTCCACTCCTCCATGTGTCAGGTGAACTCTCAGTGGTGTCTTCATCAGACTTGATGAGTTGTTGTAATCCAATGACTCTCAATGATCAACTTTGCTATTTATACAAAGTTGATCCCTGGAATAAATCAATCAGTTCTATTTTGTTTCTTCAAATATTGTAATGCTTTGTAGTTCTACTCTTGGGAATTCTAACATGGTATCAGAGCAGGGTAGATTCTGCTAGCATTCTCTCTTGAAGGAGGTTTCTCGAACTGGTTCTTAATCTCTTATTCTTTGCTTTTTTAAAGAAAGAGGTTTTTTTTCATATTGTAGTATGCTCATATATGCAATTTTTTAAAAAATATTTGCTTATGGTAATACCTACTGGTTTATATAATTTTGTTTTACCATTGATGCAAATCTTTCAAAATTTCTTTATTCACTACTTTGTGTATGCATATTGAATTTTTTTTGCCTCTATAAAAATACTCCTTAACGAATGCAACTTGCTTTAAAACAATTAAAGCAACGTTGCATCCCATTCTAGGTGTTTTTTAATTTATATTATTTCTTCCCCTCTCGAATGCAGCCATCACTACGTTTCACTCAAGAAGGAAACTAATATAAATCAAACATTTTTTTTAGAGGCCCCCTATTTTTATTTGTCCTCCTACTTCACCTACGTTTAAATTTTTTTCCCTTAAATGCCAGCTCATTCGGCTTTCAATAGCCTTCGCTACGCATTTCATAATGTAGAAGGATAAGTGTTCGACATCCTTTTTCCCTCGCTGCGTATCTTCTAACATGGAGGAAAGGGAAAAACCGTAGGCCCTTACTTTTGGTGGGCATTTAATTTTTTTTATCTTACAATCTCAAATCGTTTTGTCTTCGTAAATTTTAATTAATGTAAGGATCGCTCTCCGCATCACCAATTAATGACTCTTGGTCTACCTACCTAGACCAACGTTCATAATAATTTCGAACGTGGCCTTTGGCCAACGTTTTGTTATGGCACGCCTTGAGACTACGTCTCTCAATGGGCATTTCCCTCATTAATTTTTTATATTCTTCGAAGATCTTGAGATTTTAGGAAGCGTTCTACTCTAAGTTCATCATATCTGTTTGTCCTTCGACACTCAAGAGGATCTTCTTTCCTCTTGTTATATAAACATATTTCTAAGCTTAAAATCATAACTCTTTTGTATTCCTAAGATTTTCTTCGGTAAATCTTAGATTGATATTTCTTTGGGCCCATTTTATACTATTCCTTGTAAATCTCTGCAAGTGTTTTTTCTTTAGGTTAGTGTGTGGTGAGATAATTTGTTCTACAAGTGAAATATTTAGAAACACTCAGGTCATCGCATCCTCTCTTCGATGCCTTGCTCTCAGCGTCTCTGATTCATCTTTTAAAGTTGGTCTATGGCATAGTTGCTAAGGGAGACTCTCTGCTTTGGCATCACTCCTCTCAACGCCTCTTCAATGTGTCATATGGTAAGGTGTTATATGATTTTTTAAAATAACATTTTTCTTATCCAGTGCAGATATAGAAGGAGTCTCATTTTTCTTGGACGCCCATTGGGAGTGTGTTGTTTTAGGGTTTTAGACCATTGGAGTGGCGAACGTAGACGCCACCCTTCCTCGCTGCTTGTTCATTGAAAGGTGCTTCGTGGACCCTTACTCGTTGCCTTTCAAGACATTTTTTTCTTGCATCCTCTGTCTGATGTCAACCCCTTTAATTTAAGCTATAATATATTTTTATATATATTGTAGCAAGAAAAAAAAGCATTTCATTCCCTTTCCTTTTCGGCTTTTTCTTCACCCAAAAATCAAAGGAGAATTGTAAAAATTTTAATAAAAAATTTGTGGGGGGTTTATAGGTGCCTTTTGCACCTATACTAAGTTCGGGGGTGTCATTGCATCACTTTTTGCCTTATTTTACCTTCTTTACTTTCGTTCTTAAGTTGGTAATATTAATTTTGTTTATATATCTTGCTTAATATTAAAAAGGTGTTGATTAAATCTTCAATCCTTAATTAAAGAAATTACTAAAATATTTTTTACTATTTCTTTATTTCATTAAGCAAACTTTTATATTAACAACTTAAATTCTCTATTTTCCAAACGTCTTTAATATTTTATAGAGATATTTTAGTGAATGAAAAATATTTCCTTTCAAAACAGTCTCTATATTAATTAACTTTTTTGGAATCAATTTGTTACATATAGTCAGCTTAAATGAAATAAAAGGGTATTCAATCCAATCCTTACATAATAAAGAATAAATAAAATATATCTATTCTTTCTTTATTATTTCATTAAGAAATTAAAAATATTTATGTGTTCAATTTATTATTGTTGACAAAGAGTATTTTTTAATTATCTCTTTAAAAGCATTATTTCTCATTCTAAACTTCCTAAGAAGAACAAATAATTCATATCACCACTCACCTTATTGTACATACTATTTAACTTATAGTTTCCCTCAAGTAAGGGCGAGTTATTTGGTAACCAATACAGGCCTGGTTGATATTCACCTATGTTCCAAGTATCATATCTAATCAAATACTTATAGTTTCCCTCTAGTCAGGGTGGGTATTTGAGAAGAAAAGATATATAGGCCTGGCATATTTGTTCTCTTAACCATAATTAATATCAAATTTACTCAAAATACTTATAGTTTCCCTCTCGTTAGGGCGGGTATTTATTGAGTTATTTGGTGTTTCCTAAAAGCTTTGGCATATTTATCTCATTAACCTCATTAAATATCAAATAACCTCAAAATTACTTATAGTTTCCCTCTCGTTAGGGCGGGTATTTTTGAGCAATTTGGTATTTTTTACAAGCTTCTATTGACTAATATCCATTGCATTCTCTAAATTAAAGTTAAAGGGGGGACCTTTGGGTTAACTTCAAAATGAATTCAATGAATACAATTGATCCTCTCACTCCTCACAACTTCCATACATGGAAACCCAAAATTTTAAATCTCATTTCTCAGAAAGGGCTCACACACCTATTAGAAGAAAAGCAACCTGAGTTCGAAAAATAATATGAAATATTTGTTCACAAAGGGAAAATGTATGAAACAATGGGTATTATAAGCTCTAATGTGCATGAAAGTTTGTGGTTTCACATTGCAGATTGTAAAACTCCTTATGAAAGTTGGGAGAAACTAAAGACCTTGTTTGGGAAAGTAGATCAAATAAGATCAATACAACTAGAAGCAGAATTAACAACTCTATCTCCTGAGGACTTCAACAATATTGTTGACTTCCTCACCAAATTCAAAGAGGTCCTCACTCAATACAAAGGTAATGGGAAGACTAATACTGAAGAAGAATGCATTTATCTAATCCTTTCTAAACTAAATGGTGTATTTCAAATCTTTGCTACCACCTTTCTATCTACCAAATATGCTCTTGGTGCAACCTTTAAAATGCCCTCTTTAGAAGAGTTTTGTGATAGACTAACTAGGGAAGAAATAAAACTTGCAAGATATGAAATCTCTTCTTCTTCCTCTTCCTCAAAAGCCTTAGTAGCCTCCACCTCTTCTAAAGAAAAATTCAAAAATAAGGAAAAGAATCCCATAACTTGTACTCACTGCAAAAAGAATGGTCACTCTATAAAAAAATGTTGGAAAATATTACAACAACTAGAGGCAGCTATGAAGGATCAAAATATAGACAATAAAAAGCAAATAGGAAAAGCCCTTAATGTTCAAGGGAAAACCTCCAATTCTTCTTCTAATCATTGGGTCCTAGATTCTGGAGCAACTCATCACATGACTGCTTCAGATGAGTCATTCTCTTCTATCTCCTCAAGTTCAACCTGTAGCATAGAAGTTGGTGACTCTTCCTTCATCCCAATCAAAGGAAAGGGTGATATAACCATTGATGGTGGCTCTATCAATAATGTTCTCTATGTTCCAAACATTGCCACAAATCTCCTCTCCGTCTATCAGATTTGTACTTCTGGAAAGGGGAAAATTGTTCTCTTCTCTCCAACAGGAGTTGAGATAAGAGACTTTCAAGATCCCCATTCTCTCATAGCCAAAGGAGATATTTATCACAACACTCACCTATTTCACTTCAAAGGATTCAAAAATCTAGAAGGGGCCTCCTATTTTGTGGCTCATGGAGATCTTGAAAGCAAAATTTGGCATGAAAGGTTTGGTCATCTCAGTTACAACTACCTAAAGGAATTGAGCACCCATGAAATGGTAATAGGTTTACCTCAAGTCTCTTCTATTGATGGATTTTGTCCTGGATGTGCTCTTGGAAAGCAACATCAAGATCCTTTCCACCCAAGTAGTTCTCTAAAAACTTCATCCCCTCTAGAATTAATCCATAGTGACTTGATGTCTTTTCTAGAACCTTCTTTCAAAGGAGTAAAATATGCTCTAACCTTTATTGATGACTTTTCTAGAAGAACTTGGGTCTACTTCCTAAAATATAAAAGTGATGTTCTATCCCACTTCAAAGTCTTCAAAGCCTTAGTTGAAAATCAGGCCTCTTGCAATATCAATCAAATTCGCACAGATAATGGGGGGAATACTACAGTAATGAGTTCTCCATATTTCTATCAAATCATGGCATCATTCATCAACATTCTGTCTCCCATAATCCTCAGCAAAATGGCATTGCAGAAAGGAAAAATTGAACATTAAAGGAAATGGCAAATTGTATGCTCCATTCAAGAGATCTTCCAAAAGTTTTTTGGGCAGAAGCTATTAACTATGCCAATTATATTCAAAACCACACACCTCATAAAGCTCTTGATCATTTAACTCTTGAAGAAGCATGGACTGGTTCAAAACCAGATGTTTCCTTCTTCAATATTTTTGGGTGTACTGCTTGGGCACATATCCCAAAGAAGAAAAGGAAGGCTCTAGATAAGAAAAGCAGAAAGCTCATCTTTGTTGGTTATTGTGAGGAAATGAAAGCATACAGGCTCCTTGATCCCTCAACTCATGAGGTATTTTTTCATAGGAATGTCCAATTTGATGAAACATTCCCTCAAAAATATCCTCAACTCTCCTCTTCCTCCATTGAGCCTTCTCCTATAATAGAACCTCAATATTATGAAGAACCAACTCTAGAGGTTAACTTAGAGATTGATAATCAATATGAGGAACCTGTAACTCCAACTCAATGTCTTTCCACTCCTTCTACTCCTTCCACTATGCCAAAATGGGCCCACACCATTGTTAAAGAAGCTACTCCTTACATCCAAAATCTTCCATCATCCAGATCAACCAACTCCATAGGCATTGGTCTTGTTTGTCAGTCTATTTCCTCTGATCCTCAGTCCTTCAAAGAAGCAACTGGTATTAAAGAATGGGATGATGCCATGGAAAATGAATTCTCTTCCTTAATCAAAAACAAAACTTGGGATTTAGTTCCCTTGCCTAAAGGAAGGAAATTAGTTCGTTGTAAATGGATTTACAGAACAAAGTATGGTCCTAATGGAGAAATTGACAAACACAAAGCTCGCCTAGTAGCCAAAGGTTTCTCTCAAATTGAAGGAATTGATTATGCTAAAACCTTTGCTCCAGTTGCTAAAATGGATTCTGTAAGACTGGTTCTTGCTCTGGCTGCTTCCCAAAAGTGGCATGTCTTTCAAATGGATGTAAAAAGTGCTTTCTTACATGGGGATTTAAAGGAAGAGATATACATGGAACAACCTTCTGGTTTCACTCAAGACTCCTCTCTTGTTTGTAGGCTAAACAAGTCTCTCTATGGCCTCAAACAAGCTCCTAGAGCTTGGTATGAAAATATGGACTCCTTCCTTCTTTCCATAGGTTTTTCTCATTGTGAGTCTGATAACACAGTCTACATTTGGAGAGATGAAGGAAAAATCACCATTCTTGTTTTATATGTTGATGATCTTCTAATCACTGGTAGTACCTTCAATCACATTCAGACTATAAAAGACTCCCTCTCTAAAAAATTTGATATGGTTGATCTAGGTTTAGCTCATTACTTCCTTGGGATCCAAATAAATCAAACAAATGCAGGTATTTCATTGTGTCAACAAAAATACACTCTAGATCTTCTTCAGAGGTTTAAAATGTCAGATTGCAAACCTTCTCCTACACCTTTTCAATCTGGCATAAATCTAAGTACTTCCTGCTCATCCCCTCTATGTGATGCAACTCTATACCGTCAGCTTGTAGGGAGTCTGTTATACCTTACTCATACTCATCCAGATATCTCATATGTTGTTGGCCTCATATCTAGATTCTCCCATCAACCTCACTTCAGTCATTGGCAAGCAGCAAAAAGAATCCTCCACTACTTGCAAGGAACTACTCAATTTGGGCTCTTATATAAGGGAAAATCCATGGATATCATTGGCTACATAGATTCAGATTGGGCAGGTTCAGTAGAAGACATATGTTCAACTTTTGGCTATGTCTTTTGTCTTGGTTCTTCGCCAATAGCCTGGTTATGCAAAAAACAAGCAGTAGCCTTATCATCTATAGAGGTAGAATACAAGGCAGCAGTTTTAGCAAGTCAGGAAGCTCTTTGGCTTCATCAAATTCTAAGGGAATTTGGTTTATCCCATGACAAACCTATAACTCTTTGGTGTGACAATCAGAGCACAATTCACATTGCACGAAATCCAGTTGAGCATCAGCGCACCAAGCACATTGAGATACATATGCACTTCATTCGACAACACATTCAGAATGGGGACATATACTTGGACTATATTCCAACTAAGGAGCAAATTGCAGACATCTTCACCAAGTCATTTCCTTCTCCATGTTACATACAGTTGCGAGAGAAACTTGGAGTAATACAACTGCATTGACACAAAGGTCTTCCACCTCTCCTTTTACTATTGTATTCTTTGGAGGATGGTTTTTTCCCTTGTGGTTTTTTCATCATCTCTCCAAAAGTATATATTGTTCATGAGTACCTAATCAGGCCAAGTTGTCGGGACTCATTCTTTTTTGTGTTGAGAGGACAATCTTCGCCATCCGAAGACATGCCTCTATCTTGGATATTTTTCTGTTAAAAAATGGTTTTTTCCCAAGGGGTTTTTTCACCATCTATATATTGTAAATGAGTACCTCATCAGGCCATGTTGTCGGGACTCATCCTTTTATTGTTTTAAGAGGACAATCTTCACCATCCGAAGACAAGCCTCTTCCTTATTTCTTTTTTGATTGATGGCTTTTCCCATTGGGTTTTTACCATCTCTTCAGAAAAGAAATCATTGTACATGAGTACCTCATCAGGCCTTGTTTTCGAGACTCATTTGTACAAACCACCCCTAGTATCACTTAAGGGGGGTGTTAGAATAAGTGAATATTCTCTTAAGTTCTACTAGGATAGACACACTTGAGTTTCCACTCCTCCATGTGTCAGGTGAACTCTCAGTGGTGTCTTCATCAGACTTGATGAGTTGTTCCACTCCTCCATGTGTCAGGTGAACTCTCAGTGGTGTCTTCATCAGACTTGATGAGTTGTTGTAATCCAATGACTCTCAATGATCAACTTTGCTATTTATACAAAGTTGATCCCTGGAATAAATCAATCGGTTCTATTTTGTTTCTTCAAATATTGTAATGCTTTGTAGTTCTACTCTTGGGAATTCTAATATTAACTTATTATTTATGTATTAAATAAAAAATAAAAAATAATGATCATATTTTTGTTGATAATATAAGCTGTAAAGATAATTAAACCAGTTAAATTTTGACAATGTATTAATAAATGCAAAAGAAACCATAATATCCTTTATAAAAGTGGGTCTAAGGGCTTGGTTCAATGGTCAAAATGCTTATGTAGGAGCACAGAGACCAGGGTTCCTATCCCTCAGACTTCTCTTATAATTATCTTCTTTTTTTATTTCCTATATAAGCACTATAAACTTAATTTTGATGAACCCAACTTCTAGATATTTATAATTTATCCTACATCAATGATATCCTTTGCATTAACTGCATTCTCATAGATGACCCTTGCATATATGTTCAAATCTTATAAGTAAGAGGCTACAACATTTTTTGAGACTAGAGAGTTTCAATTATGAGTATCATGCCTTTAAGCATTCTACAAGAGAGTCAATAATATAGTTTCAAATGTAGGAATGATTTTAAGATTTATTTTCTCAAATTCTATTACTTGTCTCAAGCCATAAATTCCAACAAATAATGTTGGGTCCAATTTTCCATAGAATGCATAATGTTTTAGATTAAAATAATTTGTGTAAGCAAAGGTACATTAAAGAAGTAGATAATCTACTTTTTTAGATCCTTCTTACACATGACACACCTAAAAGTTCCATGATATTCTCTTCTTTGTAAAATCTTACTTGTAAGATTTTTTCTTTGGAATTCTAACTATAACAATGTTGATGGCATAGGGAGTGCCTCAAGTGATCAAGCATTCTTGTCAAATAAATATTTGGGAGTAGAAAATTATGATTTCTCTAAATTTTTATTTCCCATATTTATGCTATTCTATATGAAAATGTTGATTTATATGAATACAAAAAGCAGGAATGAATCCTAAATGTAAAGATTATACGAAATGAGAAAGAATGCACCTAATTCTAGATGTCTGATGAAGATTCTGAAGCTTGTAGGAGTCCAGATCATCTCGAATATGACAGGATCATCTACAATTGTATCGAATCATCTCAGATCATAGGTGATCATCTGAGATCAGACAAGATCATCGTCGATCATCAAAATCCTGCAATCACATAAATAGACACCAAAAAATGAAAATGCTACTGCTAGAATAATGCAAAATGATAGAAATGATAGTATAAATGCCTAATTGTTAAATCTAGATAGCAAATTAAAGGAAATGCATTGTTTTAATAACTTATTTTAACTTTATCATGCATTTATGCTGAATGAGGTGAACTCTAGGATGCAGAATGAAAATAAATCAAACTAATGCACAGTAAAATAAAGAAGACAAATGTGGAATGCAAACTTAGGGCTCTGGTTTCCCCTAATATAAACTGCAGTCGAGATCGCCTCCAGTCATATGAGATCGTCGCCAATCTATGACAGGATCATCCAAAATCATCTGGAATCGCCTGCGACGATCCGAGCTTTCTCCAACTAAAGCACAGTGAAAACCTGCAATGAAAACTTAAAACTACAAGTGCAAACAATGGTGGATAGGACGTCTTGGCACAACAAAACTAAATGGTAGGGAAAATAAATCAAGGAATCATGGGATCAGCCAACTAGGGGGATAAACTGAGAAAATCCCAGTTTATATAGGATTAGGGAGAGGTTAGGAGGTTGGGGATCATCCCAATCTAGGAGATCCTCAATGGAGGAATCTCCAACCGTGCAGACACGCTTTTGCCCAAGTTGGAGAGGTTGTTGAAACATAAGCTAATTATGAAAATTCTAGTTTTGGGATGAAATCGTCTGGACGTTCTGTTCCATACGAATTCGTCCGATCTGGGACGATTTCGTCTGATCGGCGATGATATCGTCCAACGGTCAAAACAACTCCTAAAAATGGCACGAAAAATAGGGTGAGCGGTTAACGGGCGATTTTGGGGTTAAAATTCAAATTTTTATCTTTTTACTAAGGGTTTAACTGCGCCAATTTTAGGGTGCTACATTTTTCCCCCTCTTTAGTGAATTTTTCGAAGAAAATGCGTTAAATACGAGTTCTTCCCATTTTACGAGAAAGCAAAAATTTACTCAATTTTCTAGATGATGATTCTAGGTCGAATCGTACAACTGCTTACTATGGTGCCCCCTCCGTGTTTTTACCCAAATCGAACGTTTGAGGTAAAAGCACGGAAAAGAAAAATTAAAAAAAAAAAATTTTTTTTTTTTTTTTTTTTTTTTTTTGAAAAAGAAAAACAAGGGGGGGTTAACGATTTTTTTTGGTTTGTTATTAGAAGTTGAGGTTGAGAGCTCGAGGGCTTCTCGAGACTAGCGGCATAGACTGGATTGTATATTTTTGAGAGGATTGAGTATGCCAGGGTATAGATTGTGGCATACCAATCCAGTTGTGATATGATGTACATATATTTTGATATATATATGATATTTTTGTTTTGTGATATGACTTGTCCATATGTTTTATGATGCTTCAATTTTGGATTTGTTGATTGATTATTCATGTAATTATGTCATTTGGAAATAGTATAATTTTATGTCATGTTGTAAAATTTAAATGAAATAATCTGATGTAAACAAATTGGTTGTTTTGTGGTGTGATTTGATGAAAAATAAAAGGGACTTCTAACAATAATTTCAAAGGACATTGTCACTGTTATAGACCATTTCATGGAGTCGCCGCTCGCTAGGTCGTCAAGCTAATCCCGGTATAGAAATATTGTTAAAAGTAAAAGAGTGCTTAAGAGACTGTCTTAAGACTTTGTGTTGTGATGATGAAAATGATGATGGTGATGATTTGTTTTCAGATTTTCATAAAAATATTATGCATGAAATATTAAAAATATGATTTTTGCTAGGCATAAAATTCCTAAGTGTGATAAAGTTTTGAACAATTCCTTAGGAATTATACCATGGTTGCAAAATGGAATGTTGACATAATGAAATGAAATAGAAAAATGTGTTCGTTCTTTTTAAAGCACAATTGTGTAACATAATGATATAAGCCATATGTTTTTATAAATAATAATGAATGGGAAAATAAAATTAGAACAATGGTTTGCGCTAGGCATAGAATTATAGGTATAGACTTATACCATCATCGCGAAATCCAAGAAAAATAATTTTATTGCATAATTGATTTTTGATTTTGAGATAAACAGAAAAAATATATAAACGTGACTTTATTGCTAGATTTTTGAATATGTTGTTGAAAGAAATTTTGGATTTTTGAAAACAATGTATGTAATTTTTTTTATACGAAACAGATGTTCTTTAAATAAGAAGATGAAATTATTCCAAAAAGAGTTGCAAAAATATTTTAAATTATCTCAAAGACAAAATGTAGATTTATAAGGAACCCTCATGTGCATATGTGAGTTCATTGCCGATCTTGATTTATCATAATGATACAAAATCTCTCAAATGCAAATGTGTGTGCAATTGTATTGTTCATTTACCAATTTTGAGCAAGATAATTTGATACAAGTAATTTGAATTAACCAAATGAATGTTCGTTGACCATGATTTATATGCATGTAACCGTACCAGACTACTATGTAAGTCGGGTCATCAAGAGCTAGCTGATCCATAAGCAGACATAGGTCTGTACAAAAGAAGGTCGCTAATGTGACAGACATATCACCACGCTAGGGAATTACCCAAGGCCAAGCGGGTTGGGCACAAACCACCTGTTATGGGGCTTACCTCACAGTTTTCGAATAATTGAAAATTCCAGGGATTCAAGCTCATTCACCCTTCTTTTCTTTTTCAAGGGGTAGGGAAAGGGATTTTATTGCTTTTGCTTTTTCTTTTTCTTTTTCTCTTCTTTCTCTTTTTTTTTTGTATTTTTGCTTGGAACTGAGATAATGCTGAAATATTGTTGCGATGGTACAAAATAATATTTTTCTTTTTCTCATTTTCTTTGACTTTTCTTTTTCTTCCTATACTAGGGATACTTGCTCGGATTGGTTGTAGAGCAAGGGATTTTTATTCTAGGCAGGGGTGAGCTTGTCCTTTTGTCAATTCTCAAAGATTCTAGACCATGTGCATGATAGGATAGCAGGGGAAACTTTTCGCTCAAGAAACCACTTCTACTATGTAGCATCATATTGAATTTGCAATGAAATCATTTTAATGTGAAGAGATATACTTGGTTCAAGTAAATAACAAGATCAATTCTCTATGCTCAAAACTTTATTTAATTCAACTGTGGACTTTGATATAAGAGAGATTAATAATCATACCAAATAAAATCAAGATATTTATGCATGTGAGTGTGAAAGTGCGGGATTCCAAATAAATGCTAATTTATCCAAAATAACTGAAAATATAACTGCAATACTTCAAGAATTGACAGGTGCGAAAATAAAAGATGTTTTTGAAGATTTTGATGATTTTGATGTTTTTATATTTTGATTTTGATTGATGAATTGAGAAGATACACAATGTGATTGTTTTTGAAATTTTTATATGAATGACTAAAATGAAACAATATGCAAAATAACAATATATACAATGATGAAATGACCAGATTTTATGCATAATAGCGTTTAAGATGCATAATGTTCATAGGTTCTTTAAGATCTTTACCATCTAAGGTAGCTAATCGGTATGCTCCCGATCCAAATTTAGCAGTGATGATATACGGTCCAAGCCAGTTGGGCTCGAATTTACCTTTAAGATCTTTAGTTGCATTAGTATTTTTTTTATTTTCTTTCAAGACAAGGTCACCGATCTCAAAGGATCGATGATGAACTTTCTTGAGGTATGCTCGCTTGAGCTTGTTCTGATAGGCTCGAAGATGTTCCAAAGCATTGATGCGCTTCTCATCTAGGAGTTCCAGTTGACTAAATCTGCCAGCACGATATTCATCTCCTACTTCAGTATCTTGAAGTAGCAGAGCCAAAGAAGGAACTTCTAATTCAAAGGGAAAAACTGCTTCAGCGCCATAAACCAAAACAAAAGGTGAAGTGCCTGTGGGGGTACGAACGCTAGTTCGATAAGCCCACAAAGCGAGATATAGTTGAATGTGCCAATCTCGGCCAGATTTATTGACCGGTATTTTGAGGATTTTAATTAATGTTTTATTAGATGCTTCTGCTTGGCCATTACCCTGAGGATAATAGGGAGTGGACCAACGATGTTGAATTTTATATTTTTGACATAATTTTTTGACATCTTTATTTTTGAAACAAGTTCCATTATCTGAGATGAGATTTGCAGGAATTCCGAACCTACAAATAATTTGATTAAAAATAAATTTGGAAACTTGGGTTCCAGTGCAAGAAGCTAAGGGCATAGCTTCAACCCACTTCGTGAAATACTCGGTGGCGGTTATGATGAATTTGTGTCCATCAGATGACACAGGGTTGATTTTTCCAATGATGTCTAAGCCCCATTTTGAAAAGGGCCAAGGAGATGAAATAGCCTGTAGCTCTTGTGCAGGCGCATGGACAAGGTCAGCATGTTTCTGGCACTTGTCGCAATGGCGCACATAATCATGTGCATCATTTTCCATGGTAGGCCAAAAATATCCTATCCTAAGGAGTTTCTTAGCAATGGCGCTACCACTAAAATGTCCCCCACAAGATCCATCGTGGGCTTCACTCAAAGCTGATCTAGATTCTTCTAGATTCAAACATCTCAGTAGGATACCTTCAAAAGATCTCCTATATAATGTATTGCCAATTATTACGAAGCGACTTGCTCGTCTACGTAATAATCAGGTCTTGGTTTCTATTAAAACCTTCAGGGAAGGTCCCATTTTGAAGAAAATTGAATATATCAGTGTACCAAAGTTTAGGAGTAGTTTCATTGATTAGAAACACATCCAAAGGTTCTAAGCATGATTTATTTGAAGCGGGTTCCTAGAGTCGATGAATAATGATGGTAGCATATTCGTCCTCTAACTCCAAGGGTAAAAGAGATGCATCTGCAACCATAGCATCAACCGCACGATTGCTAGTTCGAGGAATAGCTTCCAAGGTAACTTGATCAAATAAAGATAATAATTGTAATACATATGCTTTATATGGATGCAATTTATCATCTCTGGTCTGATAAACATCATTAATTTGATTTATGACAAGTTGAGAATCATCAAAAACTAATAGATTTTTAATTTTTAGTGCCAAGGCAGCTCGTAATCCAAGGATTAGAGCCTCATACTCAATAGTGTTATTAGTACAAGCAAATGTTAATTTAAAGGATAGAGGGATAAGATGTTTCTATGGAGATATTAAAATAATACCTGCACCAGCCCCACTCATGCATCGGGCTCCATCAAAGTATAAGGACCATTGCTCTGAATGATCTGCCTCTAGTTTAAGGCATTCATCAAGAAACTCAATGATGAGGGGATGGGTAGACTCTAAGGGTGCAACAACTAATTGATCTGCTATGATTTGACCCTTAACAAAATTTTGTCCTATAAACATGAGTTCAAACTCGCTTAGGGCAAGAACCCACTTTGTTGTGCGACCAGATAAGTACGGTCGACTCATGAGATACCGCAAAGGATCGGATTTAGCAATAACATAGGTTTTCAATTGAGCATATAATGGCATAATTTTTGTGTAGAAAATATGATTGCTAGACATAACTTCTCTAATGTTGTGTAATGGGTTTCATAACTGATTAATGTTCTACTGATATAATAATTAGCACGTTCTTTCTTCTCATCATCAAGTTGAGCTAACATAGCTCCTAAGGCAAGATCTGAAGCAAAAATATACAAGATAAATGGGCGATCAGGTCTAGGTGGCGAAAGCATAGGTGGGTTAAGAAGATATTGTTTGAGGAGTTCAAATGCTTGCTGACATTCGTAGTCCCAATGGAAAAAGACATCCTTCTTAAGAAGCTTAAGAAAGGGTCCGGTTTTATCCACCAACTTATCGATGAAGCGACGGATAGCTTGAAGCTTACCTTGTAAACTTCGTAATTCTGATATATTTGTGGGTGCGGGCATATCAGTGATAGCCACAATCTTGAGAGGGTCAATTTTGATGCCACGTAAAGAAACTATAACCCCCAATAATTTACCGGACTTAACTCCGAATATACATTTAGCTGGATTCAATCGGATAAGATATTCCCTTAACCGATTAAATACTTTTCTCAAATCATCTAAATGGTCATCTTCTTCAGTAGAACGAGCTATAATGTCATCTACATAATCATGTAGTATATCATGCATCATATCATGAAAGATGTAAGTCATGGCTCGTTGATAGGTTGCACCTGCATTCTTTAAACCGAATGGCATCACTTTCCAACAAAAGGTTCCCCAAGGGGTAATAAAGGTTGTTTTAGCCTGATCTTCAGGAGCTATCTTGATCTGATTATAACCAGAAAATCCATCCATTAAGGATATCATTCCACTCCCAATAGTAAAATCAATGATCTGATCCATATTGGGAAGAGGAAAATCGTCTTTAGGGCATGCAACATTAATATCTCTAAAGTCTGTGCAAACCCTAACCTTGGTAGCTTCTTTCTTAGTTACTGGAACTACATTCGAGATCCATTCAGCATAATCAATGGCTTGTATAAAAATAACATTTAAGAGTTTTTCTAACTCCCCTTTGACCAGTAAGGCCACTTTAGGATGCATTTTTCTAAGTTTTTGTTTAACAGGTTTAGCATCCGGATGGACTACTAGGTGATGCATAACTACGAAAGGGTCTAATCCTGGCATATCTTCATATGTCCAAGCAAAGACATCTTCATATTCTTTAAGAAATGCAATATATTTATCCTATTTTTCTTGACTCAATTCTGATCCAATGTTGATTATGTGAGGATTACCCTCAGTTCCAATGTTAATTTTTATGACATTTTCTACTTCCATGTGTAGATTTTTCTCAAAATTAGGTGGGGCGGGTGAAACGCCCAATTCTTGTAATTCTTCCAAGGTTAGTTTGGATAATTCGTCTTGAGGAGTCGTGGCCTCAAGCTGGGCTATACTAGGTATAGAGCCATCAAAATAAAATTCATGATGTAATAATTCCTCAATGGAGACATCATGGAAGATATCTCCCTCCAACTCATCGTCGGATTCGGCGATCATCTCAGGGTAGGCTATAGATAGCATATTACATGTAAATGGCTTATTCATTAAACGCAAAGCATCACGTTGATCTAAATAATCTTGGTAACATATGAGATGGTCATCATCCTCAAATGGGAAGGGCTGACCTTTACTAGGAAATAGGCCCACACCACATCGGGCGGGCCATGGTTCTACCTCAAAGGGTTCTTTCATGCCATTTTGGAAAGGTCCCAAACCTTTCCCTTTATATCCCAATTTAAGCATTATAGATTTGGCTTTAATATACTCATTAGTAAAATAACATCGAGCATATCCATCATAATGAGTCTTGATGTTTCTGGGTATTCTACCCCAGTCATATCCCTTATAAATAAAAGCGCAACTCCCGACTTGGTAAATACTTCCCATAGGCTGTGGGAGACCCAAGGTATGAGGAGATGGTGGCAAATTATTTAAGATAAGGGAATCTTGCATAGCAGACATTCATTTGCTCTGATATAAGAATTTTAGATAAATCGGGTAAGAGCTCGTCGGTAAGAGCATAAGAGGTAGAAGGAACATTTCCTACATCTTCTGATGCGGAAACTATGCCTTTGGTGGATGTAGATGTTGTAGAGATGTCGATGGATGAGTCTATTATAGGGATAGAAGTGATAGGAGTAAAACAAGAAGCCTTGGTTGTGGGATTAGGATTTTTTTGAGGTCCTAATGTAGTTTGTTTAGAGGATGTTTGAGTTGTATGAAGGGGTGGAACTGATGTAGAAGGAGTAGATGGCATTGTGGGTGTGTGTTTCACATGTTTAGATGGATAATGAGAATTAGGATGTGTGGATGATAAAGCAGGGCAAAATTGAACTCCAACAGGTTCTGCCAAAGCACACATATCAAAGGGTCTAGGATCACCATGGATGGTAACCAACTGATTCTTAAATTCGAATTTAACACATTGATGTAAAGTTGAGGGAACGGCTCGCATTGCATTGATCCAAGGGTGACCCAAGAGTATATTGTATGATGCAGGGCAATGTACAATAAACACGGTCGTATCCAAGGTTCTCGGACCAACCTGCAATGGAATGGTAATAACTCCACACGTTTCTTGTGTTTCGTCATTGAAGGCTTTTATGATCATATCAGTTCTTTTCATTTCATCACTTCTAAACCCAAATATTTGGTAGAAGTCAAAAGTGCAGATGTTTAAAGATGAACCATTATCAATCAAGACTCGTTTAACTGCTACATCTCCAATTAAGGCAGTAATATATAAGGGGTTATCCTTATGTAAACTATGTTGAGGTATGTCTCTATCCCGGAAGTCAATACAATCAACTTCACGAGTTATTATAGTATTAGCCATGGCTTCAGGTTGAATGTCTTGTGGTACCATCATCTGGCTTAATGTGAGCATTAATTCATCTCTATGTGTAGGAGAGGATCTTAAAAGGTCCAAAAGGGAAATTCTAGCTGTAATGTTTGATAGTTGCTCATTAATATTATAAGGAGGTTTAGGTTGCACATTAGGTGCCTGATTCCCTTTATTAGGAACTTTCAAAACAAATGGAGTTGATCCATCATTTTGCATTTGATCATGTTGAGAGTTTTGAGCCTGTTGTCTAGTAACAGCTCCGATGGTACCCACAATATTATTCTACGGATGATGAATGGGTCTTGGTCTAGCATTTATGGCTTGCTCATTAGAAATTAATTGGTGAGACGATGGTCGAGTAGTGACTCTTCTTGGAAATGGTTCTTCTGGGACCATATGACTTGTGATAGGGAGAATAGGATCTGATTCATCTTTCGAGCTATTCGATTGATTTGAGGTGATTTCCATATCACTCTCAGTCTCATATTCTGTATCACTAAGATCAGGTGTCTGAATATTATGTAGAGGCCTGGTTGTAACTACGGATAAAGTTGTGTCAAATATTTCCAAATCATGAGCAGGTAAATGCCCACTAATAGTTCCTACATATCGGGTAGGAGGGGGAACATTATGATGTTCAATTTGATTAGTCACTTCCTTGCCATGCTTTGGTAAAGGATGTTGAAATATGTCCAATGACTGATTGGCATTCTGATTCTGGTTTTGAGGAATGTTCTTTTGAGTATTATTAGGAGGATTTTGCTTAGGTTGAAAGGCTTGCACCTCCATCTCATTGTTATCAATCAGGTCTTGTATTTTATGTTTTAATATTTTACAAGAGTTGGTAGTGTGTCCAGGTCCTCTATGGAAGTCACAGTGTAAATCAGCTCTGTATCCGGGTATAGTTGGATCAGGTTCCCGGATAGTTGGTAATTGAATCAAACCTCGTTCTAATAATTGTGGGAGAATGGTTGATAAAGGTTGATTTAACCTAGTAAATTCTCGAGGAGGTTTATCGGGAGGTTTCAGTATAAACTTCTCCGTTGTCTTCGCAGCATTAATAGTAGCAATATTTCTACTATCAGTGACTCCATCACCCACAACTTGTTTATTTTTATATTGATTTCTGGATGTTTTCTCATCATCTTTCTTTTTAAGCTGACCTCTCCTAATGAGAGCATCTTCCACTCTTCGGGCTAAGTCTATAGCTTGATCAAAGGTGGTCAAGGTAGCAGTTGACAATTCATAAGATAGTTGGTCTTGTAAATTATTAATAAAGATGTCCAACATCTCCCTATAAGGTAACACAAAGTGCAATTTTCCTATCAACTGTCTCCACCTAGCTAGGAAATCGGCAAAACATTCATCTTTGTCTTGTTTTAAGTTGTACAAGTCTTTAATGGTCACATGCCTTTCGATGTAGGCACTAAATTGATGCACAAAAGACTCAAAAGTCTCTTCAAAGTTCCTCAAAGAATTAGTGGGTAATTGATAATACCACTCTAATGCCATTCCTCCTAAACTTTTTGGGAACATTTTTAGCAATAATAAGTCATCATGCGATATATCATGACATGCTATCCTAAACATACGAAGATGCTCTATGGGATCTTCGGTTCCTTTATATATGGGCAAGACAGGCATAGGAAAATGTTTAGGATACGGTTGTGCTACAACTATAGGATCTAGAGGTTGACTACACATCTCTCGATAATTGTACGAGGGACGGTAGGGATCTATCTGATCCATGCGGGAAACTAACTGTTTCACCATGGTTTCAAGATTACTAGTTTGTCCACCATATTGGTTTGGTGGGACATAGGTATGGGATTTATGAGTGTATGACGGTGTGACATAAGGATTAGATGCTATATTGCTATTATGCAAAGCGTTGGTAGGAAGAGTATTATGAAGAGGATTTGTAGTAGTATTATGTTGTATTCCAGATTGTTGGTAATTGGTGTTTGGTTTTGTTTTGGGTTTTTGCTGATTTGAGGTATATTGCTCAATGGCTTGGCAAAATAGAGCAGTAAATGAGGGTTTCTTTTGTGCGGGAATGACCCTAGGCTTGCTAACAGGCACTTTAGATGGTTGGGTAACTTGTTGTTGTTGCATGTTCTGGATTATAGCTGCCATATCCAAATTGGATGGTCCAGCTTGATCACTCTCTTGTTCAATAAAGGACAAGGGATTAGTGCGTGTGTGAAATACGTCTTCTAGAGTTGCTTGAGTGTCACTAATTCGATCCTTGTCCATATAGACTGCTCTATTAAGCACACCAATATTAGTATTAAGGAACTTCCAGAATTGTTCCATGTTTTCAAAAGTATGAGCTCCTCCCGGAGACATTTTAGGGGATGAGGATCCTTCCTCTCTATTTTCTTCTTGTTCATTTCTTACAGCAAGCTCTTCTTCTTGCTGATCTAGGATTTCTTCTTCCTGAACTTGATCTTCAGGAAGGACATCCGGGTTATTTAATGGTTTTCCTAACCAATCTTCTTCTTCTTCAGTTTGTTTTCCATTCCTAAGTCTAGGCATTGTGCTTAAACTTAGATTTCAGCAAATATATATATATATATATATATATATATATATTTTATATATATATATATATATATATATATGCGATAGGTTTGAGAGGTATATATTTTAATTATATACCTACTATAAAAAGGAAATGTTTTGATTTTTTTTGTTTTTTTATATTTTTGTTTTTGTGTTTTATAATATTATTATAAAGATAACAAATAGCATTCTAGTTGCAAAAGGAATAACAATAATAAAAGAATAACTTAGTTTTCTATAAATAATTTATGGATATCATTGATAGGATCAAGTTCATCAGGAGTCATGAAATGCTCCTCTTCAAATTGGAAATGGTTTTTCAAAAATTTGACAAAGTGTGCTATAGTAATATGATCTGTCTCAGATTCTGACTTGTAGAAATAAATTTCATGGCAATATTCTCGATATAACACAGCTCTAGGAACTCTATTCCATATTTTTCTATCCGTAAGAACGACTTCTTGATCCTCTATACGAGATAGAAACTTATGTACTACAACTGCATTCTCAAGGTATTCTTCAAAGGTGTACAATTCAGAAGACACAAGTGCTCTTTTATCTGCTAACCACCTATGGCAAGCTCTCTGAAGTTCATGATATAAGGTTACTTGATCAGGATCCAGGATTCTATCTAGGACAAACCTCTTGATTTGCCTAAGTTCGGTTGATCTAGATGAAATAATATCCAATCTCCTATCAAGTTCATCCCATAAAGGTTGGACTCTATTCGTTTGAGGTACTCTAAGCACAGACGTAATCTCTATGGCTGTTAATTGATTTTCAACATTAATGGTGACAACTCATCTTTTATTATAATCTACCATCTAAATATGATATGCAACTTTAATTGTTTGTCTGATGATTCTAGATGTTACTTAATAATAATTATTTTTTTTGGATTGTTTTCAAAAGGTTTTAGTTTCACGTCGGGTTCACCAAAATGTATCGCTCCAAATTTTTTGCATCCTTACCTTCAGGCTATAGGATCCATGCCCGAAAGGGGGATGCGAGAAGGATGGGACAATACCTCGGACTGAGAGGCCCTTTGAAGGTCGCGCCTCTCGGGGGAGGGGTATAAGGGTGAATTTTTGATGGATGGTGGGTTCACCAGGAAACTTTGAGTGGCAGTTTCCATGCCTAGGTTGAGAATGGTTTTGATGTGTTCATTTTATACTTTAATCATTCATAATCCTAGGTTGTCCAGAATGAATCTAAGCTATTCTATATGAAAATGTTGATTTATATGAATACAGAAAGCGAGGAATGAATCCTAAATGTAAAGATTATATGAAATGAGAAAGAATGCACCTGATTTCGGATGTCTGATGAAGATTCTGAAGCTTGTAGGAGTCCAGATCATCTCGAATATGATAGGATCATCTGCAATTGTACAGAATCATCTCAGATCATAGGCGATCATCTGAGATCAGACAAGATCATCGTCGATCTAATTCATCAGACGAATTCGTCAGAAACCTACAATCATAGAAATAGACACCAAAAAATAAAAATGCTACTGCTAGAATAATGCAAAATGATAGAAATGATAGTATAAATGCCTAACTGATAAATCTAGATAGCAAATTAAAGGAAATGCATTGTTTTAATAACTTATTTTAACTTTATCATGCATTTATGCTTGAATGAGGTGAACTCCAGGATGCGAGAATGAAAATAAATCAAACTAATGCATAGTAAAATAAAGAAGACAAATGAGGAATGCAAACTCAGGGCTCTGGTTGCCCCCAATCTGAACTATAGTCGAGATCACCTCCAATCGTACGAGATCATCGCCGATCTACGATAGGATCATCCGAAATCATCTGGAATCGCCTGCGATGATCCGAGCTTTCTCCAACTGAAGCACAGTGAAAACCTGCAATGAAAACTTAAAACTACGAGTGCAAACAATGGTGGATAGGACGTCTTGACACAACAAAACTAAATGGTAGGGAAAATCAATCAGGGAATCATGGGATCAGCCAACCAGGGGGATAAACTAAGAAAATCCCAGTTTATATAGGATTAGGGGGAGGTTAGGAGGTTGGGGATCATCCCAATCTAGGAGATCCTCAGCGGAGGAATCTCCAACTACGTAGACACGCTTCTGCCCAAGTTGGAGAGGCTGTTAAAATAGAAGCTAATTATGAAAATTTGGTTTTGGGACGAAATCGTCTGGACGTTCTATTCCAGACGAATTCATCCGATCTGGGACGATTTCGTCTGATCGACGACGATATCGTCCAACGGTCAAAACAACTCCTAAAAATGGCATGAAAAATGGGGTGAGCGGTTAACGAGGCGGTTTCGGGGTTAAAATTCAAATTTTTATCTTTTTACTAAGGGTTTAACTGCGCCAATTTTAGGGTGCTACAGTAGGTATACTTTAGGGCATATATGTTATTTTCCTTTACTTTAGCTTAGATTCATTACTGCTTGATTTGTTCACTAGTCATAGCTCAGATCTGATTTCATTAATGTATCTATTTCATTTTTCTTAGATTTTCATGCATTTATTGTTCTGTTTATGCTTATATTATCATATCTATCAGATCCACTAATAAAAGCCTCATCTAGAGAGGTGACCCATCCTATTAAGCATGCTTTGTTGTTTACATGAGCATAAGTACAAATATTTAGGATCATATTGAAGCAGTAGGAGCACAAAGATCCCTCAAGGATTAGATCTGGAGAAGGGGGCATCTGTAAGCCCCCATACACTTTTGTGTGTGGTACCAGGAGGCTTACGTAGGTGAACCGTTCCTTGCAGGGAATATATCCAACCACTACTCTATTGTGTAAATATTTGTATGAAAATGATGGGTATCCCTCAGAGGTACGAACTTGTAATCAAGGACTTGAGATATCAATAAATAAAAAATATTTATTTGTTTCTTATTTTTGTGTTATATGTGCTTTCAATACTTTCATTTTGTGCAAGTAATAATATACATAATAAATCAAATTACAAGTAGGGTAGATGGGGTGTGTGCTTCCTAAGGTCGTACAGATGGCGATCATGATGGGACACCCACCAAGTTTTGATTTCCAGTCAGTTTATTGATATTCAGAGGTTTTTCTGTGTAGGTTTGGTTGCTATGATCGATAGTGACCCACAGGTCTTGGCCGCTCTAGTTGACAGCAACTACCTCATCTCAGCTGCTCCTGTAGTCAGCGGCCATAATCAACCACTCTAGTCAACATCGGCCAGAATCAGAGTGCAGTAGAAGTTAGAATTCCCATCATCAAAGTAGGATTTGAGGTTGGTTTCATCCTCTAATTTCTCTATGTTTTCTATCTACAACTTTTTTTTCTAGAAATAGCAAGTGAAATCATAGATTTAATTAGGAAAATATAAAGAAAAATGGAAAAAGAAAATGCATTGGATGTTTCTTAGGATTTTCTTTAGTTTTCTCTAGGTGTTGCTAGGAACAGTGGGCCTCTGCTTGTAAGGTCTACCCTAGTCTCCAGCGTGCTAGGCTTCTGTGTGTTTAGTTTGCTTGCATGTGGCCCAACCAGTGGCCATTAATTCATGAAGTAGAATGCATTCTTTGAAGTTCATATAAGTTGAATACATGCATCTTTCTGAAATGAAACATCTTTTATCTTAGGCATATAGGAAATATCATGTTTGCTTGGTGATGCATTTTGTTTACATGCAAGGTTAAAAATAACCCCACACACTTGCACGTATCACAATAACATTGGTAAGGTTGGATTTCATCACCAACCCCCAATTCAGACCGATGACGTTGGAATTCACCTCCTTCCATCGGCTTGCCCCCTAGATATCCTTAGACATAATAGGGAACTCCTTTAAGTTGGTGTAGGTCACTTGTGTTCAAATTGTCTCCCACTATTGGAGCAATTATTGATTTAGAGTGGAAGAGCTAGGCGAACCCTCCACTAGGTTTTAAGCGGTGTACCCTAGACTCTTTTGAGAAATCATGTTTGGCACTAGTGTTCCTAGTCACCACTATGGTTGAGTTCCCTCATTCTAATTCCAAAACACGAACAAGAAAGCAAGATCAACAACAAATCTAAACACACAAAACAAGTTCTTAGGACACACATTTAATCCTTAAAAGAGATAATCATATTGTCTGCTTTGTGTGTTTCTTTATTGTTTGGGTAATCAACCTAATATCCTAGATATAATTTTTTGATTCTACATCCAACGGATCGAGAATCATGCAAATCAGAGCTATAACAAAAAAGTTATTTTGGTTTTATGATTACTCTATTTTTGAAGCCAAAAATAGGGAAAAACTGCACTAAAACAATCATAAAATGGGCTAGACAACTCCAAAAATTGCCAAATTTATTTTGTTGTCTTAGTTAGCCCCTTGTGCACCTCTCACAAAAATTTTGAGTCCTAACTCTTCATGGTTCAAAATTTCCTAAAAATTCCTAAAAGTGGGCATTTCCCCACGAGCCCCGATTGGCCAATTATTTCAAAAATACAAATTTTTGACCCAAAAGTCACTTTTTGGAGTCATAGCCCATTGTGATCAGCTCGTCATGCTGATCATTTTGATGTATAACACTTACAACTTTTTTGGAAGTCAAATTTTTATAACAAAAATTATGGGGAGACCTCCCATGGTGAGCAAGACCTCCAATCTAGAGAGGGAATCAGGTTCCATAACCACTGAACATATCCAAATCAGTCCAGAGGACATGGCCATCCTTGAATGGCATCCCAGGTCTTATCATAACATCAATACCATCCATAGGGAGTCAAACCTTTGAGATATCCCTATTAGGGAGGCACCCATAGATCCTCTAGGAAACCTTCCTGATTGGAACACCTTGATAGAATTCTATATGAGGAACAATCCACCCACTGAGGGGCCTAGTAGGTCAATGTCACAAGCTCACATCCCAGCTTGCTCTATACATCAATCAGAAGATGAAAATGAGAGCACACCATGGCCTAGCCTGGATGAACAAACCACCCCATTTGATCGAGCAAGTCATCCCCCTACTCCTCACAAAGAGCATTTTGCATATACACATTGTGCTTCTGTGTAGTCTGAATATACAGATATTATATCTAAGACTGAATATGCATCATTCCTCATAGATGAGGAAGAGGACCCAAGTCATCCTCCTACTCCTCATGAAGAGTACGTGGGGCAACCATGTTGCATATCTGCATCGTCAAACTATACAGAGCCAATTCATAAACTAGAGTATCAGGTCAATGCAACCTTTAAGGAGCATGGAAAATAAGTGATAGATCCTACTAGGGGGAAAAGACATGACAAACCCATTCATGTTTCCAATATGAGGGTACATAGCCCCCATACAATTGAACAATGAGATCATACACATCAAGCACTGAGGTCACAACTTAACCAACAATAATATATGGATCAACTCCATTTGGATCAACAACAATTAAATCAACAAGGGGTGGACTCGCAATGAGCACACCTACAAAGGTTGTATCAATGAAAGATACAAGAACAACAAAATATACAACAAGAGCAAGTGCAAAATGCATTACATAAAGTGGTGCTTACACCTAGCACCTAGAGGATGCAACAACACATAAGGCATCCAATGCAATCTCAGAGGTCTCTCCCTCGGCCACACCAAAATCATGATTCAACATCAAAGGCCATTATCTGGTTATCATCAAGAACCTCATACTCCTCAATAGTACCAAGATCAATACGATGAGGAATCATATGAAGAGTCCCAATGGGAACATCAGGAAGAAGTGGATGCTTACCCTGAATCCATTTATGATGAGGTACCTAATGATTACACTTATCATCAACCTCAACATCAAAAGTGGCCTCCTCTACCTAATCAAGGGTGACAAAAGGAAGATCATATCATTTCATCAAGGCCATACAAAGTGCTAGCTGATCGGATAAATTCATTCAAAAAACAAAATCAAAGGTTGGTTTATCAAAAACCTACACTAAAGTAGCTTAGCAATCAACCTTTGCATCCATCAGTGTCATCACCGACATATCCATCGAATTTCAAGATGCCTCAACTTGAAAAATTCAAATATGATGAAGATGCACAAGAGCACGTGACAATCTTCATCAATATGTGCTTCCATTTTCAAGACAATGACCCCTTGATGTTGAGAATATTTCTTACAACACTAGTTGGAGATGCTTTAGAATGGTATAATCACCTACCACACCATAGCATATACACCTTTGAGCAATTAGTCGATGCATTCCTACAATGTTTTGCCTCTAGTGCTAAGAAAATGATAAACTTGACTGACTTGGCTAGCCTTCATCAACTTGATGATGAGCCAGTCATTGAGTATGGAAATAAGTGGAGGAAGGTGATGTCAAAACTACCTTTCACCCTACCCACAATAGAGCTCATTCGAATGTTTATGAGAAGCTGTTCAAAACAAATCTCGCTTCTCTTACAATTGTAGCAATATCAAACATTTGAGGAGGCCTTAGAACAGGCTGAGTTCATTGAGGTAATCAAGATCGAGGAGGGTGATATTCAACTCCACAAAAAGGAATGGCCAAACAAGAATATTATAGGTGGCAACACACAACAAAAGGTGGCCCTAATCAATCAAGTTGTTTTGAGTATCCCTGAATCCTCAAACCAGGTCGCACCACCTCTACCAATGCGACATAATTACCAAGACCAGCCTCCTCTGGCCCAAAATCATATGCAATAGAATCAGATACAGGGCCAACAACATCAGCCACAATGACAATATACTGATTTTCCAGAGATATTAGCATCACTCTTTGATCGATTATATGAGGTACGAAGAATCAATCTTCTAGAGATCCATCCATGGAAGCCTAACAAGCGTAGATCAAAGGCACACAGAGAAAATCTATATTGTGTGTACCATCGACAAAGGGGTCATGACATTCAGACATGTCATCCCTTTAGAGATTTAGTGCAGGATATGATCGAGAGGCAAGAGCTTCAGATAGGAGTCTTCCAAGACCCCTTGCCTACACATGAAGCAAACATAGCACCCAACAATCAAGTTGAGCATGTCAATGAGGTGCACATAGCCCCACCTGATGAGGGTTTTATCGGTATGATCAATACTACAATAGGAAGCAAAAGATACCTTGATCAACCCAACATACCAAAAAATTCAACTAAAGATAATAATCTATCATGGTCCACACCAACAATGAATTCAATTCACTTACAAAAGGACCCTATGATTACCTTTCATAGATAGGAGATTAAGCCAATCTCTACGGATGAACCCGATCCTCCGCTACACATCATAGCAAGCATCGATCAAATTCCATACAAGAGAGTCTTGATTGACACTGGGTCATCTACCAACATCATCACGGTTGCAGCTTTGAAGCATTTAAATTTGTCGCCTTCACGCATTAAGGACTCAACATTCACATTGAGAGCCTTCAATGATGCCACTTCCCCAACAATTGGCATAGTAATCCTACCTATACAGGTTGGGATAAAGATGATACCTACATTGTGCCATATCTTGGGGGGTGAGAGGTAGTATAACATATTGCTAGGTAGACCATGGATGAGGGATATGGAATGTGTGCCTTCCATAGTGCACCAAAATCTAAAATTCATACACCAAGGACAAGTGTATGTGGTCCCCCATGATCCTGAGCCATTCAAGTATTACAAGGAGTTCGATGAGCCACAAGAAACTCTGGTGGCATGCAGGCCTCCAAACATTCAGTCGGATAAAATCACCAAACATTCGACTGAGGCTTGCATCAAGAAGTCGCTACCTTTTCCCATCACCAAAAATCATGGTATCATATTACCTGATGAGGAGAAGAAAACATCAGTTAACATGACTAAAGCACCTTCAACTGGTCCAAAATCTAAAGCACCTTCTCAAGAGTTCGTGGTAATGGTTAACATTAAGTCAGAAGACCAAGTGACTCTAAGGTAGATAAAACAAGATATGGTGCAATCAGACATTGCTACCACATTGAAGGGGTCAAAACCATTAGCATTAGTCACCCTTGACTCACTTCTCATGGTGCCTCCTCAAGAACAAGAATAGGTGTTTCCCCCACATCAGACTAGGGGTACCAAAGCTGACATAGTTCAACACCACAAAGTGAAACAGAAACATGAACTGAGTCATAAACATGAGCATGTGGATACCACTATCAAAGTGGATCATCATGAAGCCTCCACATCAACTCAAATGAAGGAAATGGGTGATTTATAGTTACCTAGTGGATCTTTAGCACCCACTCTTTCACCTCCTTCAGTAGAAAATGGTATTTCAAACCAATCGCTAGAAATACACATGAGAGCCTTATCAGTATTGGAGCATATGCAAAATCACCTCTATAATATAGAGGTACAAATGGAGCAACAAAATGAGGCATTGCACTTTATCATGAACCAACTTGAGAACCTAGAATTATAGAAGCAACCCTCATCTGAGGTCAAACTATCCCTTGTGAAGCCATAGGAAAAGCCTCAACTAGAGCAAGCACCAACTCAGCCACCTCAACAACTTGGCAAGCATCCCTCATTGCTTGAGCCTATGGAATCGGTTTTCAATCGATTATGTGCCACAAATGCCATCACCTTACCTGAGGTGCACCAGTTGAATCTAGATCATCCAAGACCACAAGGGTATGAGGAAGAATCACATTGTCTATATCATAGACAAAATGGTCATGATATTCAATCATGTCAAATATTTTGAGCCATAGTATATAACATGCTTGAAAAGAAGCAGCTTCGGGTTGTCAACCAATAGATGGTCTTAGGCTACAATCCATCCCTTGCATCCAAAATGCAAGGGGAGCCCCCTAAGCAAGCAAGTGACATACCTAGGGCTCAACCTGGTCCTCAAACTAGGCCAATGCATGTTGCACACTCGAAGCATCCGCATTGTATCTGGACTCCTTTAAACGAGCCTATGTCTATCATCTTCCAGAAGCTGCAAGAAGCTAAGGTCTTAACCTTACCCGACATAAAACTTCTAGACCCAAATAGAGCTAAACCTAAGGGTTATAGGGAGGACCATTACTATCTCTATCATCGAATAGAGGGCCATGGCATTCACAATTGTCATGGATTCAGGAATGTGGTTCAAGATCTCATAGATAGTGGGGCTTTTCCCATAGATGGTTCATCCATAGAACCTCAACCTACCAAAATAGAGGCTACATCATCCCATTTGAGACCCCAAGGTCATTCATAGCCTCGTAGGCCAAACAAGCCACCTCAGCGAGTGGTCACATTTGAAATGACTACTGCAACTTTATTTCAAAAGTTGTACGAGGCAAATGCATTTGTGTTGCCCAAGGTCAAGCAAAGAGAGCCCAAGCATGGGTCCACTGATGAAAGCCTCTTTTGTATGTATCATCGTATACATGGGCATGACATCCATAACTGTCAATCATTCTGAAAGGTGGTCCAAGACCTATTAGAATGAAATGAGCTCCATGAAGATGGTTCACTCATTTCTCCCCACCAAGACAAGGGCACCCTATAGAGGTCCATGCCCCAATTGGGAGAGCTGATTTCTATCACTCTTCCTAAGCAATATGACTACATTATAGTAGGCAACATGCACACTATGGGTACCTAAGGTATCATACCTTCCCCTGTAAAAAAAAAACAAAAAATATCAAAAACATTCATAAATTTCAAAATCACAAAAATAATAGAAAACCATAAAAAAAAAGGCTCCAAAGGCATCTTAAAGCCCTTTGGTCCAATAAAAAAGGCTCCAAAGGCATCATAAGCCCTTTGTCAAAAAAGTCCAAAGGCATCATAAGCCCTTTGGTCAAATCACAAAAGGCTCCAAAGGCATCTTAAAGCCCTTTGGTCAAATCACAAAAAGCTCCAAAGGCATCTTAAAGCCCTTTGGTCAAATCAAAATTTAAATTTTGGTCAAATCACAAAGCTCAAAGGCATAACCTTTCAAATCACAAAACTCCAAAGGCATTTAAATTTCAAAAAGCTCCAAGGATTTAAAGCCCTTTGGTCATATCACAAAAAGCCCCAAAGGCATCCTTAAGCCCTTTGGTCAAAAACAAAACATAAAAGCACAAAAAAAATTTAAAGTCAAAAAGTTCAAAAATATTCAAAATAATCAAAACTCAAAAACAATTGAAAGCATCAAAAATACAAAAATATTTGCATTATGCATTTGCATTTGCATTCATATAGTTGCATTGCATATAGGCATTTCCATCCATTACATTTGCATTAGATACATTGTGTTCACAATCTTACAAATGACACCACGTTTGTACCTCAATCATGCATCTTCAAAATCCATCATCATCCATAACCCATGTGTGTAATTATGTTTTTCAACACAACCCCTCCTGTTGCTATAAGGAATATACTAGGGTTTTTCGGTCACTCAGCCATACCTAGTGGTTTTATCAAACTTTGTAGAAAGTTATCTTTGCTTTTAATAGATGAGGTTTAGTTTTGATAGCACCTAGTATATTTCAAAATCCTATCACTAATCAAAACACTAAAATCCTAGTTGGAACAAGGGAAATATGAACGCTATGAAGTGGTATTAGGTATCCTAAGGTGAAAATTTTATCTTGCTCATCCCCCTGTGCGATCGGTTCGAAAATGCTAAGAATTGGCAAAAGGACAAGTTCACCCCTACCCAAAGAAATCCCTTGCTTTGATCAAAACAAGCAAAAATCCTGAATAAAGAAAAATTCAAAAACAAAATAAACAAGTGATTATCATCACTACATAAATCCCTTGCTCAAAAGAAAAACAAAAATTCAAAATAAATAGTGATTTTCATCACTAAGTATGAGCAAGTATCCCAAATAAATATGAAGAAAAGAAGGGAGTATTGAACTTGAATCCCTAGAATTCTCAGCATGGATGAACCATAAGGTGATCCTTACACACGATGATATGTCTGTCACATTAGCATCTCGCTTTTGTACAGACCAATGTTTGCATGTGGAAGGGCTAGCTTTAGGTGTCTTGTACCGCCTAGTGGTCTAATCCAACTGAGTCCAACTTAGGATCAGGATGAACATTTGAGGATCCCCAATACAGCAATGGGCTGCATGAATCCCACTTGGCACTGGGGTATGCTTATGTTTTATCTAATATATTCATTTGCACACATAGGGATAATGAGTATCTAGGTCTTCATAACAAGAAATTTATCCTTCAGAAGCTCTGTATGGTCAGTATACAACTTTTGATCGAGTAACTAGGGTGTTTGAGTCTCATGGAAAACCTCAAAAATCCCCTCATAGCAACAAATCATTCCATCAGTCAAATCATCAACTTTCTTTATGAGGTTTTGTTCATTAAAGGGTGTTCATGAAATAGGATAGATATCGGATGAATGTCAGCAATGACATTTAGATGACCACTGACTATTTTGGGGATATATTTTAATTTACAGAAGCTTATAAAGAAAGTACATACATATCACATCATCTCATCTCACATTTGGATGCTTAAATAATTAATTCTTATTTTAAGAGTTATTATTTACATTCATGATTGTTATACATTCTGTGGTGTCACCCATTAGATTGTAAAACTCATATCACATTCATTCCTTATGTTTTAAAGTGATTAAAGCATATAGGTTCATTTACATTAGATCATCCTCATGTAATTAATGCATTACATATCATCTATCATATCATATCACATAAATTAAATGCATAAACAATTGAAACAAAATTAAACATGCATTTAAACATTAAGCATTGCATCCATATATGCATACATAAGTAGTCCATCTACACATCTAGATCACATCATATAACATAATCCACATCTATCATCTAACTAGCACATGTCATCAATACATTGCATACATATAGCATAATCAAATCATTATCTAGGCATAGCATCCATCATTGCATCCATAACATAAAATAAAAACAAAAATATTTGCTAAACATCAACTAGGGCATTATTGGTATCATACCCCTCTAATCATAATCAAAATAGTTAAGCAATCAATCCAAAATGTTCCAAAGGTATCCATAAACCCTTTGGTCACCCAAAATGCTCCAAAGGTATCCATAAACCCTTTGGTCAACTCAAAATGCTCCAAAGGTATCCATAAACCCTTTGGTCAACCCAAAAAGCCCCAAAGGTATCCATAAACCCTTTGGTCACCCAAAATGTTCCAAAGGTATCCATAAACCCTTTGGTCACCCAAAATGCTCCAAAGGTATCATAAACCCTTTGGTCACCCAAAAGGCTCCAAAGGTATCCATAAACCCTTTGGTCACCCAAAATGCTCCAAAGGTATCCATAAACCCTTTGGTCAACCCAAAAGCTCCAAAGGTATCCATAAACCCTTTGGTCAACCAAAATGCCCCAAAGGTATCCATAAACCCTTTGGTCACCCAAAAGGTTCCAAAGGTATCCATAAACCCTTTGGTCACCCAAAATGCCCCAATGACACATACTAAACCCATTGGTCATAATAACAACATGTATAATCCAAATCAACAATTAAATGCTTAATCATAGCTAAGTGCATTCGTTCAAGAATCATTGTCGAAGATAATCATGCACTCCCTTGCTTGGGGTAAATAAACAAAAGATCACAAGCAAATTCAAGCAAGCCAGGCAGCTAGTCTCCTAATTGCCACCAAGGCTAGGATTAGACTTAATCTTATCTCCTAATTTTTTCAAAGGCTAGGATTAGACTTAAGCTTATCTCCTAATTGCCACCAAGGCTAGGATTAGACTTAAGCTTATCTCCTAATTGCTGCCAAGGCTAGGATTAGACTTAAGCTTATCTTCTAATTGCCACCAAGGCTAGGATTAGACTTAAGCTTATCTCCTAATTACCGCCAAGGCTAGGATTAGACTTAAGCTTATCTCCTAATTGCCACCAAGGCTAGGATTTTGACTTAAGCTTACCAAAATCAAGTTCTTCAACTCATCGAAGGCAATGATTCAACGATGTATGCTCTTTTTATGATTGAGGCATCTAACGTTGAATAAATCAACAAAGAAAATCTCTAAAAAGGTCCAAATCATTCATCTTGGTCAAGCGACTCGTCACTTTATTAATGTTCCTTTCCTCATCAACTCATTGTTTGAGGGGATAGTCAAAATTTTCAACTATCATAATAAAATTCAACAAAATATCATCTCGATCATGTTAAAATTGCGTTCATATTATTAATAATTTCCAATAACTATCATAAGATTACCCTTTGCTAGGGCAAAAAGCAAATATAACAGTCAAGATCAACCTCTCCTTCATTCAAACCAATCGTAGCATCCCGACAACCTAAATAGCCTTTGAGGAAATCAGGAGAACTCCCACAAATTTAAGCCTTCCATTCCATTGGAAGCAATGATTCTAGGATTCATGCCCTCCTGCATGATTGGGGCATCCAATGTTGATCAGATCAATGATCATCATCCAACCTACAATGTGACCCTAGGTGGTCTATTTTTGCTCCATGTTGTGTTTTCCCACAACGTATCCCAAAAAGGGGCATCTATAGACACCTAAAATGCATCATGTTTAGGAGACTACCCATATGGACACATTCGCAGACCATATGAACCCTCTTGGATCTCTCCAAGAGCAAGCAGTGGTTATAACCACTCAATCAGGGTAGTTCTAGCCCATCCAAGTTTGGCTACTCTCAAGCAGAACGACTGCCACACTTGACCACTAAAGACTATAGTGGTCACACCTAGCCACTGGACCTGATAGCGGCGAGCACCATGCACAGTCTGGCAGTGAAAACTAGCCCAGATCATGTAGTCTGACTGCACCTTTACATTGTTTATGGGCAGATTTTTGGTGAGGAACACATTGAGTTCCTCCTAATTTCTCCTTCAATGCCAGTTTGTGACTGATGCTTTCCACCTGGAATGGTCAGTCACATGAGTGAAGCTTCTCTAAGAAGCCAAAGTCTAGATTTGAGAGAGGGAAGTCTACATATGGACTCTCCCACAAAGAGCAAAATATCCATAATTTTTAGAGCTTATGCAGTAGAGGCCTGTCAAAACAGAGAGCCAAGCTACGTCCTTTTGAGAAGCATTAGAGCACCATCCAGCTAAGCCACGTCCATGCATCAGTATTCAGATCCATCATTCTTAACTGCCAATCAGTGTAGGAGGCACGCCTGGTGACCCTTGAAAATCAATTCTAGGAAGGAGAATAGTGCTACAGCCCCTGATTCACGAGAAGAGTCTCATATCGCGGCCGCTATCTCGAACAATGGCCTGCAAACATACTTTAGGGTATAGATGTTATTTTCCTTTGTTTTAGCTTAGATTCATTACTGCTTGATTTGTTGACTTGTCATAGCTTAGATTTGATTTTTTTAACGCATCTATTTTGTATTTCTTATCTTTTCATGTATTTATTGTTCTATTTATGCTTATATTATCATATCTATCAGATCCACTAACAAAGGCCTCATCCAGAGAGGTGGCCCATCCTATTAATTATGCTTTGTTGTTTACATGAGCGCATGTATAGATCTTCAAGATCGGATTGAAGCAGTAGAAGCACAAGGATCCCTCTAGGACCAGATCTGGAAAAGGGGGCATCTGTAAGCCCCCATACAATTTCGTGTGTGGGACCAAGAGGTATTCGTAGGCACACCATTCCTTGCAGGGAATATATCCAACCACTGCTCTATTGTGTAAATATTTGTATCAAAATGATGGGTTTCCCTCAGAGGGACTAACTTGTAATCGAGGACTTGAGATATCAATAAATAAAGCATCTTTATTTGTTTCGTGTTTTTGTGTTATATGTGCTTTCAATACTTTCATTTTGTGAAAATAATAATATACATAATAAATCAAATTGCAAGTAGTGTAGCCGGGGTGCGTGCTTCCCGAGATTGCACAGTTAGCTTCACCCATCCATTCTTTATTCACAAATTTATAACCCTACAATTTCTATCCCTAAGCTTTCATTATTTTTGAGCTAAATAGAATACTCACGTTAATTTTCTAGAAGATCTTGTAAATAGCTATTGTTAGCTAATTGTAAGATGTTATCTTCTAGGCGTTGTAATGAACCAAATTATCTTGTAATTTAAGCTAAGCATCCTTATACATATAAGATTGTAGGTTTTTTTAATGAATATAAAAACTTTGTAGTTAGATTTTAGTTTCCATATTGTTTATATCAGAGCAGGTTGCGAATCCTTTCTACGAGGGAATTTTCTCTGTTGGGAAGGGGTTATTTTATGTTGAAATTTCCTCCTCTTCCCTCCCTTCCTCCAGTAACTATTTATCTTTGCGTAAATGGGTTGTAGTTAAATTATTGATTCATCGATGTCCACGGGAAGTTTTCGATTGATACAATGCTAACGAATAGATCCATTTTCATCGTCTCAGCTTGCTTCGAAGAAAATCCGTATGCATTCATCACCATTGCTCGGCTCGACGAATTGCGAACTCGTACGCTTTTTTTTGGCATTTTCCAACTTAGATGCCAAAGGTGTACAAAGGTCGTCTGGATCGAACTCTTCGGGCAGGGACTTTGGCTCAACCTGGTGATTTTCCAACATCTTTGGGTTTCTTTTTTTTCAACAACTTGCACGGTGCAATTTCTGACGGTGTCCTAAAGTGACCATGTCGATTACAAGCCTGTTCTGACTCATGGTTACCTTGCAATTGATCGAAATGAAAGGGGGTTGTTTTCATTAAAGCCCATGCCAATTGGAGTTTAGCAGATGTCACACGCTTCAGAGGGCTAGCGATGGACATGACGGGCACCATTTCGTTGAATTGGCACCACTGTTTTCATAAAGTCCTGGGTCGATGCTATAAAAGACGTCGATCGACAGCTAAAGGCGAGCGATCCGCCTCAACCAGTGTTGGACCATTTTGAATACTGGCGCATCACACATAATATTTCTGTTAGTTTTTCTATCATGGAAATTTGGTGATTAACAAACAATGCAAATGGAGTCACATAGCATTCGTGGTTGTTGATTTACTTTGATGGTTTGGTTAGCTTGGCTGCATGTTCCGACCATGTGGCAGGTGGCATTGTCATCTCACTCCACACGGGAAGGCCAACAAACACTTTGTTTACCACTTTTTGTCTCCTCGAAAGCAATTTGTTTTGTGGGCATGCTCGCCCATACAAACGTTTCAAAATATTCTGGATCGGCGGTGTTTATGCTGCTTTGAAGCCGACAGATTGCTGCATAACATTTTCTACCGCCGACTTCTGCTTCCCGGCGCCATTGCCAGCCGATGTCTTACACATACTCTGTCGTATCAACGACAGTTAATCTGCCCATCGATTTGTACCCGGTAGATGATACAAAGTTTTAAGGCACCCACTGTCGGTGAATATCCTGCAAGAAGAGCACGTGTTGCACCTGGCGAACAACCCAATCATTCTGAGGTATCGTAGCCAGGAATTATTGAATTAATGGTTGGTGGACATCCCATCGGCATCACAAACGTTACGATGTCTGTGAGCGACTCCGGCCACACAAAGGTCTTGTTTTTGTTCTTGTTAATGTAGATGAGATCTGTCTACCATTGACAGACGTTCTGTGTTTTGACGCGGCGTTGACCACTTTCAGACCAGCTTGCCGCTTTCTTTCCGCCACTGCCTCCCAAGCGCCGCCGCCGCACGCCCACCCAGCTCTACTTCGCATGCATACTGCGGTATGATGAGCGTAGGAATCCACTGTGCCACGTGGACATTATCTTCAAAGCCGTCTCGATTAAATGGAGGAGTTCCATTTTTTCGAAGACGTGCACTTTACTTAAATTGAAATAATTATTTTTTTTAAACTAAGGTTTTGAAGGTTACTTTTCCCTTTCACATTGATTTACTTAAATTAAGTTATTTGGTACGAGATGTGAACCTTGGTATGGGTTACATCAACTATTTGTCCCAATCGTTGAACCAGAAGGATCCGTTAGCTAGACCCATTGGCTAAAATTTGACTTAAAAACACGAGTTTTTATGAGGGGTTTCGGTCCCCTTTACTAAATGGGGTTTCGGTCCACTTGTATTAAGTGGGGTTTGAACCGTGATCCTCCCAAATAAAAGGCCAAAGCTCTTATCACTGTAGTAAGCTTGTAGCTAATTGAAATAATAAATTTATTAAAAGTAAAGTGCATATAGATATATATTGATTGAAATAAGGGGATTTGAAAAGGTTTTCAAACCTTTTACAAACAAGAAAGAGTCTAAAAAAGAGGATTATCAGAGAACATCCAAAAAGCTACAAAGAGAAGCTCCTCCAAGATCCAATTGAAAGAGGAGGATCATGAGAACAAAAAAAGGAGATAGGGAAACACATGGTCAAAAAGCTACAAAGAGAAGCTCCTCCAAGATCCAATTGAAAAATGAGGATCTTGAAAACAAACAAAATGAGAGGGAAACATGCGATGCCAATTCATAGGAAAGAAAAGCCACATACCACTAGTCTGCTAGGGGTGGATTGAGAGAAAGTTACCTATGCAAATATTCAGAAGGTTTCTTTGGGTAGGGGTAGAAGAAAAACAAAGGCTTGCTTTGGTATGATGAGATAGAGTTTGCTCTTCAAAGAGGGGAGGTGATCTAAGGATAAGAAAGTTGCAACAGTTCAATAAATCATTGCTAACTAAAACAGGTTGTAGATTGACCAAGGAACAAGATTTTCTTTGGGCTAATATTCTTAAAGGTAAGTACTTGGAAGGTTCATACCCTTCTTTATAAGTTCATACCATCCTAAAGGATCAACAGTTTGGAATGGAGTTTCAAAAACCAAGATTATTGAGAAGTGGTCTAATATGGATGGTAGGAGAAGGCAAGGAAATATTTATTTGAGAAGATACTTGGATTGGGGATAGTCTTTTATAGCAAATCTAAGAGTTCTAAAGACTAAAATATCCCTTGGTTCAAAAATATGGACCGCTAGTCAAAGATTACATAGAATTTGGGGAAGGTTAGAGGTTTTAGAGAAAGCTAACTTTAGATTCTACTGATCTAGAACTGCAACAATATCTGCTAAATATTAATAGGTTGTTACAACAGCACCACTTACCCCAAACTTAATATAAGGAATCTTTGATCTGGTTCCCTACTTCCTCAAGGAAATTCTCTATAAAATCAACTTATACCTTGTATTTCGGAGGTGTGGAGGGGTACTTTACTATAAATAAGGTTTGGAAGAATGAGTTAATCCTCAATCTGGATTTCTTTCTTTGGTTATGCTTATAAAATAAGATTTTAACTCTAGATAACCTAAGTAAGAGAGTAAGAGAGGTTTTCAAATGACAAATATATGTTCTCTTTGCATGAAGGATGTTGAATCAATTGACCACTTGTTTATTCATTGCAAGTTTGCAAGGTACTTAATAATATAATAGAATCTATGTTCTGCTCTTGGGTGGTCCCTAGAACTTTTAGATAGCTTTTTAACTAATGGAGATTCCCTTTTAGTAGTAGTAGATTATCAAAACTCTGGAATTTACTATTATCTCATTTTTATGGGGTGTTTGGTGGAAAAGAAAATCAGAGAGTATTCAAAGGGAAAAGTAAGGATGAACTTTCAGTGTCTAACAGAATTAAAACTATAGTGGGGAAGAATTTTCTTACCTTTGAAAATAGTGTAGACTTTGATAATAATCTAGAAAAGATGATCACTAATGAATGGCACTTGGGAAAACCTAGAGCATCACCTTTGCCAATTAGTTTGAATAAAGCAAACACTAGATGGATAAAACTAGAGGAGGGTTGGGTAAAGTTAAACTTTGATGGAGTTGCAAAAGGCAACCCATGTAGATCTAGGGGAAAAGGTATCATTCAGAATGAGAAAGGTGAAGTATTATGGGCTTATGCAAAAATTTATGGGATACAAACCAATCACTATGCGGAAGCTAAAGCCCTATACTTTGGTGTTATGTTGTTGAGACATAAGAGCATAAAGAAGGCCATCATAGAAGGGGACTCTATGAATATTATCAGGGATCTTAAGAAAGGAAAAGCTAATAATTGGTAGGTATCAAGTTTAATTAAGGATACCCCATCACTATTAAAAAAAAATGGCTGAGGTGAAGATATTGTATATATATTAGGAAGGAAATGCTACAGCTGATTGTTTGATAAACATTAGAGTTCATTTTGATTAGAGGAAGATATGGAAAAATAATTTTCCCTTCTCTTTTAAGGATTACCTCATCAAAGATAGAAGAAAAGTATATTTCACAAAGTGTTAACTTTTGATGTCGATATTAATGTTGCTTCTGGGGTCTTTTGGTGCTACTAATGTGATTGTATGTTGCTGCTATTACAATAGTTGTAGTTCTAGTGAATGCTACTATAATGTGATTGTGCTTTTCTTATTGTTGTTTATATTACCTATTATTGAGAATTGAAGCGATTGCTACTACTATGGTGTGGAAGGGAGGAATAAACAACTATCAGATCAACCTTTGCTCCCTTCATAGAAAGAGATTTTGATATCAGCTAGATTATTGTTTTTTTTGTTTTATTCTGGTATTTTTGTTGCAAATTTGCTTTTATCTCATGTTATCCAGGGAGGAGGTTGATGTTTATATTGTAACCTTGGATAACTTAATTTTTTAATAGGGTTGGGGCCCTCCAAAACCTTTTTTTTAACCATTACAAAAAAAAATCAAATTATGGAGATATTTTTTTATAAAGCACCTTCATGTATATCTAACATTGGTATTTAACTATCAACTCTCAACTCTCACATGATCATGCTTTGCTTATGGAATTTATCTTCTACGAATTAGTCTACTTAGAAAATAAGGTCAAATGACACGTTGTGGATAGAATATTTCTTAGGTATTTTTCCCAATATATATTTTTTAATTTTTTATTATAATAATCTAATTATAATTTAGATCTGTTTAAATTAAATACAATAAAAATTATAATTTAAATATAGTAATAATTATAATTAAAAAAATTATAACTAAAAATATTAATTTTCAATTGATTTTGTAATTATTCTAACTTAATAACAATTGTTCTATATTTAACTAGTTTTTTATAAGTAAATGATAAATTGTTTACTATGGTTGGTAAATTTATACTTATGTAACACTTAGGTGATTATTCATATTGAACAACAACTTGCCATAACTTACCAAAGCCTAGTCAATGGCATCTTCATGCTTGAATTTGACATTAAATAAAGAGCCATTTGGAAGCAAGGTTTAAAAAATTGCATAATAGCATCTTCAAGTAAGACTATATCATAGCATATACAAATTACTGTGAACAATTATAGAAACCTAATGTTAATTATATTTTTTACAATTTTAGATTCTCAATATGGAGACTACAATCAATAGTTTCTTACAAGAAACTCATGACTATGTATTAAATAATAATGATGAGTAAGAAAATCCCTTGATATTTTTGGATTGTCATCTTGATGTCAATGTTAAGTCTCACTAATTTTGTAAATGTTATAATCAACTCTAGTCAATAATAATGCCAAAATATAGCCATGAAGTCACCTTGAAGCTATCCAAGAGACAATGATCCCTCAATCATTGTCAATATTGTATGTCTCACAACTGAGGAAGCATGCAAATTATCTCATATACAAAATAAAAATGATTTACAATACAATTCATATGCTCAATTTGGGTGCAACTGTACTTCTCAATTATATCAATAATCAATAATCAATGAGGTAAATTTATTCCATACAACTCCATAAAATGTCATTCTTCAATAGATGAGAAGCTTTAAATTAGATGATCCACCAAGTAAGGATGGATGGATTAACTGGTGGGGGAATCATCAGTATATAAAATCATGACAATGCTAATAATAACTTCTTCAAGTTATTATTTTTTATTTATAGAATTTTTATTTTTACTTTTGCATGCACTTTTCTATTTTTCAATTGCCTTTCTATCTTTAGAATTGCTTTTCTTATTTTCTCCAACTCTTTGCATGTGCTTTTCCACATTAAGCATTACTTTTTCCAACATTCTCCCCTTAATGCTTAATGTTCTAATTTTCAATTTCTTGAAGAAAATTTACTCATTGGTGACTTCACTCTTGCTCATACACATACATATCTACAAACACTATTGTGCACTCACATTTATATATTTTTGAATATCATGCTTATGATATTATTTTCTTCTTCAACATGAGTGTGATCCCATGACTCAACTAGAAGTGCCCTTATGGTAACCTTCTCATCCCATAAAACTACATGGATAACTAGTCACTACATCCACCAAGTGTAATAGAGTAGATTATTGCTTAGGATGTTTACTATGTTGCTTTTGCACCAAATATTTATCTTTTTCTTCTCATGTGTGGGACCTTGCTTCTATCACATAACCTTCATCCAATGATTAAGCATCACTTCTAGTTTGTAGGGATACTACTATTGTTGATCTTTCTCTTTTAGCATTGCTTCTACTTTTGCTTGTCTTCTTCAATTTGATTACTTTGGCTCTCATACCTTGTTAAAGGTATGGAGCAACTAGGACTCAATTCTAGGACCAGGTATTGAGGTTGCTCTACCAATCAGGTTTTGGCTTGTCCTTGAACCACCCTACAATTTAGATGTAGGATTGCTTCTATTCATTGCTCCAACATCCTCCCTAAGCCATCCCATGAGTACTTGAGGCTCCTAGCTTTAAAACCAACTCTGATATGAATTATCATGATCATATGCTTAGATAATCAAATTGCTCTTATATGAAACATTGTGGAAGCATGCAAATTATCTCATATACAATATATAAAATATTTTACAATACAATTCATATGTTCAATTTAAGTAACACTACACTACTCAACTATACCAATAATCAATAAAGCAAATTTGTTGTCAAACAACTCAATACAATATTCTTCAATGCAAAGCATATTTGCTTCCATACAAATATATAGAGTATTCTTTAATACATGAGAGGCTTTGTTCAACTATATCAATAATTAATAACACAAATTTATTGTCATACAACTTTATACAATATTCTTCAATACAAAATACAAAAGATATTTGTTGCAATACAACTTTATAGAATTTATATAAATTATTTCTATACAACTCTATAAAATTTATATAAATTTTTTTCATTCAACTCTATAAAATATTAAGAGGGTTTAGATGGGATGATCCATTAAAGTGAAGATGAATTAACTGGTGAAAAATACATCAATATACTGACAATACTAATAAAAAAAAATCAATTTATTTTTTAATTATTTATAAATCCATTTTAAATTTTAGTTTGAATTTTCTATTTTCCACCGGTTCACTTTTAAAAAATTGTTATTATCTTCAACTCAATGATTTTCCACATTAAATAGACTACTCATGGCAATATTATAATCTTCATTCTCTACCCCAAAACAGTGTTTATTGCCGGTTAAATTTCTCCGGCAACTCTTCTCACATAATTGTATACTGATTCTTCTAATAGATTCTAAATTTAATACTAATTGCTTTAAAGCAAACGCAATATTCGCTTTCAAGCTATGCTCCCGTTGAGCGCTATGTTACCGAGCTTTAAAATCGCTAATAATAACATGATGACTTTTTGGATATGATTTTATTCAACTGACTCTTTTACGACAACACAAGAGTCCTTAATCTGCCATGCCTGGTCATCTGGTACTACTTACAACTGGGATGCTACAGTAAATATATTCTGAATGATTATTTATGATATTTACTTTTTTTGGTTAAAAAGTAGCATGGCACACGATGGAAAAATAATTTCTGACAAGCAAAACGAATATGCATAAAAACAGTGGGCAATATATTCGTATTCATGCTTTTGTGTTTTGGATTTGGTTTAGCGAAGCCTTTCAACGAAAATGAGATTTAAAAATGAAATCCAATACTAAATATCAAATCCACTCGAACCCCAAAATTTCTACTTAACAGTTTATTGCACAAAACGCTTGGATTCTTCTGATGTCTAGACGGAGAAAAGTCATGTGATAGGTGAATTGAGAAAGCCCAGATTGCTCCCTAAATCTATAGGCTCTGTCAACTTGGGAAAAACTGGTCACTTAGCAAGGCCCAACTAGTTTTCTAGTAAGGGGTCACTCGCATTCTTATTTGCAGAAGGGCACGAATTAAAATATTCTCAGAAAAAGAGGAAACAAAGTATCCACAATAAAATAAAAGGCGCATACCTTATGAAGTTGCAGGTGTAGTGCCGCAATGCATTGGCGATCTTCGGTTCGACATGGCTGTTTAATTTGTTTATAAAAACCCTTTCCTGTGTTATCAAATCAGAAAAGTTGAGAAATATTTCGACAGTATGAAAACCTTAGAATCAGTGACTACGCTGAGACAATAACGATAATCTATAATCTATGCATTCTTGAATTCAGAAATGTAAAAGATACAAAATGTGCACTCTACTTACATGAGTCCTGCGGAGACTTCATTTCAACGTATAAAACTATATTGAATACATCGGCTCCAAAGTTTGCTTTACAGAAAACTAAGAATGTGCATGAAATGTGAATGAATGAATTAAGAGGAATCCACCAATCTGGAGATGTCTGGAGAATATACACTAAGGATATAATCTCCATATGAAGAATATAATCTGATTGTCAGAGCGGAAAAAAGACAAAATCAAGAGACTGCTATGCATTGCAATACCAAAATTCTAAAGCCTGTTAAAAGTCGTCATGATTCAAAGAATTGCGAACCAGAAAATATATGACGTTCCCTTTTTTCCTAACAGTGGTCTCTCCGCTTTGGATTGGAATGGTAGACGGCATTTAATAATTCTTGGAAACCATCAACTTCCCTAACGACCTTTTGTATGTAATGTGTGGATGTGGAGGGATTAGACTGATAGTTTCGTTGTTGGAAGGGTAGAGGATTATCTCGTTTTCCACTTTGTACCTAATTTAGGCATTCTCAGCGACCCCACAAAACGTGAAGTATCTGCCTTCTAGCCGAAGGGCAGTTGAACTAAATGTACTCTTCCTCCTCACGTCGAAACGTCGAATTCGTTAGGGACGTAAAAGTAGCCTGTGGTCAAGGGTATAATAATTAATTATTAATATCAAATAGATTATTGGGGGCTTTGTTGACACCTTGACAGCTTGCCCCTGTCTACTTCTCCACGTGAATTCTTACTTGCACATGGACGAGGGCAACTAAAGATGCAATGTACATTTTCATATTCTCCAATAAGGCTTCAGAATTTGCAAATATTTCATCGTAGCAACAAAGAATGATTTTCACATAGATTGATTTGCCCTACATAGAGCGAAATGCAATTATCCAAGAGTTCGTCTTTACACATGTATTATAATTGGTAACACTCTTTGAGATCAAAAAAATTCAATACGCAAGGTTTGAACCCGTTGGAATGAAGAACGAATATAATATGCGTTTATTATCTAACAATTATCTATTAAAAGTAAGTCACATATAGGCATAATACAAATACGAAGAAAAGTGTGATTAGATAAGAACAAGGAATTATATTTAATTAATGGAAAAATAATTGGATAAGTAATTAATGAAAAAATAATTGGATAAGTTGAGATATAAATATCAAAACAATAATATCAATATCTAAAATATAATGAAGTTGAAAATTAAAAAGTCATTGTCATAGTCAATAATATAATATATTAATGGGATAGCATATAAGCAAACAAAATATAAGGTCAATTGTGGCTTCAAGCAAAGATTAAATCATTTATTTCAACATTCCACTAAAATTGAATGGGATATACAAAGACTCTTATTAGTTATCGTCTTTAATGGACTCTCTCCTATACAAAGATGTTTATGTAAGTACATAAAGGTTATAGTTGGCATAATATTTGTAAGGATATCTATAATTTGGTCCATTAAAGACATATAGACTAGATCAAGCATTTGATAAGCATGATGACAACAAATATAGTGCATCCACTTCTAAATGTGCTTTGTCTAATAATAAAAAACTTGGTTGGAGAGAAACTTGATGGAGCTTTGCTTATAATAATAGAGAGTAATAGGAGATTGCAAAGGAAGACCCAAATCCTTAAAAATCATTAACATTTGTTGAATATGTTTGGCAAACTTATTAGTAGCACAATGCTTAGCTTTGATAAAAGACTAAGGTACATTAGACAACCAGTTATAACAACATAAAGTTTGCTCTAAAACCAAGATAGAACACAAATTCGGTAACAAATAACTGTTTGTCAAGATGATCTACCTAGTTTGCATTATAGTAGCAAGTGAAAATAGGAGGAGCTCTATAACAATAATGAATGCCTATCTAGCAGGTACCTTTTAAGATCATAGAGTTTGTTCAACCATTATCCAATGACTCTCATGGTATACCTACATAGACTTGAAGCAATATTTTATAGAAAAAAGTATGTTTTCGGCAAGTGTGTGAGGTAGATATATCTCCAATAATATATCAATACAAAATGAAATCAATCAAAGAAGTAGAATAGTCCAGTCTATTTTAAATATAAAGTAAATGGAGTATATGTAGGCTTACACTCCGTTTTGAAATACAATAGAAGATCCAAGGTATACTTAGGTTGTTAGATATTGATCATGGAGGGTAGTTGATCAATATAAATCCCTAAAAAATTATTGAAGAAGACTCAAATATATCATCTCAAAAGGTATCTTGAAGTCATAGCTTCATCATCTAGATCAAGGACTTTGATTTTTTGTCATTGAATATCATCAACATATAATACAATAATAAGAATTTATCCATCATGATGATTGATATATATACTATGCTTTTGTCTTTCATCACAAAAAATCACAACTAGGAAAGATATAGTGAATGTTCTCATACCAAGCACATGACCCTTCTTGAGTTGACTAACTAATAGAATAGGCCTATCCAAGACAAATATGAGAATTTTTTGCATATATATCTCCTCCTAGAGCTCCCTATGAATAATAGTAAACTTCAAGTCTATATGATCAAATTTCTATCCATTGGAAGTAGCAACCAAAAAAACCTTACACAAAATCCATATGAGTCATTAGAAAAATAATCTATAAATAGTTAAATCTCTCATTTTTGGAGAAACTTGAACAACAATGTATGCTTTAATATTCTTAGTTTGATAGGTTGTAATAAATTTAGTTACAAAGTTTAAGAATAAATCCAAATGATGTATATTCACTAGATATAATAGTGAGTTGAAGGGATATCATCTCATGGATCCTAACACCACGAAGTTATATATTAGTAGAGATGTTACGCTTTTAAATAAGATCAAGCGTACCTCTTATTCTAAGCCACATGCTATTGAAAAAGCACTTGTGTTCCTTTTTTATGATGATTATGAATCCTATAAAATAAAGGATGTAGATTTTAATGATAATGAAGGAGATATCCCTAATGTATCTGACGTAGTTGATGATCTAGAACCATCCACTTTGAATACCACTCACAAACCGAAGTCATATCTCAGTACAGTTCATAATGTAAACTTTGATTTTATCCCAAACACATCTAGTTCTAGACCAAGAACTCATAGCATAGTTTAAAATGAGGTCATCATATCCCTAATGAGAACTATCATGCAAACATGTGAACCTTCAATGGTTTACAAATCTCTTACATCAAAGGAGTAAAAAGATACCTTGAACATTAAATATCAGACATTGATGTAGAATAAGATGTGGTAACTTATTGATCTTCCACCTAGTAAGAAACCCATTGATTGCAAGTGGGTACTCAAGATAAAATATAAATTTTATAGGAGCATTGATATATAAAAAGAAAGGCTTGTGAATGGATATGCATAGAAGGAAGGAATTGACTATGATGAAACTCTTAGACCAATATTAGATCAAAACCATTCAAATGGTTTCTACAATATTTGCATAGTTTGGATGGAAGTTGTATCAAATGGATATGAAGAGTGTGTTTCTCAATGGTGACCTCAATGAAGAAGTCTATATGATATTGCCAAATGGATTCATCATACTTAATCAAGAGAACAAGATATATAGACCCATTAAATCTCTTTTTGGGCTAAAGTAGATATCAAGAGCCTAGTATATGAGGATCAATGAGAATCCCCTATAATGTATATTTTGTTGTAGTCTATAATATCAAAACCTATAGTTCAAAATAAAATAGAGAGAGATCATGATTATAATTGTGTATCTCCATAACTTGGACATCATTGGGAGTTCAATGAAGCTAATGGAAGAGACCATAAAGCATTGAAGCATTCATTAAACATGACTAATCTTAGGCTAATATATTATTATCTTGGCTTGGATATGTGACAAAATAAGAACCATTTGTTCATGTCACATATTAAGTATGCCAGTACAAGGCTCAAAACAATATGGATAACATATTGCAATCCCATTGATATTCTAATGGAATTAGGAATACAACTTCCATGCTATGGTCCATATTCGTAGGTGAATGGAACTCTCTATCACCAATTGAATGGGAGTATCATTTGTCTAACATACAATAGACCTAACATCAATGATGCTATGAGATATCTTTCATGATTCATGTAAGAATTAAAATTTATGTCATTAGAAAGCACCAAAGTGAATACTTAGATATACCCATGGTATGATTGAGTACAATCTAGAGTACACAAAGAATGATCAATTATTCTTGATAGATTTTAAGGATACAAACTACACAAGATCCATTGATTATAGTAGATCCACTTTTGAATACATATTATTTTTGGGATCCAGTTCAATTTCTAGGGGATCCAGTTGTCTATGAGACGATATGGTTATATTGCATCTTGTTAGGAATGTACATCCCATAAAATAAAGTAATGCTCCTAATTTCTGACAATCAAGGAGTTCTAAAACTTGTTTGCAACCCAATATTCCATTAATACATAAAACACATTGAGGTTTAGTGTTATTTCATACATAAACATATTCAAGAACATGGCATACAATTCTAGTTTTGTCCAACAGAGGAGTAATATGGAGACATTTGAACAAAAACTATTACACATGTAAAGTTTAATTTTTTTAAAAACTTATTGTATATATTTTCATTAAGCATTAATATAATACAGAGGGAATATTATGAATAATACATCAAGTTGACATATTTACCTTATAGTTATAATGATTACAAGAAGTTGGAAGATAGTTATAACTCCCAACCTTGTACCTTCTTGATTACACATGTATATATACTTGTTCACATCAATTCAAAGGTTGATCATAGTGTTCAAATCTATTATATTTTATGACAGATAAGTCACTTGATGATTGATGCAACTAGATGGGTTCTAATACTACTTTCTTGTCAAGAAACTTATATAAAGATTTCTAGACTTTTCAATAAGGGAATACCTACCACCATGGTATGATTATAGAGTGCTTTTGGTAGCCAAAACCTATATGTATAAATTTTATATTCTAAATTCTATTAGCATAATCCTCCTTAACTACCAAATATTAGTTGTTTTGAAATATAAGAACAAATTGAAACATCTTGTCAATGCTTGTACCATGGAAAACAACTATCAAACCTCTGACTTTGATTCAAATGGGATAAAGTTTCTTATCATTTTTTCTAAAAATTTGAACTCTTAGATTATGAAGTTGATTAATAGACACTGAAATCTTCATGAGGCTAAGCTTGTAAAGAAATTTAGTTAGATAACAAGCACATGAACCAAGAGATAAAGACACATAATTGATTATTGTAGTAATGTATGTAGAATTGTCCTCAAGAGTAAACTACTCACACTATGAAGAATAGTTAAGTATCATGAAACTCCTAGGTTATCATATATTTGGTAGCCTCTAAATCAACATACCAAAATAGTCTAGGTTTTGAGATTATATTAAGTCCTATGCAAAATAGGCATAGTCTTCTTCTTCATCTTTAGAATTGGTATCCTCTACGACATTTCCATGTTGGCATTGAAGTACATTCTACCTCTACCCATAGGGACCCTTCTAATTTCTTACTTATATGTACTTCTGGTTCTTATTGGAAGAACCTTATGGGAAGGTGTTATACTTACACTTTTTGAGTACGTGCCCTATTTTTCCATAAATATAACATTTTTTAGGACATGTAAATATTCCTTATCCTTGTTGTTATTGCTATTTTTTTCTTTTTTGCTAAAGTTAGCATTTTTTAGGGGTCCTCCTCCTTTCTTCAATTACATAGGATTGTTTCCTTTTTGATGGGTGACTAGAGCACATATCTTTAGGCTTCATTTCATAAATTGGTTCCTCCTATTAAAGCAAATTCACATGATTCTCAAAAGCAAGACTGATGGGGGAGCCAAAATCGCTCAACTCAAATACTCAAAATTCTCATTTTTCAAACTTGGAAAAAAATTACAAAAATGGCAGACTCTACCAAATAAACTTCTTTTACAGAAAGATAGTTTATTAACTTTTATATTACTATACTTTTCCAATTCTGGAAGAAAAACAGTCCATGTAGGTCCAAAATGGCCCTCTTGCCTTCACGTCTGCAACCTATCTCCGTAGTTTCTCGACTACAACTCTGTCTCCGCTGTTTTTCGACCTTGGAAGAAAACAACTCAAATAGGTCCAAAACAGCCCTCTGGCCTTCACGTCTGCAACTCTATCTCAGTCGTTTCCAACCCCTTGTGCATGCCTTTGCTTCCCTTTTTAAAATCTTTGGTGTGACTCTCTGCCTCCCTTTTCTGACCCTTCATTTCATTTCCCGTGCCTCTTTGTTGTCTTGGCTTTTGAAACATCTTTCTTTTCGACTCTTGATCTTCGTCGGCTTTCCCTGCACCTTGGTGCCACATGCTTGTCCAATGCTGCCACTGTAGACTCTGTCCGCCTATTAAATAATGATGACACTCGGTATACCTATCGCTCGATCATTTCCTCTGTAATGGCCCTTGTAACTGCCTGCCTTTTCTTTCCTTCTATTTGGTCGCAAAAATGCGACATGTCGCGATATTGCGACATTTTTGCCCCACTGCCTTCCTGCCCCTTTTCGAGTCGCGAAAATACGACATGTAGCGATATCGCGACACTTTTCTCTCCTGCACCTCCTCTCGTCTTTTGGTCGCGATAATGCGACATGTCGCGATGTCATGACACTTTTCTCTCTTGCGCCTCCTCTCATCTTCTGGTCACGAAAATGCGACATGTCGTGATATCGCGACACTTTTCTCTCTTGCACCTTCTCTCGAATTTTGGTCGTGATAATGCGACATGTCGCGATATCGTGACACTTTTCCTCCTTCATGCTTTCTCTCATCCTTTGGTCACGATAATGCGACATGTCGCGATATCGTGACATATTTCCTCCTTTGCGCCTTCTCTCGTCCATTGGTCGCGATAATGCGACATGTCACGATATCGCGACATCTTTCCTCCTTTGCGCCTTCTCTCGTCCTTTGGTCGCGATAATGCGACATGTCGCGATATCGTGACATTTTTCTCTCTTGAGCCTTCTCTTGGCTTTTGGTCATGAAAATGCGACATGTCGCGATATCACGACACTTTTCTCTCTTGAGCCTTTTGATATAGAGCTACACACAACACACAGCAAGAATGCAGAAATCAACAATGCACCGGCAAAATTCCAGCAAGCTTCATTAAAACAGAGGTCTCTCCTCGAATACACAGCTATCCCCAAAAATAAATGGCCAAGAGTCCTTCAATACAATGCATGCGCGCCTTTTATCCTCGGCCGCCACCTCCTTCTCCATCATTACGCAAAGTGCGGGCCTTTTTTTTATCCCCGAGGCCCGACTCTCTTTGGACCATCATTACCTTGAATGCGAGACTCCCCATACCGCCCGCACGAATGCTCTGTCCCGCTTGCATGATGCTGCCAGGTGCATCAAAAAAAAAATCATGGCCTGTAGTGGCGGCATGCCCTGCAGCCGCCTGTCAATCCTTCGCCAAGTCATCATTCATAAGAATGCGCCATGGCCGCTTGCAGTTGATGCCACGTGTCCCTCCTGTCATGCTCCACGTAACCGCTTCATACTCTCGAGCCACCAGTAACTTCACGCCACGTGTCCCTCTGCACTGGTCTCTGTAATCGTCGGTTGGTCAACGTCGTGAGAGCTACGGTCGCGATATCGCGACGTTTTTGCTCCAGTACTTTCTCTCTCCTCTTTGGTCGCGATATCGCGACGTTTTGGCGTTAGGCTTCTCTCTCCTCCTTGGGGCCGCGATTTCGCTACACGTCGCGAAATCGTGACGTCTAGGCTTTTCTTACTCGCCTTCCTCCCTTGGGCCGCGAAACCGTGACATGTTTCGCGACATCTTTGTGTTCCGTACTTGCTGCCTCGTTTCGGGCCGCGAAACCGTGACATGTCACGATTTCGCGACATCTTTGCATTGTGGAACCTTTCCTCCGGATATGTCGCGATTTCGTGACATCTTTGCATTGTGGAACCTTTCCTCCGGATATGTCCTCCCTCTTGTCTTTCCTCCGGATATGTCATGATTTCGTGACATCTTTGAGCTCTGCCTTCGAAGGTGTTGCGATGTCTTTATGCTTCCAAGTCTTGCCTCCCAGAAGTGTCACGATTTCGCGACGTCTTTTAAACTTTATCTTTGAAGGTGTCACGATTTCGCGACGTCCTTTAAGCTTGCCTTCGAAGGTGTCACGATTTCGCGACCATTCTTGTGCCTTAGAACCTTTTTGCCAAAGATGTCCCTGTGCTTTCAAATCCTGCTTCCGAAAGTGTCACGATTTCGTGACCATTTTGCGTCCAGACCACGTTGCTACAGAAATGTCACGATTTCGCGATAGTTTGGCGTCCCAACTGTCTGCTTTAGAAATGTCATGATTTCATGACAGTTTGGCGTCCCGACTGCGCTGCTTTAGAAATGTCATGATTTCGCGATAGTTTGGCGTCCCGACCGTGCTTTTTCAAAAAAACGTCGCGATATCGCGACAGATTGGCCCGCTGGTGCCCTTCTTCAAAAAGCGTCGCGATATCGCGACAGTTTTAGTACTTAAGAAAAAAACACATTTTGGGTGATGCAAGATTGCAACTTCGCCACCGGATGCTCCTGCATCAGACACCCGGGGTGAGTTTGAGAAGTGACCTCACTTCTGATCTGTCCGAGGTAGACCCAGGCGATCAACCTCAGCCTTTGATAACCAGGTCGCGTCTTCAATGGGTCTGCCCTTCCACTTGACCAAGTACTCCGGGTAACTCCTGTTCCTAGTACTCCGGCCCTCACGCATATCTAGAACTTCTTCTATCTCGTCCACAACTGGGATGGCTGTTGGAATGCTCCACAAATCTGGATTGGGTATCTCACTGCTTTCTCCTTCATGATACTCGGCCAAATCTGAGATGTTAAACACGGGGGAGATGTTGAGTTCGCTTGGTAACTCCACCTCGTACGCATTGCCCGAATCTCGTTTGCCAATGATCTTACATGGTCCAAATTTCTTCATTTTCAGTTTGTTGTAGGTCTTGGCGGGGAAACCGCTCCTTCCTGCAGATGGACCATGACCGAATCTCCTACTTGGAACTCCTTAGCTCTGCGTTTTTGATCCGCCCTTGTCTTGTCTTGAGCATTCATCTTGGCAATGTGTTTTGTCACTTCCTCATGCACTCCCTTCGGGTGTTCAGCAAAGTCTTCTGCTTCAGCATTGCATTTCTCCCTTGTATCTAGCCTTCTTAACTATGAAGCGTTCCTTGGGCTGCTCCCATAGATAATCTGGAATGGTGACTTGTTGGTACTCCGATTGACCGAGCTGTTATACGCAAACTCCGCTTGCGACAGAATTAGATCCCATCCCTTGGGCTTGTCCCCTACCAAGCATCGCGATGAGGTTGCCCAAACTCCTATTAACCACCTCTGTTTGTCCATCTGTTTGGGGGTGGTATGCAGAGCTGAACTTTAACTCCGTCCTCAGCTTCTTCCCACGGGGTCTTCCAAAAATAACCTACAAACTTGGTATCCCTGTCCGACACAATGCTTCTTGGCAGCCCATGAAGGCGTACCACTTCCTTAAAGAACAAACCAGCTACATGGACCGCATCGCTAGTCTTCTGGCACGGGATAAAGTGTGCCATTTTTGAAAATCTGTCCACTACCACAAATATGGAATCGTGCCCCCTCTGCGTCCTAGGCAAACCAAGCACAAAATCCATACTAATATCTTCCCACGGCCTTTCGGGTATAGGTAGCGGTTGATACAAACCAGTAGGCTGCCTCATACCCTTTGCCATCTGGAAAATCCTACAACTCTGCACAAACTTTGCCACATCCTGCTGCAATTGTGGCCAGTAATAGTTTTCACTAACCAGTGAGATGGTCTTGTCACGACCGAAGTGTCCGACTAAACCCCCACTTTGTGCTTTTCTTTAATGAGGTTCTCTCTCATTGAGCTCCTCGGAATGCACAATTGATTCCCCCTAAACAACATTCCATCTTGAATCGGGTAATCCAACCATCTAGTCCTGTCCAGCGCAACGAGGCGCGGTGCAGGCTTTCCAAGCTTCTACGAAATCGGGGTCTGCAGGGTATAAGTTCTTGAGCTCAGCAAACCCTACAACCTCCACTCTCATTTTTGTCATCAGACATTGCCTCCTACTCAATGCATCTGCCACCCTATTGGATCTTCCACTCCGATGCTTCAGTACAAAGGTATAGCTCTGCAGGAAACTCTACCCATTTCGGGTGCCTCTGATTCAATTTGCCTTGACTGTTGATATACTGCAGCGCTTGATGGTCGGTGTAAAGAACAAACTCCTTGGGCAACAAATAATGCCTCCATTTCTTAAGCGCTTGGACTATGGCGTAGAACTCCTGATCATACACCGAATACTTCCTTCTGGCATCATTGAGTTTTTCGTTGAAATATGCAACAGGCCTACCCTCTTGGCTCAATACGGCTCCTATGGCATTGCCACTTGCATCGCGATCTACAGAAACACCTTATTGAAATCTGGAAGTGCTAAGACGGGTTGCTCGGTGACCTTCTTCTTGAGCATAGCAAAGCTTTTGTCTGCTCCAACTCGTCCACCTGAAATTCCTTCTTGTTCCCCTTCATTGTCTCTGTAAGAGATGAGCAAATACTGTTGAAGTTTCTAATGAATTTTTTGTAGAAACTGGCCAGACCATGAAATGATCTAACCTCAGTCACACTTCTTGGGACAAGCCATTCTAGGATAGCCCTCACCTTTTCGGGGTCCATCTTGAGACCATTTGTTGATATGACAAATCCCAGGTATACCAGCTCCTTCTTCACGAAGTTGCACTTCTTCAGATTGATCAGTAACTGTTCCTCCCGCAGTTTCTCAAAAACCTTCCTGATGTGCATCAGGTGCTCCTCTAAGGTTCTGCTAAAAATCAGTATATCATCTAAGTAAACAATAACAAATTTGCCCAAGAAATTCCTTCAGAACTTCATTCATTAACCTCATGAAGGTACTAGGTGCATTGGTTAATCCAAATGGCATAACCAACCACTCATACAGCCCCTCTCTGGTTTTAAAAGTTGTCTTCCATTCATCCCCTTCTCTAATGCGGATCTGATGGTATCCACTTTTCAAATCAATTTTTGTGAAGTACTCAGCTCCACCCAAGCAGTCCATGATATCATCCATTCTCGGCAGGGGGAACCTGTATTTAATGGTGATCTTGTTGATTGCACGAGAGTCGGTGCACATCCTCCATTCTCCATCCTTCTTGGGTGCTAGTACTGCTGGTACAGCACATGGACTAAGACTCTCCCTTATCAGGCCTTTCTTCAACAGATCTTGAACTTGCCGATTTAATTCTTCAGTTTCCACAGGTGTCATTCGATGTGCGGCCTTGTTTGGCAAGCTCGATCCGGGCACCGGATCTATGTGGTGGCTGATCTTCCTAACAGGTGGTAAACCTTCGGGGAACATTGTCGGAAATGATATCGGGGAATTCTTCTAACGAGTCCCATGACTTCCATTGGAATCTCCTTGCATCCTTCTTCCCTAACCACGGGGATTATAGCATAGCACATATGATCCGGCTTCAGGCCTTCCAAGAATCTTCTGCCATCAACTAGACAGGACTCGTGCACTGCTTGCATACTTTCTCATCCGCCTCCTTCGGGGGTTTTAACTTATGGCGAACTCCATTCTTTGAGGAGAGAATATGTGTTGGCTCGACCATCATGAACAAGCACTTCGGTCAAGCTGCCATGGCCTCCCAAGCGGCGAGGTGACATGCATCCATGGGCAAGATGTCACATAACACTTCATCTTGGTAAGTTCCAATGTTGAACTTCACCAGACATTGCTCACTCACCAGCACCCGATGGTCCTTTTGCAACCATGCAATTCGATAAGGGTGTGGGTGTTTTCTCCTTTCCAACTGCAGCTTGGCAACCATTTCCTCGAAACCAAATTATCAGTGCTTCCATTATCTATGATGATGTTACATACCTTGCCTGCACACTTGCATCTTGTCCGAAACAGGCTGTTCCTTTGGTCTCCCTTCTTTTCTTCGTTTAACAGGACTCTTCTGATGATCATCGCTTCTCCTCTTTCTGCCTCCTCTGAGTGCTCAGATTCTACACCTTCATCTGCTACAGCAGCTCGGGCCTGACCCTCAGGTCTTCGATTTGGCCTCTCTTGATGTTGCGGGCGGTTGTATGCCCCGTGTCCTTCCTCTCCGCAGGTTGAAGCGGGGTTCCTCTAAAAACACCTCTTCCAAACCCTCGCCCAGACCTACCTCTTCCTCTTGGGTAGTTGTTGCTCTGATTGCGTGGGCATTGGTCATCCTCCTCTTTCACCTCTTTCTATTTCTGGTCTTTGCTAGCTTCACCGATTTTCCCAAAATCTTTGTATCTTCCACCATTGCCTCTTCCACCGGCTCTTCCACCCCTGTCCTTCCCTCTCTACTTACCATCAAACCTTCTATTTAGTTTCTCTTCCACTTTTAATGCAAACTGATATGCATCCTCCACTGTGCTCATTCTAACCAGCCCCAACTCTTCTTGAATTTTGGTTCGCAATCCATTTATGTAACGTGCGACCTTCTCTTTGTTCGCCTCCGAATGGCCGGTTCTGATAGAGATTTGATAGAACTCTTCAGTATATTCCTTGACAGTCTTACTAGCCTGTCGAAGACTCTGCATTTTTTTTAACAAGTCCAACTCATAATCTGCAGGGATGAACTGCCTCTTTAGTTTCTCTACCATCCTATCCCACCTGGTGATCCTTTCCTTTCCCCTCCTGTTCCTTTCCAACTGCACCCCTTTCCACCAGATGCTAGCATGTCCTTTCAACTTGGTTTTCGTGAACCTGATCCGATTTGGATCTGATATCTCTTCATATTCGAAATACTCCTCCATATCGTTGATCCAGTCTATCAACTCCTCAGGGTTGAGGTTCCCAGAGTAAGTGGAGACGTCAAATTTTGGCTTCTTCCCGATCTGGGAGATAGCCCGATACGGCCTAGCTTCTGCTGGATCCAAGGCCTCTTCCTCATCAGATGGAACTTCTTCTTCCCACACTTCATCTTCGCTGGGTTCTTCCCTTCTCGGCTCGACTCCTCTTCTAATTTCCTCTTGCGGGGCCTCAACTTGCCTCTGCAGGGCTCTTAGATCGACCTCCTCCCTTCTTGCTCGTCTGTGCCTTATACCACCACGGTCTCTTCGCGGAGGCATCTTGCTTCTTCTTCACAACCCCACAACCACGGTCCTGGCGCAAACTGCCTCTCTGTTCGGCGATCGGTTTGCACTCTCAGAACCAACCTGCTTTGATACCACTTGATATAGAGCTACACACAACACACAGCAAGAATGCAAAAATCAACAATGCACCGGCAAAATTCCAGCAAGCTTCATTAAAACAGAGGTCTCTCCTCGAATACACAGCTATCCCCAAAAATAAATGGCCAAGAGTCCTTCAATACAATGCATGCGCGCCTTTTATCCTCGGCCGCCACCTCCTTCTCCATCATTACGCAAAGTGCGGGCCTTTTTTTATCCCCAGGCCCGACTCTCTTTGGACCATCATTACCTTGAATGCGAGACTCCCCATACCGCCCGCACGAATGCTCTGTCCTGCCTGCATGATGCTGCCAGGTGCATCAAAAAAAATCATGGCCTATAGTGGCGGCATGCCCTGCAGCCGCCTGTCAATCCTCCGCCAAGTCATCATTCATAAGAATGCGCCATGGCCGCTTGCAGTTGATGCCACGTGTCCTACTGTCATGCTCCCTATAACCGCTTCATACTCTCGAGCCACCTGTAACTTCACGCCACGTGTCCCTCTGCACTGGTCTCTGTAATCGTCGGTTGGTCAACGTCGTGAGAGCTCTGGTCGCGATATCGCGACGTTTTTGCTCCAGTACTTTCTCTCTCCTCTTTGGTCGCGATATCGCGACGTTTTGGCGTTAGGCTTCTCTCTCCTCCTTGGGGCCGCGATTCCGCTACACGTCGCGAAATCGCGACGTCTAGGCTTTTCTTACTCGCCTTCCTCCCTTGGGCCGCGAAACCGTGACATGTCACGATTTCGTGACATCTTTGTGTTCCGTACTTGCTGCCTCGTTTCGGGCCGCGAAACCGTGACATGTCGCGATTTCGTGACATCTTTGCATTGTGGAACCTTGCCTCCGGATATGTCGCGATTTCGTGACATCTTTGCATTGTGGAACCTTGCCTCCGGATATGTCGATTTAATCTTTTAACTTTCCACGATTTCGTGACATCTTTGAGCTCTGCCTTCGAAGGTGTTGCGATGTCTTTATGCTTCCAAGTCTTGCCTCCCAGAAGTGTCACGATTTCGCGACGTCTTTTAAACTTTATCTTTGAAGGTGTCGCGATTTCGCGACGTCCTTTAAGCTTGCCTTCGAAGGTGTCGCGATTTCGCGACCATTCTTGTGCCTTAGAACCTTTTTGCCAAAGATGTCCCTGTGCTTTCAAATCCTGCTTCCGGAAGTGTCACGATTTCGCGACCATTTTGCGTCCAGACCACGTTGCTACAGAAATGTCACGATTTCGTGACAGTTTGGCGTCCCGACTGTGCTGCTTTAGAAATGTCATGATTTCATGATAGTTTGGCGTCCTGACTGCCCTGCTTTAGAAATGTCACGATTTCGCGACAGTTTGGCGTCCCGACCGTGCTTTTTCAAAAAAACATCGCGATATCGCGACAGTTTGGCCCGCTGGTGCCCTTCTTCAAAAAGCGTCGCGATATCGCGACAGTTTTAGTACTTAAGAAAAAAAACACATTTTGGGTGATGCACGATTGCAACTTCGCCACCGGATGCTCCTGCATCACCTTCTCTCGGATTTTGGTCGCGATAATGTGACATGTCACAATATCGCGACATCTTTCCTTGATGCCTCCTCCTCGCCTCTCGGGTCGCGAAATCGTGACAGTTTCCTTCCTTGCTTTCTTTCTACTCCTTCGGTCACGATTTCGCGACATTTTCTTCTCTAGCCTTTCTGGTATTCTTTCGGTCGTGTTTTCGCGACATGTCACGAAATCGTGACATTTTTACTCCGCGCCTTTCCTATCTTTTTTCGGTAGCGATTTCACGACATGTCGCGAAAGGCGCGGATTAAAAATGTCGCGAAATCGCGACATTTTTAATCCGCGCCTTTCTTGTCTTCTTTCGGTTGCAATTTCGTGACATGTTACGAAATTGCGACATTTTTGCTCCACTCCTTCTCTCTCCTTCCTGAGTCACGAAAATGCGACATGTCATGATTTCGTGACATTTTTTCTCCGTGCCTTCTCTCTCCTTCCTGAGTCATGAAAATGCGACATGTCATGATTTCGCGACATTTTTTCTCCGTGCCTTCTCTCTCCTTCCTAAGTCGCAAAAATACGACATGTCATGATATCGCGACACTTTTCTCTGTCGCAATATCACGACATCAAGGCAAACACTTAGAAATTTTTCTGTTGAGGCAAGATTGCTCTGCTGCCACCGGATGCTCCTGCATCAAACAACCAGGGTGGATTGAGAAGTGACCTTCACTTCTGTACTGTTCTGTCACCTTCTTTTCCAACATCTCAGTACTTGCAAAATCTTTAGCCTCAGCACTGCTCTTCTCTCCTTTATCCATCGTTCTCAACTCAGAAGCATTCCTTGGACTACTTCTCTTCACAACTCCTCTTGCAGGGCTTGCACTTGCCTCTACAAAGCTCTGAAATCTTTCTTCAGGTACCACATTTTTCCCACCACCACGGTTTCTTCGTAGAGGCATTCTTCCTCAAACTTTAACCGTAGATTTTGGTGTAAACTGCCTCACGTTCGGTAATCTGTTTACACACTCAGGAACCCTATGCTCTTCCACATATCCTAGTGAAAACTGCCTCACTTTCGATGATCTGCTCACACACTCAAGCACTCCCGCTTTTCCACAGATCCTGGTGCAAACTGCCTCACGTTCAACGATCTATTTACACACTCAGGAACTTCCCGCTCTAATACCACTTGATGGGGGAGCCAAAATTGCTCAGCCCAAATAATCAAAATTCTCATTTTTCAACTTGGAAAAAATTACAAAAATGGCAGACTCTGCCAAATAAACATATCACCAAAATAATGAACTTAGGTGGTAGTGTTCATAGCACAATTGGAACAAGCACATCATCACTTAATGTTTTGAATAATGCTTGATGTGAGGCTCTAAAATCTATAATTCTCCATATAAAATCCTTTAGTTTCTTGTTGCTCTTCATTTCAAATAATGCAATTGATTTTGTAGGTGTAGAATCTGATTTTAATTTCTATATTCAAATATTGTCTTGTCTTGAGTGTATCCAATGCATATTTGGTGGTTATTTTTTGTCTTCTTTTATGAACAATTTTTTTAGAAATTTTCTCCAAAGTATAACATGCCTTCAAATATTTGTTATTTCTGGTGTGAATGGAAGACAACTCAAATGTTTCCTTTATTAATAATCAACATGATATTATTTCTCATTTCTTTTATAAATTAAATGATATGTCAAATTTTTAGCATACACCTATGATCTTCATAAAAATAATGTTTTTTCTTTTATGCCATAAGTTCAAACCAAAAATGTTTTAGGAAAAATAAATCATCAACAAATATTCCATCTAGTATTCCTTCATGCATAACCTTTCTTTCCATATAGTACATCAATTTTGTAGCATACACCTATTGTCCTATCTATCAAATAACAATGAATCATCCTTTATGCTCATATGTTCAAATCAAGAATTTTCTAGGAAAAACAAATCATCTATAATTCTTCTATGTCTACTGTTCCTTCATCCATAGCTTTTCTTTATGTTGGTAAATCCACTTCATCTAAAATATATATATATATATATATACAGTAACAAGATTTTATCACCAAGCACTTTATGTTGAAAATCTCCTTGTGGAAATGATGTTGTTACTTCATTTAATCAATAGGATTCTTCATTGACTATATTGATGTTAGTGTTGGAATTTGATTTCACTGTTGGCATATTCTTGAATTTTACACCTTGCTAACAATTTCCTCTATGTCAATCTCGTGCTTTTTTATGGATACTTTGCTATTTGTTGTCAATCTCGTGTTTCTCATTTTCTTGGGTGTCTACGGCAGAAATTCAAGTATGCTCTATTTTCCTAGATGGTCGTTTTTTTCTCGTGGACTCTATTCCCCTTGCAAACTATTCAATATCTCACTAAAGACATTTTTCAGGGTCCTGAGTTATTATATTTACCCTTAAGGGAGATGGTTATCCATTGTGTTTATTTTGGAAGTGTTTCGATCTTAGTCTAGTTTCTGTTTTCTGTAGTCTGTTGGTTGCATTACCCCTTTGGGTTGTTTGATCTCCAGATATTGATTCTCGCCAAAGATTAAAGGTTTCTTTTCTCTGGCAGCTTCATTTTCTAAAAAAGGGTGGGATCCCTTTCAAAACTCTATTTTCTATCTAGTAATAAAAAAATTCTTCTATGTCATTTTCTTTATCAACAAGCCTTTTTGTTGATAATTTTTTGTTGGTAGTGAGTGTATTAAAACAATGAATCTATCTTCATATAACTTCTATTATGATAAAAATCTATTAAAATAATTAAATTATAGGCAAACTAAACATCACTAATTAAGTAGAGGATCTTAAATAAACACCCAATTTTTTTATAGTTATTTTCTTCTCAACTATAAAATTAACATTTTTATTGCAACAAATCTTGTGACAACAATATCTTTATTTTTTTAATGCTAGAAATGACAAGATAACACTACCGATAACTTTATTGTAATTCAAAGTCAATAGCAACACTTTTACTTTATCATTGACTAGAATTTGTTAGCACATCATCACTAAAATATTTCAACAAATGAGCTCTTCAATTTTTTGGCAAATAACTTCTTCTATAGCTTGTTGATGACAAGCCTTTCTACACTTTGGGCAACACTCTTCAACAACATCTTTAATTCATGCAATAATTTTTTACAACTTCTTGCCAATAATATCTTTTCTACTTCAACAATAACCATTGCTTGCTTTTCTTACCAATATGTTAATTTTTATTTTTCTTTCTTTCTTTTTAACTTGCGAAGATAAAAATTCAAGAGTAAAAAATGTAAAAGTATCACACTTCAATTATATGTTAGATATCCAAATTTTCTCACACACAACTATGAAATAAAACTCTTTAAGCTTGAATGAGTTTCCACTTCTTGGATTTTCTAAAATAAACTTGAACTAAAACTTCATCATTTCCAACTACCATCCCTTAAAACTTGAACTTAAACTTTAGTCTCACCTCTAAAATGTTGTTTCCAAATATAATGAATATAGATTAGCTATTACAAAATTTATGTTGATATAATAAATAAATATATGTAATCATAAAGTATATGTATCCATTATGACAAGATACAACTAGCTTATAACTACAAATAACTATTTACAAGATGTCATAATAGATAGAGAAAATCCCCTAATGTTCAATCTTGGATATTCAACATTCTAAATATATGTGTCATAAGGTGGTAATACGCTTTTTCATTGGGCCAGACTAATGGATTTTTCAAGTTGGCTTCCATCTTCTTAACCCTAAGATGTGCAACATAGGGCACCTTATGGGATTCCAAAAAAATCAACTATATAAGGTCATTTTATGCTGGTACATACATAGCACTATAAAACATGAGTGCATCCTCTAGATCATATTGGTATGATTCATACTTGTCCCATTAAATTTTGGCTTTGTTAAACTTCTAAAAGTTATAAGATCCATCCATCAATACCCATCTCACACTTAGTACATTATTTTAATTCAATGTAAACAACTACCATCACTCAAGAGTCAAGAGTGTTATCATCTACTAAGGGAATCTACTACTTAGTACTCCTTTCTCTTAATGTATGTAAATTCATAATCGTATTTGTAAAAGAGCCCCATTTTTTACCTTTGATGATAATTGAGGTTTGGATGAGTAGATAGATACCTTAATCTTTGATGATTAGTCTTTAATACAAATTGATATCATAGTAGATAATGCCTTTATATAGTTAGGGCATGAAAATTATTGTCAGCTCTAGGTTGTATGTAGGGTAAACTCATATGCTATTATATTCCCTCCTTACATGAACAATTTTCTTAACCCCTCAATATATTCATATATACAAGTAATATATGATTTGTTGGTATCATGCATTGCTAAAATATGAGCACTAGTCAATTTCTTTAATTTCTAGGAAGTTATCTCATATTTCTTAGACCATAAAATATTTGTTTCATTTCATTACAAGGAGGTGATAAGGTTTATGATTCATTAGAAATTTCTTGCAAATGTTTTAAAATATCCTATAAGACCCATAAAATTTTGCATCTCAAGAATATTGGCTTTATCTTAAAAATAATATGACCTAGACATTGGATTTCAAATTGGAAAAACAAAGACTTTAAAACTTTAGGAAACATTTTTTAATCTTAAAGACACAATAACACTTGCATTATATTCTCATAATGGTCATTGAAATTCTTAGAATAATTTAAGATGTCACCTAGGAAAACTACTACGAATTTGTCAATAAATTTGCTAAGCACATTATTCATCACACTCATGAATAAAATTGCAACGTTAGTCAATTCAAAGAGAATGACTAAAAACTCATAGATCCTCAATTGATGGGTTCTAAATATTATTATATGGATATCAAAATCATTGATCCTCAATTGATGGTATAAATATCATAAATCAATATTTGACAACATAGTTGTTTCTTACATTTGATCAAAAAGATTATCAATCTGAGGTAAGAGTTACTATTTTTTATTGTTAGCTTATTCAACAATGTTTAATCTATACATAATCGTATAGTACCATCCTTCTTCTAGATAAATATGATAAGTATATCCCATGGTAAAATGGAAGGCTTGATTAGTCCTTTATCTAATATTTTCTATAATTGCACCTTTAGATAATGTATTTGTATAAAGTTTGTTAGATAAAGTACCTTAAAAATTGGATCAAACCTTAGAAAAGTTTCACAGATAAGTTTAACTCACATGCTATAGGTCTTCCTAGTAACTCCTCAAGAAATACATTAGCAAAGTCCTATAATTGTATGAGTCAATTGTAATATCCTTCTCTTCTTCTAGAGAATATTGGAACCTAGTGGTATGGAACATGCATCTTTTCTTTATGATATGTTTTAATTAAATTGTGGATATCATCCATAACAGTTTTCCTAATACATGCCATGAATAAATGATTTATTGAATATATCAATTAGAGTAGTGAATATTTGTATGATGATTTCTCAGCCACTCCATGCCTAAGATAACAACATAAAATCAATTGTTACCAGGAAATAATGATGGATGGAACACCCTTCAAAGTTAATCTTTTATTTGATCATTATACCAAAGATAGAATGGAAAGACCCTCAATCCATAACTACTTATCCAAGGTTATATGATGTTTATTATATTATCCTATAATTGTGTTTGTATCCCATACTAAGGAAAGAATTATCTCTAATATCTATAAGAATAGTCATAATTTAGTTAGAAATTATACTTTCCATCTTGATTACTATGGCTTGATGTTTGGTCTAATGATCATTATTGACTAGAAAAAACTTATGTTATGGTGTTGAAAACCTTCCTAGGTGTTATATTATGACTTTGTCTCCTTGGGATTCTATGGACACTCTTTGGAATAATGGATTCTTCCATAGGTATAACTTCCAACCTACACTAGGGGCATGTGGTGCAAGTTTCATTGTTCATTGTTGAGAAACTCAAGACTAAAATATTTGATTTTATTATGGTGTAAGTTAGGATTACAAAAGCACACCATATCTTACAATTCTTATAACTATACCACCTTAACCATTGTACAATGTATTTGCAAATGAAGCTATAAGAATGCATGGTACCTTTGAGCTAAATATAGCATAAAATATTTTTACCTTTAGGGAGGTAATTGAGGAGTTCATTGATATCCAAACTATATTTAATATGATCCTCTATAATAGTCTAGTTGTTTTTGTAAGCACTGGAGTGATCTAAGACCCTTTTTAAACTATGCAAGGGATTCTAGATGCACTAGTGTGTTACCTTAATATGGGTATGTTAAATCCTATACTATGTTTGTGTTGATTGGAAAACACCTAGGGTTTCAAATCCTATTCCTAAGCCTTTAAATAGATATCTAAAATAAATATTTAAAAGGATGCAATAATACAAGACATGCAATCAAGCAAAACCTAGTCTATGTGCACTTTTGAAACTTTATGCTCTTTATATTACTTGCCTATGACAAATTACTAAAAATAATTTTGATAATGAATAGATTAAGAGTAATTTTTCCTTCATTAATTTTGTGATAAAATTAGAAAATAAAAATATAATCACATGTACAACAAAAAATAAGAAGACTATAATAACAAAATAGAGGAGGCTTCAAAATGATGGTATCCAATTTTTTCTTTAAGGCAAATGCATTGCCTAACAACAATTGTGTTGCTTATAGCTCAATTGGTATAAATATATTCAAATGGTACAAATGCATAACTTACAAAAGTAGACACTAAAAAGGTATAAATGAGAGTAGAGGGATCTTCCTAACCTAAGAAAAATTAGTGGGATTCTTGGGTCAATAGGTCGGACACTTTTCAATTAATAAATTTGATAAAATGACATAAAAACATGGAAAATTGACCTATGATATTTTTACCATCTACTTGTAATTAGGTAGTGCAAATGATTTTGAGAGAAACTAAGGTAGATAGAATGAAAGGTATTTGAGGATATATACAAGATGATGGATATAGGGTGCCATCTAAAGGAATGAGCATCCTGATATGCAATAGAAACAAGATAACTATATCCATTGAACTAGGTTAAATGATAAAAAATAAAGATATTTTCTAAAAGGACAAGATCAAGGTAAGTAAATTTGACAAAATTGTGTATTAAGTGCATTAATGGTGTTTGCACCACCAACCTACAATTAGGTGGCATAAATGCTTCTAAGAGCAAATAAGATAGACAAAATACAAGATATATGAAAATATACAAGATGATATATGGGTACCCTCTCAAGGGATGAGCATCATGATATAACCATGTTATATTAGGACTTTGTTATATAAGCATGTGCATGCAAGCAAATTGTGATTATACACAACCATGCAAACAAGTAGCCAATGCAAAAAATCATATAAGTAGGTAGTCAATCTAATCTCTTATGTAGATTTAAATGTCAAATAAGATACAATATAGGGAAGCTAAATTAATATATTTTTTTCAAAAGGAGAAAATACCTACAAGAAGCAAATGCTCCTCAACTGTATCATCCTAGTCTATTTTTTTATAGGAATGGTATAGATATGGGACCCAAAAAATGAAGAAATTGGCTTCATTATCATGGCCAAAAAAAATTGAAGTGAGATGAATCATACTACTACTAGGGATGTGCTTATACCATAACATTCCTATCCTATCATATCGACCAAATTGTGCATCTAAGTTTAAAGGACCTTAATGCACCGTAGATTTTCAAAGGATCCAATAGACTATGAGATAAAATATTTTATGGCAAAGGTTTATCAAAAGAGTTATAGTCTTCCTACCATAACTTGATATGGAGGTGGGACATTCCTATAACAAACACAATTTACTTCTATTTGGCTATGGGAAAGTGATAGATCTTGGATATTTCTACAATTTTTATTTGAGAAAGATTGAGTACCAAAACTACTAAAGATGAGTTAGTTATTATCTATCAAGTCTTGAAGTAGCTTCCTAAGGCCCCTACATTTATTGGTTGCATGGACAGTAATGTGGTTGAAAGCATAATATTCATTAGGATGGAATGAATGAGATTGTTGTCTCTCAAGATCTATAAGATTGATAGGTGGAATTTCTACCATATTAGCTTCAAGAAGTTATGCTAGGATAGAAGTAGGGGATTGATATAATTTGGTGAAGTTTCATCATGATTTTTATTTTTAAATAATATTTTGAAGAATTATAGGAGCATTGATATTGTTGATCTATTGAGAATTTATGACTTTGTTGCCTATAATATGCTCGTTCTTATTTTACCCCTTTGGGTAGGGGAAATATTTATTCTCTTTCTTAGAAGATTTAGTTTTCAATCACCCCTTCTATAGAGGGTGGTTTCTACCCTCTTATCCAATTCTATGACATTTTCAAAGGAAGGCACATTAGACATCTCTAGGGGGAATGTTAGTTTTACATGAATGTTTCTTATAAAGATGTCTAAAAGGTCTTTTTGTGGGGGAACATATTGAAGTATCCACACCAAAAATTACCACCATTTTTAAAATTTAACAATATTTTTGTTTTTTTCTTGTTTGAGATCAAGAAGGTAATTATGTGTGACATTTTATTTTATATGGATAGAGAATCATTCAACAAATATTTTAGCAAGGTCTTTAATATTTTGAGGGAATGCCTTGGTATTTGGTAATACCACTCCAAGGTGGAGCTACTAAGGATTTTAGAAAAGATATTGAGTAACAACATTTTATCATGTGCAATGTTGATATATATTGTTCTAAATATCCAAAGGTGATTAATAGGGTCCTCTTTCCTACTATACATTTGAAACTTGGGGGCTTTGAAGTTAGAGGGGGGGATAAATAAACTTGATAAGATCAAGTGGTTGATTATACAGGTTCATAAGATTACTTGTGGTTGGAAGAGGATATTTAGATGGAGGTCATGTGTTGTTCCAATTGCTATAATTTTGATGTTAAATATTGAATTTTGAAAGAAGTGAGACTAGATCATACATGAGGTGCATGTGATGGGATAAGAAGACCTTGATAAGAATAAGGTTGAGGTTTTTGGACATATGATGGAATAATATAGCTCATACCAAATATATTTAGATTAAAAGGATTAATGAATGTAGGATAAGTGGTTGAAAGAATAGAGTTTTTAGTAAAATTGATATTCGCACTACTGGGATTAGAAGAAGTGTTGATAAAAGGATGTGATATTGAAGAACTAGGAGATGCACCCAAGTTGTTGATGTGATTTGTGCTTAATTTTTGAAACATGAGACAACTCATGTAAACCCTTAAAATTTCCTTAAGAAGAGGAGCAATTGAATGGTGTCACAAAGACAAAGGAAAATCTTGCATCTTAATATTCTTGGAAGTTATGATGATAGGATTGGAATAATTTTTTGATGCATTAAGGTTTGTATTTGAGGGGTTAGAATATGATGTATTAGGGTTAGGTTTCAAGGGATGATCCATGAGTAATTCATTCCCTAAAGAAGTGATTTGCTTTCTTTTGTTATCCCTAGGGATGACAAGGACAACACCTTTATGTTCTTACAAAAATGGTGACATAGGATCAAAGGATCTAAGTACCACTCTATTTTGCACATCATGAAAGGGGATTAGAGATATCAACTTTATAGCATCCCCATCATTTCTTTTAGATACAAGTTTATCAAGGGTGGAATTATCTTCATATTCCTCCACTAGAGGTCTATGATGAGTGGTCAATTGATGGACTATCTTACCATTCACATAACATCTTTCAAACACTAGTTTTGAAGGTTTAGGAAGATGACCATTGGATAAGGTAAAGAAAAATTATTTAACTATACATTATTTAAATATTTGATTAAGAAATAGAAGAAAGCATTTTTTTCACTTCTATCTCGTCCTCTCTAGATACCAATCTATAGGATGCTTCCTCATATACCTAAACCTTCTAATATACCCATCCTTTTGAGATACTTGTTTGTATATGGAAGAAGTTGGCCTTATTGATATATGTGATCATACATAAGAGAGAATTTGAGGTACATGAAAGAGGATGGTACATGATAATGACCACTCCTACATATGTAACCCATGACAATATATGTTCTTTGTTAATCTTAATTAGTAACTAAATAGATATATTTATATGATGTTGCTTAAGGTTTTGGATTAATTTTATATTTTTTTAAGGTTAGGCTCAAGGTAATTTCTGACCCATGGAAGTGTTCTTGTTAGGTTCACCAAAATGTAAACACAAGTGTGTGCCCAAGACACCTTAAAAAATATGTGAGATATTTTGGACACAATAGTGCACTACTTAATATGGGTATGTTATATCCTATATTTTATTTAATGTGTTGATTGGAAAAAACCAAGGGTTTTATGTCCTATACCTAATATTTAAATAGAAATCTAAAATAAAATCTAGAAGGATGCAAGAATACAAGATATATAAATAAGCAAAATCTAGTCTATGTGATCATTTGATTTAGATCATGTAGATACCTAAAATTGGATCACTGAAATTAGACCAATTTTATCACAAAAGGAATAGAATGTTCAATCTAGCTATAACAACTACCTTAACCATGGAATCATCAGGAATGAGTGAGTTGAGGTTTAGTGGGTGTGGCGGGAGTGAGGGTTTGAATTTTCTAGGCAGGAATCTCAGCCAAGGCGGTAGAGGTAGAGTAGGTACGGAAGGGATGGGTGGGAACCTCGAGCATGGATCAAGCGAGGATCCAGAGGAAGGCGGTCAGGCTACGACATATTTGGAGGCGGGCATCACGCGGGGGCCCGATCCTCCTCAGAAAGACCCTGACAAAAAAGATACGAAGGACAATGTGGGACCCAAGAAGTGGTTATCTTTTGTTGAGATTCTTAGAGGAAAAAGAAAGGAGGTTCTCTCTCTTCTGCCCCTAGTTCCAGTAAATAATAAAATTTAAGCCTGGCAAGTTCCATGAGCCCTTTTCTTTCAATGGAAGAATTCTCCCTGGTAGGCAAGTTTTTGGGAGGTACGCCAGACATAAAGACTATCAGGGCTTGGACGACAGGTAAATGGCGGTCGGTAGGTAGTTTAGAGTTGGTAGCTCTAACTCGAGGGTTCTTCATTATTCGTTTTAACAATATGGAGGATGCTAACCGCATTTAAACAGGAGGTCCTTGGTTTTTGGGCAAAAGGAGCCTTTTTCTTAGATGATGGGGTGAAGATTTTGACCCTGAAAAGCAAAATATTAACATTACCCCTATTTAGGTTCGTCTCTTGAGTCTACCTACCTAGTTCTTTAATGAATATTGGCTATAGGGCATAGCCAGAACTATAGGGGACCTGATCTCCACTGACCATGCGACCTTGGCCAAGACAAGGATGACTCATGCACGAATCTGCGTAAATGCTAATTTGGATAATGAATTGCCAAGGTTTGTGGAGCTAGAGTATGGAGAATACTATCAAAAATAGTCGGTAGAATACGAGAATAGACCGACATTCTATGTAGAATGTAAAAATCAAGGACATCTATGCAATCAATGCCCTAACCTAGCAATGAATAGAGAAAAGCAGAAGCATGGAATGCTAGATAGAGGAAATTTGAGGAGTTTCCCTGGCAGAGGTGATTTCAATCAGGCAAACTATGTCTAGGTTAAAAATGATAATGACATTGCCAATGGAAAATAGAGAACCTTATTTCAACAGGTTATTCTAGGTTCTAAAGACAACAAATTAGGAAAACCCCCTCAAGGGAGGGGGAGAGGAAGAAATTCTAAACAATCTAAGTGAAGTTCCTCTCATGGAACATGAGAGGCCTCAATGGCCTACCCAAACATAGGGAAGTCAATGCAATAATAAATCAAGTGAATCCAACTATTATCATATTGCAAGAAACAAAAATATATGAGATTCAGTCAAAAAAGTAGCAAAAAAATTCTAGAATCAAGGGGAGATGGTCTACAAATTAGCCAGAGGAGCGTTTGGAGGCCTTACAACTTTGTGGAATCCTCGGATAGTAGAAGGCACCATTATTCAAAAAGATGACAAGGTTCTTAGTGTTTTATTTAAGGAAATTAACAGCAACAAGTCGTGGATCCTTTCAAATATTTATTCCCCGACTTCAATTTAAGGGAGAGCTCTACTATGGGAATACTTGGGCAATCTAAGTGAAATCCATAATGTCCCCTGGATTCTGGCTAGGGATTTTAACACTCCTCTTTACCCTTCAAAAAAAATGGGTGGAAATGGACCACCTATCAGGAGAATGGATGAGTTCAATGACTTTGTGAACTCCAACATGTTGATGGATGTAAAACTTAGAGGACCGAATTATACCTAAAGCAATCGGCGGATAGGGTGTCATCTCATTCAAGAAAGGCTTGAAAGGTTTTTCTATCAAAAGAGGCTACAACTTTGTTCGGTGATTCTACCCTACAAGCCCTTCCTAAAATTGCCTCTGATCATAATCCCATTTTTTTGGAGATCCCTAACTCTCTGTCCTTCAAGAAACCTTTCAGATTTCAATCTATGTGGATCAAACATTCCAGTTTCAGAGATAACTTAATTTAGTGGTGGCAGCAGCCTGATAGGGGTAGTGCAGCTTTTAAACTTGCTGGCAAATTAATGTTTGTTAAGGAAAAGCTTCGAACATGGAACAAAGAGGTCTTTGGGAACCTCTTTGAAAAAAAAATAGGTCGTTGAAAGTTTGAAGATAATTGATCAGAGGATTCAACATGGTGATGCTGATGAAACTACTAGGCAGGAGGAACGGATAAAACTAGCAGAGTTTCATAACATTTTGGCCTGTGAGGAAATCTATTGGAGGCAAAAATCAAGGGCTCTTTGGTTGAAATATGGAGATTCAAATTCCAAGTTTTTTCATGTCACCACACTTAGAAATAGAAGCAATAACAAGATAAAATTTTAAAAAAAAGTAGATGGTTCTATTACTTAGGACTTAACATAAATAAAAAAGGAGACAGTAACTTATTTCAATTCTATCCTTGGTCAGGAATCATAGTGCAATGAGGAGGCCAAATATATTATCTTGCAATCCATTCATAGCATAATAAATGAGGATATAAACCTTAACCTTCTAGATCTCTTTTCTGATGAGGAAATTAAGGAATTCTTATTTAGCATGGAGCCAGAAAAAGCCCCGGGACCCGATGTCTTTCCCCTTCATTTTTATCAAGCTTTTTGGGACATCGTAAGTGAGGATGTAATTTCTGTTGTCAGAGAATTCCAAGCAAGCAATCATATCCCAAAAGGTCTCAACTCTACTTTTATTTCTCTAATTCCTAAGAAGCAAACCCCTGAATATATGGTTGACTTCAGGCCAATCATTTTGTGTAATATTTCTTACAAGATCCTAACTAAAGCCATTGCAAATAGAATGAGAGATGTTCTGCCCTACATCATAGATCCATGCTAGGGAAGCTCTATCCAGGGTAGGTCAATCTTGGATGGATTTATCACAATTCATGAAGCTCTACACTCTGCTCATAAGACTAACAAGTCTGCTTTTGCCCTCAAGTTTGATATGAACAAAGCATTTGATAGGTTAAATTGGGACTTTCTGATTGTTGTCCTCCTTAAGTTTGGTTTTCACCACCAATGGGTTAATTTGATCAAAGAATGCATTTCTAAAACATGGTTCTCGATTTTGGTTAATGGAACAACTGTTGGTTACTTTTAAAGTCATAAAGGAATTTGGCAGGGGGACCCTATCAGCCCCATGTTATTCATCATTGTGGTAGAAGCTTTAGGCAGAACCATCAAAAATACTTGCAATTCAAGGCTAATATCAAGAATCAAGGCAACATCTCTTACTAGGGTTTTTTCTCACCAACAATTCGTTGATGATACCCTTCTATTGACTAAGGAGTTGGTGGTTGAGGCCAAAAGAATTAAATACATCCTGCAACTCTACGAGGACACTGTTGGTAAAAAATTTAATTTCAGTAAAAGCAAGTTATATTTCTTGAACACCCCCATTCAGAGGCAAGGAAGGATTGCATAAATTTTAGGGTGTGATATAGCAAACCTCCCCACTTCGTATCTTGGTCTCCCTCTTTTCATTGGCTCTCCGAGAGAGTCAATGTGGGACAGGGTTATTGAAAGAATCCAAGAAAAACTTTCTGGATGGAAAGGTCATCTTCTATCTCAAGCAGGAAAGCTGACCCTCACTAAGGCCGATCTTCAGAACATTCCAGACTATTTTCTCTCCGTTTTCAAAGCCCTTGTGAAGGTTTTCCAAAAAATTGAGAAACTCCAAAAATAATTTTTATAGACTGGATCAAAGGAGAAAAAAAGGATACACCTTGTAGGATGGACCAAAGTGTGCAGGCCCAGGGAAAATGGGGGCTTAGGTATGAGGAGAATGCTCATATGAATTTAGCTTTACTAGTTAAGCAGGCATGGCGCCTCATTTCTGGTGAAGAAAATGAATGGACAACTATCATCAAACGAAAGTATCTTCAAAATATGGAATTTCTAAGTGACTCAATTCCAATCATAGGTTCTGCTTTTTGGAAAGCAATTCTCAATTGTAAGGAAATCATCAAAAAAGGTTTAAGATGGGTTTTATGCAATGGTGAGAGGATAAATTGCTAGAACCACTGACACAATATCCTAACTTAGCCCAAATTAGAGATATGATGGAAGAACTCATTGGCAGAAAAGTATCTGATTATATGGTTGAGAACAAAGGCAGAATGAAGTGGAAACAAATAAGGATTCAAGGATTTCAAGCGGAATCAAATGATCTTTGTAACATTCTTGGGCAATAGTTTATCCCCATGAGACCCAAGGAAGATCAAGTGACCTGGTATCCTATGGCAAATGGGCAGTTCACTATTAAATCAGCTTATAAGCTTCTGCTTGATGATGAGGATTTTGTCCTCCAAAAGGACTTAGTTTGGATAAAAAATTTAATTCCAAAAATTGCAGTCTTTTCATGGCTGGTTATCCAAGGAAGAATTCTAACCATTGATAATATGATATGTAAAGGTATTTGTATCACTAATCGCTATTATCTATGTAGGGCTAATTGGGAGACCATTTATCACATTTTCCTTGAGTGCCCTTTTTCCTTGACTATCCTAAGTGGGGTTTTTTAGGCCTTCAATATTTCTTGGATTAAACTAGCCACCATACTTGATTTGTTTGTCTAGTGGCCTTGCCCCTTTTCAAGCCAAAGACTTAGATACATGTGGAAAATTTGTCTCAATCACTATTTTTGGCAGGTGTGGTTAGAAAGGAACCATATAGTCTTTAAAGAGTCTATCCATGATCATCAAACTATCATTGCCAGGATCCTATCATTTGCCAACGAGAATGTGAACTTTATCCCTTTTGATAGTTGTAAACCTCATCTGCAGGAGACCACGATTGCTCAATATTTAAGCTTAACGTTGTTAGATGGGTTTGTGCCTAGTGTATTCAACCCTAGAGCCAATGTTAAGTGGTCTCCACTTCCTACGGGTTGGTTTAAGCTTAATTTTGATGGAGCGGCTAAGGAAAATCCTGGCAGAGCAGGTCTTGGTGGCATTGTGCGAGATCATAATGGGAATATGATGCTTGCATTTTTTGAATATTTGGGAACAAGGACAAACAACGAAGCTGAAGCTAGAGCTATGTGGAGAGGCCTTCAAATGACTCAAGACTTAGAAGGCACTTTGATCATAAGAGACTCTATGCATGTTATAAATCTCTTCAATAATTGGAAAACACCTCCTTGGAGGATTAAAACAATTTTTGAAGAGGCTAGGATCATTTTCCAGGGAAGACAGGATAGAAAAGCCCAACATGTCTTTCAAGAAGCTAATAAAGTTGTTGATAAGCTGGCCAATTTGGGTGTCGATGGTGATGGATTTTTCAAGTTGTTGATTTCTTGTGCATGTAGAAATCAATAAATTTTGTGATGAGGTGATGATAACCATTAGTTAGGATATCATACCATTAGTTAGGATAGCATACACATGCATTGCATTCATACTAGATCTCTAATGCTAGAAGATCCACACACTTAAGATCATATACATGTGTCATGTGTTCCATAAATTTTTCTTGAGCATAATTTTTTTGTTTGAAATCTTGCATGACTAAGTAATACACATCAATTTACTCCATCAACTTTATCCCTTACAATAACTTAGAAAATACTAGAATAACATTTGGTACATATCCTAAAGCTTAGGAACAATGGAGTGTTATTTATCAAGTTGTTGTCGATGAACAAAATCATGGTTTAAGTCACTCCTATTCTACCCAATTTTCCCAAGCACTCTTTTTGTGAGAATAACATGTTTTCCAAGTTAGTGCAACCTTGCTATATTTACAAAAAGAGTTGCCATGATTGAAAATCTGATAGATATTTTCCATGATGCAATAAAGAACCCAATGTATATATATATATATATTGGGTCTTGAATGCTAGTAGCAATTTCTTTTTTTTTTTTTTGGTAGATAAGATACTATAGCATTAATACCGGGTTTTACAGGTTGACCCAAAACCTTTTACAAAAATCAGCCTAGGGTTGTTGATGAACATGTCCTTACTAAGGATCCTATATATGTGAAATCTACATGCCGCCAAAGCCATTACATCCGGTAAGGCACATAGCCTATCAAAAAGAAACTTCCCATACAACATTTTGGGTATACCTCGAGAAAACACACCTACATCATAATTACAAAAAAAGAAACAGACATAGATCCCTTCCTTGAAATAGTGGAGAAACAAAAATCTGCAGACACACATAGCAGAGTACTGAAAAAAACTCCCACAAGCTCTGTATTTACAATTACTCTTAATAATTCTTTGGTAATTGCTTTCTTCCATATATGACATGCTTTGGGACCACATCCCGTCTTGGCCAATCAGCCTTGGAGAAGTGAACCTGCTGGCTAGATTTATGGCGGTGGCTCCCTGGTGGTCCACGTGGCTCTGGTTCGAAGTCTTATATTGTCGTTTCTTTCATGCCCTATGATTATCAACCAACCTCAAATTACTAAGATGACTAGAAGCCATGTTATCTAATATGTGACTGTCCCCATTAGTCTTTGTGGTATTTCCAAGCAGCATCTACCAAGACTGACAACTCGGATAATTTTTATTATGAGTCCATTTCAAAAAAGAGACGGGAATACTCATAGCCTTTGAACTTACAGTGCCTTCCCTGTTGGTAAATTCGACTATCATTATTGACATTCTTGTTGAATAAGCTCCTCTACTTCACTCGGGATACCGTGTTCCCATTTGAAAAGTCCGTCACCATTGACACCCAAATTGGCTAGCTTATCAGTAACTTTGTTAGCTTCCCAAAAGACATGTTGGGCTAAACCCAGGTGTTGTAGGTGAGTTGGAGAGGAGAGGGCAATCCTCCAAGGGAGATGCTAGGTTCAAATCTCCACCCTATCAAAAAGTTGAATTGGGTATCCAAAATCCAATTGATAATGTTGGTGCGGGCAAGGTCGGTGCGACTCCCTGGTGACTTTGATGGTGTAGAACCCCCTGTTCATGGTCTCTCAGACCAAGGTGGCCCCGCAAGGGGTTTTTCGCTTACAAAAAAACATGTTGGGCTTTTTTGTCCTGTCTTCCTTGGAAAAGGATCCTAGACTCTTCAACAATTGTTTTAATCCTCCAAGGAGGTGTTTTCCTATTATTGAGGAGATTTATAACATGCATAGAGTCTCCTTCTATTATTAAATTACCTTCTAAGTCTTGAGTCATTTGAAGGCCTCTCCACATAGCTCTAGATTCAACTTCGTTGTTCATCCTTATTCCCAAATATTCAAAAAATGCAAGCATCATATTCTCATTATGATCTCACACAATGTCACTAGCACCTGCTTTGCCAGGATTGTCCTTAGCCGCTCCATAAAAATTAAGCTTAAACCAACTTGTAGGAGGTGGGGACCACTTAACATTGGCTCTGGGGTTGACTACCCTAGGCACAGACTCATATAACAAGGTTAAGCTTAAATATTGAGCAATCGTGGTCTCTTGCAGATGAGGTTTACGACTATCAAAAGGGATAAGGTTCACATTCTCATTGGCAAAGGATAGGATCTTGGAAATGATAGTTTGATGATCATGGATAGACTCATTAAAGACTTTATGGTTCCTTTCTAACCACACCTACCAAATATAGTGATTGAGACAAATTTTCCACATGTATCTAAGTATTTGGCTTGAAAATGGGTAAGCCCACTGGACGAACAAATCAAGTACGGTGGCTAGTTTAACCCAAGAAATATTGAAGGCTTGAAAAACCCCACTTAGGATAGTCAAGGAAAAAGGGCACTCAAAGAAAATGTGATAAATGGTCTCCCAATTAGCCCTACATAGATAATAGCGATTAGTGATACAAATACCTTTACGAATCATATTATCAATGGTTAGAATTATTCCTTGGATAACCAGCCATGAAAAGACTACAATTTTTGGAATTAAATTTTTTATCCAAACTAAGTCCTTTTGGAGGACAAAATCCTCGTCATCAAGCAAAAGCTTATAAGCTGATTTAACAGTGAACTACCCATTTTTTGTAGGAGCCCAGGTCACTTGATCTTCCTTGGGTCTCATGGGGATAAACTATTGCCCGAGAATGTTACAAAGATCATTTGATTCTGCTTGAAATCCTTGAATCCTTATTTGTTTCCACTTCATTATGCCTCTGTCCTCAACCATATAATCGAAGACTTTTCTACCAATGAGTTCTTCCATCATATCTCTAATTCGAGCTAAGTTAGGATATTGTGTCAATGGTTCGTCCTTAGCCCACTTGTCATTCTAGCAATTTATCCTCTCACAATTGCCTAAAACCCATCTTAAACCTTTTTTGATGATTTCCTTACAATTGAGAATTGCTTTCCAAAAAGTAGAACCTCTAATTGGAACTGAGTCACTTAGAAATTCCATATTTTGAAGATACTTTCGTTTGATGATAGCTGTCACCATCGACACCCAAATTGGCCAACTTATCAACAACTTTATTAGCTTCCCGAAAGACATTTTGGGCTTTTCTATCCTGTCTTCCTTGGAAAATGATCCTAGCCTCTTCAAAAATTGTTTTAATCCTCCAAGGAGGTGTCTTCCAATTATTGAAGAGATTTATAACATGCAAAGAGTCTCCTTCTATGATCAAATTGCCTTCTAAGTCTTGAGTCATTTGAAGGCCTCTCCACATAGCTCTAGATTCAGCTTCGTTGTTTGTCCTTATTCCCAAATATTCAAAAAATGCAAGCATCATATTCCCATTATGATCTCGCACAATGCCACCAGCGCCTGCTCTACCAGGATTTTCCTTAGCTACTCCATCAAAATTAAGCTTAAACCAACCCGTAGGAGGTGGGGACCACTTAACATTGTCTCTGGGGTTGAATACCCTAGGCACAAACCCATCTAACAATGTTAAGCTTAAATATTGAGCAATCGTGGTCTCCTGCAGATGAGGTTTACAACTATCAAAAGGGATAATGTTCACATTCTCGTTGGCAAATGATAGGATCTTGGCAATGATAGTTTGATGATCATGGATAGACTCTTTAAAGACTATATGGTTCCTTTCTAACCACACCTGCCAAAGATAGTGATTGAGACAAATTTTCCACATGTATCTAAGTCTTTGGCTTGAAAAGGGGCAAGGCCACTAGACAAACAAATCAAGTATGGTGGCTGGTTTAACCCAAGAAATATTGAAGGCCTAAAAAATCCTACTTAGGATAGTCAAGGAAAAAGGGCACTCAAGGAAAATGTGATAAATGATCTCCCAATTAGCTCTACACAGATAATAGCGATTAGTGATACAAATACCTTTACGTATCATATTATTAATGGTTAGAATTCTTCCTTGGATAACCATCCATGAAAAGACTACAATTTTTGGAATTAAATTTTTTATCCAAACTAAGTCCTGTTGGAGGACAAAATCCTCATCATCAAGCAGAAGCTTATAAGCTGATTTAATAGCGAACTGCCCATTTGCCATAGGATACCAGGTCACTTGATCTTCCTTGGGTCTCATGGGGATAAACTATTGCCCGAGAATGTTACAAAGATCATTTGATTCCGCTTGAAATCCCTGAATCCTTATTTGTTTCCACTTCATTCTGCCTCTGTTCTCAACCATATAATAGGAGACTTTTATGCCAATGAGTTCTTCCATAATATCTCTAATTTGGGCTAAGTTAGGATATTGTGTCAGTGGTTCATCCTTAGCCCACCTGTCATTCCAACAATTTATCCTCTCACCATTGCCTAAAACCCATCTTAAACCTTTTTTGTTGATTTCCTTACAATTGAGAATTGCTTTCCAAAAAGTAGAACCTATGATTGGAACTGAGTCACTTAGAAATTCCATATTTTGAAGATACTTTCGTTTGATGATAGTTGTCCATTCATTTTCTTCACCAGAAATGAGGCACCATGCCTGCTTAACTAGTAAATCTAAATTCATATGAGCATTCTCCTCATACCTAAGCCCCCATTTTACCTGGGCCTACACACTTTGGTCCATCCTACAAGGTGTATCCTTTTTTTCTCCTTTGATCCAATCTATAAAAATTATTTTTGGAGTTTCTCAGTTTTTTGGAAAACCTTCACAAGGGCTTTGAAAACGGAGAGAAAATAGTCTGGAATGCTCTGAAGATCGGCCTTAGTGAGGGTCAGCTTTCCTGCTTGAGATAGAAGATGACCTTTCCATCCAGCAAGTTTTTTTTGGATTCTTTCAATAACCCTGTCCCACATTGACTCTCTCGGAGAACCAATGAAAAGAGGGAGACCAAGATACGAAGTGGGGAGGTTTGCTATATCACACCCTAAAATTTATGCAATCCTTCCTTGCCTCTGAATGGGGGTGTTCAAGAAATATAACTTGCTTTTACTGAAATTAAATTTCTGACCAACAGTGTCCTCGTAGAGTTACAGGATGTATTTAATTCTTTTGGCCTCAACCATCGACTCCTTAGTCAATAGAAGGGTATCATCAACGAATTGTTGGTGAGAAACAACCCTATTAAGAGATGTTGCCTTGATTCCTAATATTAACCTTGAATTGCAAGCATTTTTGATGGTTCTGCCTAAAGATTCTACCACAATGATGAATAACATGGGGCTGATAGGTCCCCCTGCCAAATTCCTTTATGACTTTAAAAGTAACCAACAGTTGTTCCATTAACCAGAATCGAGAACCATGTTTTAGAAATGCATTCTTTGATCAAATTAACCCATTGGTGGTGAAAACCAAACTTAAGGAGGACAACAATCAGAAAGTCCCAATTTAACCTATCAAATGCTTTGTTCATATCAAGCTTGAGGGCAAAAACAGACTTGTTAGTCTTATGAGCAGAGTGCAGAGCTTCATGAATTGTGATAAATCCATCCAAGATTGACCTACCCTGGATAGAGCTTCCCTAGCATGGATCTATGATGTTGGGCAGAACATCTCTCATTCTATTTGCAATGGATTTAGTTAGGATCTTGTAAGAAAAATTGCACAGACTGATTGGCCTGAATCAGCCATATATTCAGGGGTTTGCTTCTTAGGAATTAGAGAAATAAAAGTAGAGTTGAGACCTTTTGGGATATTATTTCTTGCTTGGAATTCTTTGACAGCAGAAATTACATCCTCACTTACGATGTCCCAAAAATCTTGATAAAAATGAGGTGGAAAGCCATCGGGTCCCGGGGCTTTGTCTGGCACCATGCTAAACAAGGCTTCCTTAATTTCCTCATCAGAAAAGAGATCTAGAAGCTTAAGGTTTATATCCTCATTTATTATGCTAGGAATGGATTGCAAGATAATATCTTTGGCTTCCTCATTGCACTTCCTGACCAAGGATAGAATTGAAATAAGTTACTACCTCCTTTCTGATTTCTGTTAAGTCTTAAGTAATAGAACCATCTGCTATTTTTAAAACTTTTATCTTGTTATTGCTTATGTTTCTAAGTGTGGTGACATGAAAAAACTTGGAATTTGAATCTCCATATTTCAACCAAATAGCCCTTGATTTTTGCCTCCAATAGATTTCTTCATAGGTCAAAATGTTATGAAACTCTGCTAGTTTTGTCCATTCCTCCTGCCTAGTAGTTTCATCAGCATCACCATGTTTAATCCTCTGATCAATTATCTTCAAAATTTCAACAACCTATTTTTTATTTTCAAAGAGGTTCCTAAAGACCTCTTTGTTCCAAGTTCGAAGCTTTTCCTTAACAAACTTTAATTTGCCAACAAGGTTAAAGCTGCACTACCCCTGATAGGTTGCTGCCACCACTGAATTAAGTTATCTCTGAAACTGGAATGTTTGATTCACATAGATTGGAATCTAAAAGATTTATTGAAGGACAGGGAGTTAGGGATCTCCAAAAAAATAGGATTATGATCAGAGGCAATTTTAGGAAGGGCTTACAGGGTAGAATCATCAAACAGAGTTGTAGCCTCCTTTGATAGAAAAAACTTGTCAAGCCTTTATTGAATGATATGACACCCTATCCACCGATTTCTCCAGGTATAATTCGGTCCTCTAAGTTTTACATTCATCAACATGTTGGAGTTCACAAAGTCATTGAACTCATCCATGCTCCTTATAGGTGGTCCATTTCCACCCATTTTTTTTGAAGGGTAAAGAAGAGTGTTAAAATCCCTAGCCAAAATCCAGGGGATATTATGGAATATTTCACTCAGATTGCCTAAGTACTCCCACACTAGAGCTCTCCCTTGAATTGAAGTCAAGGTATAAATATTTGAAAGGATCCATGACCTGTTGTTGTTTATTTCCTTAAATAAAACACTAAGAACCCTATCATGTTTTTGAATAATTGTGCCTTCTACTATCTGGGGATCCCACAAAGTCATAAGACCTCCAAACTCTCCTATGGCTGATTTGCAAACTATCTCTCCTTGATTCCAGATTTTTTTTGCTACTTTTTTTGACTGAATCTCATCAGTTTTTGTTTCTTGCAACATGATAATAGTTGGATTCACTTGATTTCTTATTGCATTGACTTCCCTATGTTTGGGTAGGCCATTAGATCTCTTACGTTCCATGAGAGGAAATTCATTTAGATTGTTTGGGATTTCTTCCTCTCCCCTTCCCTTGAGGGGCTTTTCCTAATTTTTTATCTTCAGAACCCAGAATAACTTGTTGAAGTTCTCTATTTTCCATTAGCAATGTCATTATCAGTTTTAATTTTTTGATGCTCAGCATTTGATATTCTCCCTCTTATTTTTTCACTGCCAAAATCTATAGGAGACTTCACAGTACTCCTGGTTTGTTTAGGACTAAACTGGGGGGAGGCAATTTGTTGCAGAATCGCATTGCCATATTCCTCAGTCTGAAGAGTTTCACATATCTCCACCCCCACATCCAAATATTCTCCTTTCTTTCTGTATTCCCCTGGTCTGCGAGATGACCCCTCAGTAGGATTCACCTGGCTGCTAGTAATGATGATAGGGAGATAAGATTTTTTATTTTCCAATGTCTCAACTTTCTTCCTAAGTTCTTCAGTATTAGGGTTTGGTTTTGGGATGCCCACTGGGCTTGAAGTATTTTCAACATTGGGGTTTAAGGATCCTAACTTGGATGGGGATTCTACAGATCGAACATTAGGGTTTGGCTTTGTGATGCCCATGGGGCTTACAATAATTTTAGCATTAGGGTTTGAGGATCGTGACTTGGATGGGGATTCTAGAGAGTCAGAAAGGTTAGCCTAAAGGTTCTAGGCTTCCATATTTTTCGATAATCCTCCTACTCTCGTATTGGATAGAATTGAAAATTTATTTGAAACTAGAGGATTGGAACTTACCTGAGTATTTTGGTTGCCAACAACCTTTTGTTTTCCTTTGTCTTGTTGGAATCCTACACCCTCTCTTTTATTTTTTTAGTAGACATAATTTGCCTGATTGAAATCGCCTCTACCAGGGAAACTCCTCAAATTTCCTCTGTCTAGCATTCCCTGCTTCTACTTTTCTCTATTCATTGCCAGGTTAGGGCACTAATTGCATAGATGTCCTTAATTTTTATATTCTACATAGAATGTCAGCCTGTTCTCATATTCAACCAGTTGTTTTTTATAGTATTCTCCATACTCTAGCTCCACAAACCTTGGTAATTCATTATCCAAATTAGCATTTACGTAGATTTGTGCATGAGTCATCCTTGTCCTGGCCAAGGTCGCATGGTCAATGGATATCAGGTACCCTATAGTTTTGGCTATGCCCTGCAGCCAATATTCATTGAAGAACTGGGCAGGTAGACTCGAGATACGAACCCAAATAGGGGCAATGTTAATATTTTGCTTTTAAGGGTCGAAATATTCACCCCATCATCTGAGAAAAAGGCTCATTTTGCCCAAAAACCAAGTACCTCCTATTAAAATGTGGTTAGTATCCTCCATATTGTTAAAATGGATAATGAAGAACCCTCGAGTTAGAGCTACCAACTCCAAGTTGCCTATCGGTCACCATTTACTCGTCGCCCAAGCCCTGATAGTCTCCATGTCCGACCTACCTCCAAAAAACTTGCCTACCAGGGAGAATTCTTCCATTGAAAGAAAAGGGCTCATGGAACTTGCCGAGGCCGAAATTTCATTATTTAGTGGAACTAGGGGCCAAAGAGAGAGAACCTCCTTTCTTTTTCCTCTAAGAGTCTCAGCAAAAGACAACCACTTCTTGGGCCCCACATTGTCCTTCGTATATTTTTTTTCGAGGTCTTTCTAAGGAGGGTCGGGTCCCCGCGTGATGCCCACATAAATCTGCTGCAGCCTGATCACCTTCCTCTAGATCCTGGATTGATCCATGCTAGAGATTCCCACCCACCCCTTTCGTACCTGCTCTACCTCTGCCACCTTGGCTAAGATTCCTACCCAAAAAATTCAAACCCTCACTCCCGCCACACCCGCTAAACCTCAGCTCACTCATTCTTGATGATGCAATAAACTAGGGTCCTAGTAGTAATTTCTTGAAATACATATTTCCATGCTTGCATTAACTATTTGCATTAAGGATTAGTTCATGTAATGCATTAGCATTTTGGCAGTGAGAACTAGGACAATTTTTAACAATTGACTAGCATATGATGGACATGTGCCTATCATCAATTAGAATTAGTCCATAGTTCTCAAAGACAATAAACTTGTATGCTTCCACTTTTCATATATATTCCCAAAAAATGCTAATCAATATTATTCTTGTAAAAACTATCACCTAATTTCCACCTAAGTTGCAAGAATGGATGGCCTTTAATTTCTTGTAAAATATCAATTAATTCTAAATTCTTGGTTCTAGGACTCTTATTAGTGCCCACTAGGTGATGAGTAGAGTTTATCTCATTTCCTTATGAGACCTAATAAAGACCTAAAGAAATGAATATGCATCCTATTCTTGTTTATCAACTGACAAAGGTATGGGAAAAATAAGTCCACTTCCTTGAGGATCAACATAGTATCTTAAATTAAATTTATAAACACACTAGATGGAAAATATTTTATGACATCAATATCACTGATGGCAAGGTCTCCTATAAATATATTACTTGTAAACATTAGCTGAATAAACCCCACAATTAGGGGCATTAAACTTAAGCAAATTAACATAGACATAGACCATCCAACTCAATAACATGGACATAGAGTATCCAACTTAGTAACATGGACATAAACTATCCAAGTTAGTAACACGGACATAGGTTATCCAACTCAATAACACAAACATTGAATGTCTAACACAACAATTAATATGGACATAGATTGTCCAATATCACTGTATAATAAGGAAATTTATTTTCCCTAGCATCGCATTATGTACATACATAGACTATCCAAAACATCAAAAGGCATTAACTTCTTACAAAGCAATAAATTGTGTAAGTTCTTGTCCATCAATCAGGTAGAAGAGCCATCACTTACGATCAAAAAAATATTTTAAGGACATAAATTATACAACATGGACTACTTAAATCTACTGGCAAGGATGCCACTTGCATTATCAATGATGTGACTTGGGTTCAATCCCCATGGCGAATGTGTATAAGAAGTATTACTAAAAAAAAATACAACCAATCATAGTCACCTAAGTGTTTGTCCATTGACTACGCTAAAAGGCCACCACTTAGGGTCTAATGATGCAACATATAAATAAACATCAGTTTATTAAGAACTACTATATTAGTCCATCGAACTTATACTTTTAACAAGCACATTTTTTAACCTTTTAAATACCTCATTTAAAAGGGGCAATAACATTAATCATGCCAAGATGTTGGCATGAACATTTTTTTTGCAAAAAAATAAAATTGTGAGAAATGCTTCTCCTCTTCCTAACCTTAGGAAAATTATCCTAAGGGAATTCATATGCCACTACTAACATAATCCACACCTTCAATCACATAAATTAAATCATTTTAAATTTTAATTAATTTATTCCAAACATGAATTTCAATATTAACATGATAAAATCAAAATTCTTCAAACATGTTCAACATTGTTGATATCTTCCAAATAAACTTCAAACCTCTTTATTAAGCTATCTTCACTTGATCACACCTATTTTTTGTGTTATTGCTTGATAATAATTCCTTCTAAAATTATACCAAGTGCATGTTAATATTTTTCACCCTTAGAATTTTTCAAATCAAATTAATTTGTTATAATTCTAAATCAATTCTAAAATCCAATATATATCAACATATTTCAACCATATCTATCATAAAATATCATTGGCATGTCGTAATATCTATCTGCTTATTCATCCAATTGATATAATTTTTACATTAAAATACATTATAATACATCAATGAATAAATAAATATATATCATCCAATCATACATCAGTCTGGTGTACTACAATAACTCAAAATACTGAGACTAAGCCAAATGGATGAGGTACCTCACAAATAAAACTAGTTCTCTCATATCACTCATAGCTACTAAAAATCTGCAAGCTCAAAATTGATCCTAGATCTCTAATTTACCCTCAATGGTTGAGGACAATACTGAGTCGACTACTCAAAAATCCTAGTCACTGATCTCATCTTAGAATAAGATCAAAATCATGATCTCATGGAAAAAGAATACTTCTAGTTAGGAGGAATGATTGCATATTATAATGCTCTATAGTGGGTGCTCGTCTCTACCTCTATAGTGTACTAGCCCTATATTTGGGATATCTAGTTGACCAATACTTGAATAACTATATCACTACTCCCAGTCCCCCTAAGATCATATTAGCTACAACATCATATCTCGTTATCATGAGTTGACCCCTCTCCATCCTTAGCTAGTCTCTCTCCACTATAACCTGATCCCTCTTAGTCTAGACCTAGTCTCTCTAAGCTAGGCATGATCTCTCTCTAAGAGAGCTATGTTCCACTATACCAAGGCCTAGTCTAGCAATGACTAAAGAAGCTCTAGCTTCCTTTCTATGGCATATTTATCCTATTGAGCTACCTCATCTACTATCCTTCTCATCCTAACCTCATTACCCACCCTAGTGATCAAGAAAGGAATCATAAAAGCCCTCTTGGATGTTGACCCATCTCTAGGTATCTATATTAGTCTCTTCCATACTACTCATACATGGTGATAAGCTATCATACTAAGTCTAGCTCCCATATAGGGTTACCTCCTGACTTGAGTGACTTATGCTGGATAAATATACCTATACCACTATAAGTAGATATACATGACCCCAACATCAGCTACCTTAGGATTAGAAATAGGAGAATCATCTACATCATATTTTGTGAAACTCTCTAGATTAGGGAGATATTTAAAACCTCTTCTCTCCTATGTCACCCATTGGAACCATAGCTCTCCCATAGGTAAAATTCCTTGAACAAGGCCAAATATTATAGGATTTAATCTAGTTAGTAGATGTCAAAATCCCCATGTGCTCCTCATAACCACCTAATCCTCCACACTCATGATAAATAAAATCCATCCTCTACACATCTTGGATTCCCTCTCAATGGGTTCCATATCACTTGGCCTACTTGTAGGTCAGTAATAACCCATCACACTACCATCGTAACTCCCCAAAATGGTCTTCAAAAAATATTATGGGTGTGATCCCATCTAAACATCATTTAAACCTATGCATCAATTGTATCCCTAGGAAATCTAACTAGTCTTCTAATGGTCAATTGCTCACATGCACATATGTATAGAAGGGTGCAACAAACTAGGATCTTCCTCATTTTGTAAGTAGCCAATTAAAGGGTTCAATATAGCTTGTGTAAACTAAAAGGACCCTAGGCAAACTATACCTACTGGTACCTCATCTAGGTGATGATCTTACCCCATTCCTAGTGTAGCAATATTTTACTGGTATCTCCAACCAACAAATCTAAAACTACAACACTTTGTAGTTTTATATGTTAATCCAATAGTCCAACGTAGTACACAAAATTAATGTCAATGTCATACCTCCTCAACTAAAAATGAGGGCCAAGTATCAATCCTTGAATATCCTGAGTCTGATCTTGGCTCATCTAGATACAAATACCTTGAATTAATATCTAGAAGATCCTTGACATCTCTCCTATTGGTAGAAAAAGATTGACATACTTTGAATTCCACTACTCTATCAAAGTTGTCAAAAGAGCATGGTCTAGCTCAACATAAGGCATCATCACTAGATATCCTAGCCCCACAACATCTAGTACAACCCTATTAGCATGTGCCATAGTCTTTACTATTGAACATAGGGTACAATAATGTCGATCTTGACACTCTAACACATCTAGCACTTGTATGCATAAGAAAAACAAAATTAGAGTTAGATTTTTCTCTAAAAAATGACTAATCTTCCCCCTTATCTCTCTATGAATTCATTATCTATGAGAAACTTTTCCATCCATCTAATTCACTACCTAATAATGAATTTTTTGACACCACAAAAATCATGAATATGCTTCTTGCATGGTGTATTTATATCTTGTAGAGCGAATATGTTAATCACGATGTCTTGATTTCAAAGAATCAAAGAAATTAAAAATATAATGGAGGAAAAAATCTCATACCTATCCTTAGGCCCCACTTGGTCCTACCCCCCACCTCTTACCAAGTCTAGTTGGTACATCAGATATCTCTACTATGTCATTTCACCAAGCCTTGGCTTTTTTTCTAGAGCTTATTTTTTTCCTCGTTTGAGGTGAAAATGACTTCTCCTTGTGCCCATTCATCCTATTTTACCTTGTTTGAGTAATTTTTTTCCTTATTTTATTTCTTACCTAGTCTATTTGAGTTCCATTGGGCCTATTTTATCTCTCATAAACTCGAAGAGGCACCTAAGTTGGAGGTAAAACTAGTTAAAACCTTTCTTTCATATCCGATGAGAAAAATATGCAATAAAATCCTTGATAATTTGTTGCACTTATACAAACATTTTTTTTTATGTTATGCCCCATATCAATCAACCAAATCCTAGTAATGCTACTTTTCTAAAAACTAGGGTCATCTACAACAATGTTTGACATATTGATTAATTTAAAAAATGCATTGAAAATAGGGGTAAATGAAGCTACCTAAAATTTAATCACTTAACTTGGACCAAATTTATAACAAAAGGCAAACAATAGTCAACCTAGATATAAAAATTAGTTCAACCTTAGGATTTGCATCCAAAAATTAGAAATATTAATTTTTTTGTCTCAAAGTAAATTTGCTAGCAAGCAAATCCACTTTAAAGCTGACATATTTGCCCTTAATTTAAATTCTCTAGCTCTTCATCATATTTGACTTGTAATGGTCAAATCCATAAGTTTAGCTTAATGAATACATTGGTGCTATATTCACATAGGTGGAATTTTTCACATCTAGCATGCAACAACCTTGAATATCACCTACTAACAAATTAGGACAAGAATTGTTTTTCCCAGTCCCTTTGGCATTGTAGGTAATCAATAAGTAAGGAGGAAGGTGGTTAAATTTCTTCCACCTTCCTCTACTCATATAAATCAATCCCAATCATGGGGGTAGTTGATTCCAAGAAATACCATCAACCTATAATAATCCCACCTCATATTACCTCTTCACTTTGGAAAACCCCTACGAGGGCCAATTCTATAAATAGACCCCGTGGTGTAGCCCTTAGCATCACTCTCTTATGCATAAAAACTCTACAATAATTTGACATCACATTTGTGCATTGTATTACAATCAAAATATTTAATCATCAAAATATTCTTCAAATAATAAATTGCTCTATGAAGTTAGTCTCAAGTGATCAATTGGGCTTGGAAGGAAAGGAGGCAATTCATGTAGTTTTTAGTGATATTCTCCATATCTTTTGTTTATTTGCTTTTATTTATCATATTATCTTTAGATTAGTTCCTTGGTAGTTACCTACAACCTCTATGAGATTATGTTGATATTTTTCCTTTTAAAGTGTATTTACTGCATCTACCTTATGTAGGTGGCATATTTGCCTCAAGAAATTAGAATCTTATGTTTTTTATCCAAAACCTATTTGTTTCCATTTGCTATAAAAATAAAAACACCACCTCTAACTATTTTAGGTGTTGTATTAATCATGTATTCATGTTTCCTTGAGTTCCTTTTTGCATTCTCATATCTGATCTATTTAATACACCTTATGCATAATTTATTATTCTCTTTGACAACCCCCTTTTCCATGTGAGCACTCTATTAATCTGTTTCATCCATATTAGCAAATTTTTCAGTCATAAAGCTTTCAGGTAGTGAAATCATCATAGGTACTACAACATCCATTCAAAATATCAAATTTTGATTTTATTGCATATAAATAGGGGGCCTGATTGTGCCAACCGAGGATTCTTCAAACTTCTCACTATTTTCCAGGCTCCCAAACTTTGATCCATCTTCTATTCTATCTATTTTATAGGTTATAGTAAATTCATCAGTTGTATTTTTTCCGAGTGGCATATTTGTTAGGTGACATATTCACACATAGGTGATGTATTTGCACCAAACACTAGAAGAGGTAGGTATACTTTCTCCTATTTTCAATAATTAGTCTATGTTGTTTGTTGAGTTTTCTTTGCACGTTTCTATAATTTTCTTAATATATGTATATATATAATTTTCTTCATATTGAAAAATAAAAAATAATCTTTAAATCTTGGCTTAAAATATGAAGAAAAATATATATATAAAGAAAAATAAAAAAAAATCTTTAAATCTTGGCTTAAAATTATCTTTTGCTTTCTTAGGCACTTAAGCATAATTACATGTAGCTTGCATTAGGATTAATTGTATGTTTGCATCCTTCTTACACCCTTGTCTTTTTAAAAGAAGAAAAGAAAGGTTTCATTTCTCATAGCTTTCATCTTAAATAGAATCCATTAAAAAGCAAAATTGCATATGGGCTAGCATCTTATATTATACATATTTTTCATATTAAATTACATTAGCATCTTGTACATTAGTCCTTGGGATAGAATAAAACCTAGGTGTTTGTTAAATTGTACATATCAAAACTAGATTGGGGAAATCTTTAAACCCTTGGTGAACCCAAACCCCTCACCAAAGATAAATTGCATGAAGTGCAATATAACAATGAGTAAGTAGTAGGGCTTTCTCATATAAGTGTGGATTACCCTTGAGGGAATGCATAGGAGGCTAGTGCTCCCATGCACCTTTTGGATTCCCATATATTATTACAAGAAAATAAAGGATCTTTTACATTTAGGGAAAACAAGGGATTGAAACAAGCCTAAAATGCAACTATATGAAAATTATATTGATAAGATTAGACTAAGATAGTTTTCTCCTTTTTTAAACTTATGATAAAATTAGAAAGGCAAAATCTAATCACAAGCCTAGAAAAAAATAAATATATTATAAATACCATAGAATTATGGTACCCAATTTTGTCTTGAAGGAAGATCCACCGTATAACAATAATTATGCTACCTATAACTCATCTGCATAAATGTTTTCAAGTGGTACAAATACAAAACCTATAAAAATAGACACAAAATTGACATAAATGAGAGTAGAGAGGTTTTTCTATCCTAAGAAAAAGTAGTGAGCTTCTTTGGTCAATAGGTTAGACCCCTATTCACTTAAGAAATTTGATAAAATCACATAAAAAAAGGAACAAATGGATCTATGATGTTTTCTCCACCTACATACAATCAGACAACACAAATACTTTCAAGAGAAAATTAGGTAGATAGAATACAAGGTATTTGATGATATTTAAGATGATGGATATAGGATTCCCCCTAAAGGGATGAGAACCCTGATATGTAATAGAAACAAGATAAATATACCCACTAAACTAAATTAAATGCTTAAACTTAAGATATGTACTAAAATGATAAGATCAAGGTAAGTAAACTTGATAAAAATATGTAATAAGTGCACTAATGTCTTTTTCATCACCTACTTGCAATTAGGTGGTACAGATGCTTCCATGAGCAAATAAGGTATATAGAATACAAGATATTTGAAAATGTGTAAGAAGATAGATGTAAGGTGCCCTCTAAAAGGATGAGCACCCTGATATACAAGAGAAACAAGATAAACATGTTTACTAAACTAGATTAAATGGTAAAAACTAGAAATATATGTTAAAATAAAAAGCTTAAGACAAGCAAAGTTAGACATTAACAAGACTACAATAAGACAAAGACCTATTTGGTACTCAAATGCTATAAAATAGATATTTTATTAAAACTAAAATGGCATAAAAGAAATATTGAGCCAAAGTAAACAAGAGAGAAAGGAGGAAAAGCACAACCCAAAATATAATTTGCTAAGCTAAGCTTGTAGGAGACTCCTTAAAGGTTTCAGATTTCTAAGATAAGAACTTCATTCTTAGTTGCATGTTGAGGAGAAGTGATAGCAGATTGCTACAAATATGAATGGAGGTCAATATTATATCAAATTTTAGTAGCATCTTAACAAGAAAACATTGTGATCACTAAGATTCTAAGAGCAAATATGGTAAAGTTGGGCTTCTAAAAATTTCTTGATGCAATGCCCTCCTCAACGGCTAAATTTATAGATTTTTCTAAGGGGTTTCACAAAGGGAAATTTATAGAGATTCAACATTAAAATGAAAATAGGCATGGAGGGAGGATGACTATGCATAACCATGCTAAGGAGTGGAGGCATGCCTATGAGGCACACAACTATGAGATGTTGCTTGCATTTGAGCCATTGAACAAATGCAGCTAGAACAAACATAATTTTGACCATTGAAAATCTGATTTGGGTAGGAAAGAGTTAGATAGCCAAATATGGTATTTTCACTACCCAATGGCATTTGCACCACCCAAGTGCAAATGCATTACATATATTTGTGTGTGAAAACATGCTACTAGCACAATTTTACATAGTTTGAGATATTAATTACTAAAAGAGTATAGGCTTACATATACTCATTTCAAAAACATTTTTAAGCATATTCTAATGGAAGTATTTTTATAAATATTTTTGAATATTTTATATGAAAATAATGCCCCAAATATGCTATTATTTTTGGAGTAATAAATGTTCCAAATTTGGGTGAGGAAGGTGGATTTAGTTTGGTCAATTAGAAGGGTTGTAAATAAGTGTTAATTGGTGAAAGTGATAGACTTGAAGGTTGGTGAAACATTCTAAAATTGGATGTCTATAGTATCCATAGAGGATCAATAGGTTTATTCATCCCTTGAGACATATTCTAGTTTTTTTGGTCCAAGGGTCCCCTTGGTCTATCTTTTACTAATAAGGCCAACTTCTAAGCCTCTTTCTAGTACATGACCACTCTTCTAAATAATTTGAGCTAGGGAAATATACATTCTTAAAAGGAAGAAATTTATGAGCATGATATCATATCTAGGGAAGGATATTCCACTTAGAAGTTCTATAAACTATTATTCATATTCCATAATATTATTGGACTCCTACTACAACCAAAAAAACTCTTGAATCCTTTTTTTAATATATTCTTATGAAATATCTTCAACTAGAATATTCCTTGAACTATTCATAGCTTACTTCCATGTGATTATTTTTTTTATGACCTCCTCATTATGTCATATATCATCATTTCTCCCCTAGATGAAAGTGATTTTTTTTGTCTTTTTATAAGTAGAGAATTCAACATTCCTAAAATATTTCTAGATCTTAGTTAGCTATTTTAAGGGGGCTTTTTTTTTTCTTTTAGTACTAAAAACTTTTGGAATTTTAATTTCTTCAAGTTTTGGAAATGTTTCTTATTTTTGCTTTAGGTATATTTTCAAGGTTAGATTGCTTATTATGGGAGTGTATTGGTGTGGTTTTATTTAATTTTGGGTGTCTTTCCATTTCCTATTGAATTTAAATGATGATTTTCTATAATAGTTAGTAAATTTTGAAGGAATTTCTACACTTAAATTATCCAATTAGATTGCAAATTCTCATAGGAAGTATCATTATCCTCGTGTATGGGCAGTAAAACGCTCCCTCACTTCAATGTGAGTGTGATACACTATATGTGAAGCTCACATATTTGATTCTAGGGATTATTTTACGAACACCTATGCTACAAGTTATTATTATTATTATGGCCTATAACTAAATTTTATACAAATTCAATAATAAATATATTGTAAAATACACACTATTGTTCGAAATATGAGCAATATTTGTTGTCATTGATGTCAAGAGTCAGTTTTAGTGAGCAGTGCAAAAGGAAGGATGTCAAGAGTCAGTTTCAGTAATCAGTGCAAGAGAAAGATTGCTTCTAAGCCTAAGGAAAAATAATATTATAATATTCCTATTATAATATTCAAGGTGGTCAGATGAGGTCTAAAGAGCAATAGGAAGGCCCAAGAAAAATAATATTATAATATTAAAGGTCTAAGGTTAAGACCTAAATATTTAAATTAATTATAATAATTTCATTATAAATTAATTTATAACTTAATTTAATTAACTTTAAATTTATTAAATTAATTATAATAAATTATAAATTAGTTTATGATTTAATTTAATAACCCTAAGGTTAGGGTTACAAGGATAAGCAACTAAATTAAATGGCATCGACATCGACTAATATTCTCATCCATCGATGTGCCAAGAAGGGCAACACATTGGTATAAATATCATGTGCTTTGGAAAACCCAAAGTTACCTTCGATCAAATCTTTGAGAGTGCATGCAAAAATTTACGAATTGCGTGGAAGAAGAGGATAAGGTTTTTACTTACGTGGCAGTCATCAAAGGTATAAGAGGAAGGAGGCTTGGAGCCTCATAGCCAACCATAGCAGTTGGGATAGCAACAAGCGGTTGTGTACTTAGGGCGCTAACAGGCAGGAGGTCCCACGATCAAACCCATATGGCAACACTTTTGGTTGAAGATTCACGTTTTGATTTTGGTGACAAGGCATAGCAATAAAGCGCACGAGGCACTTCTTGCTTCTAATGTGAGCACCTAGATCACGTGGCATGTGTTCCATGACTAGGGGACTGTGGAGGTGCAAGCAAGAGTTCGAATCCTTCCAAGGGCAAAGGTATTTAATTTTTGTAAATTAAATTGCTCTAAGGTTTAAGGTGGCATGATTAATTTTTGCTAGGAGGGAGTCATAAGGTTTTTGAAAGGTTAATATTTTATCACAATTTTTGATAAATTAAAGTGAGATAGGAGTTATAAGGTTGAAATGAAAATTATATTGGGATAATGTATTCAATATTTTCAAAAAATACATAGAGTGTTTTAAGGAATACTATTGTGACTTTTTTCTTTAAACAAATTGTTATCTTATATTTTGAAGTGTGGATATTATAAGGTGTGATTGAGATTTAATAAGTATTGGTGAAATATTTTGAGGGATCATTTGAGTTAATTTTTGAGAAGATATTGCTACCTAACCTTTGAGATTGGCAAAGAGTTGATTGTGATTGATATAGGTGTTTGAGGTTAATTCTTCATCAAACAAAAGGTATGAAAACATCTTCTTTGTGAGTGATTGTTGGATGTTGTGAATGCTAAGTTGGAGTGAAAAGGTTTTTGTTTGATAGGCATTGTTAGGTTTGTTTTTGAGATATCCAATATTGATTGATGTGGGTTTTCTAGAATGAAATTTGATACTATAAACCTTGTTTGATAAGCATTGTTGGAAATATTGAGTAAGCTTTCATATGCTTGACTAGGGTTTGTGTGAAATATCATGAGTATAATTGTTATGTGAAGTTGATAACTATCTTGAACTAGGATTTGTGAAAGATCATGAGTATCATTGTTATGTGAAGTTGAGAAATATCTTGAACTAGGGTTTGTAAAAGATCATGAGTATCATTGTTATGTGAGATTTGTTAGATAAGTATTGTTGACTAAGATTTCATTGAGTGATTGGTTGAGTGGAGTTGATTGAGATTAGTTGATTGGAAGTGTTGGAGTGATAGTTCAAGTTTTTTGAAAAAAATTATTCTATATTTTGATTTAATTTGGAAGAGAGATTGAAAGTGATTGAGTGTTTGTGAGTGTGAAACATATTGAGTCTCTAACCATTCTCTATATGTTTATGTGGTTAAGCAAGAGAGTTTGAAAGTGATTGAGTAGTGTTGTGAGTGAGTAACATATTGAGTCTCTAACCATTCTCTATATATTTTTGTGAGTTAAACAAGATTCTATGTGAAGCTTGTTGTGTGATTGAAGACGTTTTTTGTGATAGAGTGAGTTAAGTGGAATACACTTTTGTGAAAGCTAGTGGACAGATTTGAGTAAATCCTAGAGTGGACTTCAGGATAGAGTTAAGCAAGATTTTATGAAAGCTTGTGAGCATATTTGAAGTAATTCCTAGAGTGGACTTAAAGACTAATTTTAGTAAGCTTTTGTAGAAGGTTACAATGCAGATTTGATATAAGTCTTGGTGAAGACTTGTTGAGTAGATTGGACAAGTTCTAGTGAGGACTTGTTGAGCAGATTTGAGGTAAGTCTTGGTGAAGACTTGTTGAGAAAATTGGACAAGTTCTTGAGTTGGATAGATTTGAGACAAGTCTTTGAGAAGACTTATGAGCAGAGTTGATTGATTGATTTGTTCAAACCTTGAGTTAAGGTTTTGGGCAGATCTAGCACAATTGATTTGTGACTGAGTCAAGCTTTGTGTTAAGGCTTGAGGACAGATTTGAGGAGAGAGTTTGGTGTATATTTGAAGATAAGTTTATGCCGAACCAGAGATAGAGATTGAGAAGATTTGTACTAAATCTAAGGACTATGTTTAGTGAGGATCAGAGATAGAGATTGAGTAGATTTGTACTAGATTGAAGGATTATGTTTAGTGCATATTTGAGATAGAGATTGATCAGATTTGTGCTAGACTAAAGGACTGTGTTTAGTACAAATTTGAGACAGAGATGAGAGCAATATTTGGAGGTGATAGAGTAGAGTAAAATAGTCTCTAGTGGATAGATATCCATTAGCCAGGATAGTGAGGACAAAGGTCTTTTGAGTGAGAACATGAGTCTTTAGTGGAGAGAGATCCACAAGCCAATGTAGTGGAGGCAGTATTCTTCTAGAGGATCACCATCCAGAGTAGAGGAGAAGGAGTTCTCCTATGGATAGATATCCACAAGTTAATTGAGGAGATTGGTGTCTCATATGGATAGAGATCCATGAACATGATTAGGGTATTGGTGTCTCCTTTAGACAGAGGTCCATAAACATTATAATATGGAAAGAATTCCCAAAGAGATTTTTTGAGAAAATTTTAGTGAAATATTTTCTTCATGGAGTAGCTAGCCCACATTGGGTGAACCATGTTAAATTGGTGTCTCTATTATGTGTGGTGATTTATGCATTACTTTGATTACTGTTGTTGATATTGCCATTGATATATTGCATAATATTATTTGGAAAAGAAAAGTAAAAAGTGGTCTTATACTATTCACCCCCCTCTCAGTATAAGCTTGTGTTCTTCAATTGGTATCAGAGCGAGTTCCTTCGGAAGAGTTTAACAACTTGAAGAAAAATATCACAAGAACACAGATGGATTCTCAGAATGGATCTTCAGGGAATTTAACACCATTGTTTTATGAAAACAATTATGCACTTTGGAGTACAAGGATGAAGTTTCATCTAATGGCACTTAGAAATGAAATATGGGAATTAGTTTAAAATGGATACATACCACCAGAAACTCCACCTATAGATAAATATGGTAATTTCCTACATCTATACAATTCAAAGGCAATGAATGAAATTTTAAGAGGTTTACATGAAATAGAATTTATAAAGGTTATGCATTGTAGATCAGCAAAGGAAACTTGGGATAAGTTGCAAGGCATATATGAAGGAGATAAAAAGGTCAAAAGGGTAAAGTTGCAAAACTTCAAGAGAAAATTTGAAGACCTAAAGATGAAGGAAGAGGAAAACATTGATGCATATCTACTTCGTTTGGATGAGGTTGTTAACTCCATGGAAGGAATTGGGCTTAAGGTTGAAGAAACAAATGTTTATGATAAGATTAAGGTCACTCCCAAAAAGGTATAGTGAAAATATTTCAGCTATAGAAGAGTCAAAAAATATTGAACTTTTGACAAGGGATGAATTACATGGAATTCTCACAGCGTTTGAGATGAGAATAAAAGAGGAGAAGCAACATTCAAAGTTACTAAGAAGACAAAGGGTAAGAAGTTAGATTCAAGCAATAAGTCATCCAGTGATGAAGAAGCAAATTATGGCAGAAGGAACAAGGACTCGAGAAAGTATAAAGGTATGAAATCAGTTAGATGTTTCAATTGTGGAAAATATGGTCATTATGCATCTAATTTTCCAGAGGCTAGAAATAGCAATGATGAAGAAAAATAGGATCATAAGAATAGGGAAACAGAAAAACACAGGTACCAAAATAAAAGTAGAGATGAACAAAACAAGCAAGGAAATAAATTTTTCCAAAGGCATAAGAAGAGTTTTTATGCAGATAAGGCAGGTAAGAATTCAAGTGATAGTGATGACAGGTCATCAAATAATGAAGAAGATGAAATTCTATTTCTGGTAGAAAAAAAAGATGATGTTAGAAAAAGGGCACCAATGATTCTAAAATGTTTTAGATGTGGCAACTTTGGCCATCTTGAAGATAGATGTACAAGGAATGGATTTAGTTTCAGTGATAATGAATATGAAGATACACTTGAAGGACCTAAAGAAAGTTTACTTTGGCAATAGAATAAGAAGGAGGTGATCCTATTGAAGATAAATCATAAAGGAATGAATATGATCCCAAAGGCAAAAAAATAGAGGAAGATTCAGAAAAAGGAGAAGTTTATCTCGAGGGTGAGCTTATTCATGCCCTTGATGCATTAAGGAAGGTAAGAAAGTAGAACTCAAAAATCAAGCTTCAATTTCAAGAATGTGATGAAGAGAAAGGAAATATTATAGAGGATTTAGCCAAATCAATAGCTAAGATAATAAAATTCAAAGAGAAGTTAGAAGATAAGGTTTTGGAATGTGAAAAGTTAGAGCATGCGGTAGCTTTACTAAGGAAGTAGAAGAGTCTAAGGATAAGTTACACAGGTTTGGGAGAAGCTCAAAAAACTTGGATAAGATTATCAAGGTATAAAGATCTTCATTAAACAAAACATTACTTCTTTTTGAATAGGTACAAACAAAACAAGAAGAGGATTCAATCTCAAGCTTCAAATAAGAAGCTTCAAAATAAGATAGTGTAAAAGAGAGTGAGACTTCTGAGGATGAGTTGGACAAATGGAAAGTTCAACAAGGAAAGGAACAATGCACAAATGAGGAACAGATGGAACAAGGCAAGGTAGTTTCAATGGAATATTTTCTCATGAACAAGAAGAGGAGGTGGGGGAGGGGCTAAGCTAAGAGTCTCATTCTTAGCCTCGAGCCCCAAAGGTGAACCTTTTCCATTGATGTCAAAGGGGGGAAAATATGGTCATTATGCATCTAATTTTCTAGGGGCTAGAAATAGAAATGATGAAGAAAAATAGGATCATAAGAATAGGGAAACAGGAAAACACAGGTACCAAAATAAAAGTAGAGATGAACAAAATAAGCAAGGAAATAAATTTTTCCAAAGGCATAAGAAGAGTTTTTATGCAGATAAGGCAGGTAAGAATTCAAGTGATAGTGATGATAGGTCATCAAATAATGAAGAAGATGAAATTCTATTTCTGGTAGAAAAAAAGATGATGTTAGAAAAAGGGCACCAATGATTCTCAAATGTTTTAGATGTGGCAACTTTGGCCATCTTGAAGATAGATGTACAAGGAATGGATTTAGTTTCAATGATGATGAATATGAAGATACACTTGAAGGACCAGAAGAAAGTTTACTTTTGGCAATAGAATAAGAAGGAGGTGATCCTATTGAAGACAAATCATAAAGGAATGAATATGATCCCAAAGGCAAAAAAATAGAGGAAGATTCAGAAAAAGGAGAAGTTTATCTTGAGGGTGAGCTTATTCATGCCCTTGATGCATTAAGGAACAATGCACAAATGAGGAACAGATGGAACAGGAAGCAGCACAGGGTAAAAGAGACTAAGAGACCAATGGGATCAAGGCAAGGTAGTTTCAATGGAATATTTTCTCATGTCATAGGTTTGGGCATAAGGCTACACAGTGCAGGACACGTGAAATATAGAGATATGGGAATTTCAAAAACAAACATATTTTTCAAGGGTATTGCTACTCTTGTAATCAGTTTGGTCATAAGGTAGTGAATTGTAGGGTTCATGAAAGGAATAGATATGGCTTCACTAGGAGAAATCCCAAGACATTTGCACCTCCAAGGAATAACAACATTAAGTGTTATAAGTGCAATAATAATGGGCATACAACAAAGTGGTGTGGTGTAGAAATTCTAGAGACAAATAGGTATAGGAATAGTAGAGGAATCAAAAGGATCAGTTGAGGAAGAAAGTGGATAAATGTAAATATCAGTGTATATTAGAAGTAGAAATACTCCCACCCTAGAAGTAACCACCTCAAGAGGAGGTGGGGGAGGGGCTAAGCTAAGAGTATCATTCTTAGCCTCGAGCCCCAAAGGTGAACCTCGTTAGATCTTGGTAGGTTGAAATACTACCATTTATTTCCCTTAGGTTTGTAATTGCTCTATAGATAGCACCATCGTTGGATCTAATCGAGATCAAGCATGACCATTGATGTCATTTGCTTTGGTTTCTTCTTTAAGCGAAGCACCGTCGTTGGATCTTTCCCGATTGAGCACCATCATTGGATTGCACTTTGACCATCGGTATTTTGATGAATGTTGTTTAATCTTTGACTACTTTGAGTAAAGTGCTACCATCCGATCTATGGTGGATCGATGCCACCATTGGATCTTACCGAATGTGGGGAATCACTTTGTTTAATCATGATCTTCCGATTGGTCGGATGAGTGGCTGTAGGTACCACCATTAGATTAACTCATGATCACATGCTACCGTAGATCTTCATCAACCCTTTTTCAAAGGAGGCCCTTTTTAATATTTGATCAACTTTCTCGGAGCGTGACCATTAGATCAACTAGGCTCAAGCGCAATCATTAGATCTGCTTGAATATGGGGGCATTTGACTTTGACTTGGATGGGAGCTTTTAATGGTTGATTATCTTGAGATGTGCGTTACCATTGGATTATCTCTAGTGAGGGTGCATCCGTTGATGTTCCTCAGACCTGCACATACTTTAAAACATGAGTACGAATAATGCTTTTAGGCTAACCTTGGTGGTTTGTGGTAAATGTGCATCCATTGGATCAGGTGTGGGTTAGGCATAACCATCGGATTCATCTGGATATGCTCATTGTTTTAGCAGATCTGGTGCATATTTGAAGTTGCTTTCTTCGAGAAAGGTGCATCCATTGGATTAACTCTCGATCAAGCATAGTCGTGGATTCTTCGTGACCTGTTAACTTCATAACCAAAAATAAACCTTGTATTAGCAAAAAGGGGGAGGGATTAGCAATGTATGATGACCCTCACTAATATTTCTTAGTGGTTTTAATTAATCTTTTGGTATTTAACCCTTTTAATGATAACTTTATGAACTTTCAAGAGAGCGTGATCATCCGATTAAATCATAATCGAGCGCTGCCCTTGGATCTTCTAAAATAGCTCGATGTTTAATTAAAGGGGGCATGTACCCTCAAGGATTTTATTAAAATTTTCTTTTAAAACCTTAGGTTTTATTTCTTTTGACCATGGTGCATTAAATATTTGACTTATCAAAGTGAGTGCATCCATTCGATTTCATCTTGATGAAGCATTGCCCTTAGATTTGCATGATTTTTATTTTAGAGAAGCACATAACCTTCAACTTAGTTTTATTAGACTTTGATTTATCACCTTTTGATACCTTTGGATATAAGTCTTTTTATCATGGCACACACCTTTGCCCTTAAATGATTTTATTAAAATTTTACTTAGGCTAGAGGTGACCTTGGGTTCGAATGCTTTAATAACACCTTTAGACACCCTAGGACTTAGGGGTTTATTCATTTGACTTAGGCCTGAAAGTTATGATTATTTTATAATGAGGGCTCATATTAAATTTGTGGATCATAAACCTTATTTTAAAGGAATCAAAGTATTTAATGGTTTGACCCTTTTAGTGGATGTTCATTTAATTTGACCTTTATGGATTCCTTTAGGATAAAACAATGGTTATAAAAGCAATCCAATAAATGGCTAAGGTTTGGTTCTAAAATCAAACATTGAAAGTCAACTTTTTAGATGAAAATGCAATAGAGGCCATCAACATTTGCTAAATTTATTGAAGCCAAAAATTTAAAATTGGGGGTCTCAGATGTTGAGTCAATTTTGGCTCCAACATAGGCTCTGATTGGGACAATGTGCTGAAAACATGAGGCACTTGAGAATTCCAGAATCTCCTGGTTTTACTGCAATTATTTGGACAAAATTACAAATCATCAAGCCTGATAAGCAAAATTGAAAAACAAAACACAATAACTTTTAAACTGGAAAGTTGTAATAACAACATGATATCAAAGCAATAGAGTATTAAAAACTGTAATTCCTTTTATTCAATTTGAAACCAAGGGTCAGAATTTTAGAATCAGATGAGCTTTTTAGATATATTGTTATGTTTGTTTTAGCAAGGTCATAGGATATGATTACACATAATTTGTCAAAGCTATTTGTTCCATCATGCTTTGGCCCATGTGTGTGTTAGTGCATTCATTTTGATTCCCAAGTCTTCCAGAACTTTGTCATGTTTGGGAAAATAGTTAAGCTTAGTATATGATTTCACTCTTAAATATGTTCACCATTCTGTAGGGCTCCACTACTAGTCAAGCGTCTATAGCCTCGGTGGAGTTGCTTCTAATCCCATCCGATTTTACTCTACTACCAGTCAAGCGTCTATAGCCCCGGTAGAGGTTTTCCAAGATATCTCAGGTAGTGACTCAACCTGCATTATTTTGATTTTCTTTCTCATTTGAGAAATATTCTGATATAAGAAAATTGTGCAATGAGTATGCCTGAGTTGAGGATTAGTTTCTGGCTAAAAAGGATGAGTGTAATGATTTTTAGCTCAACCACCTTACCAAAGATAACCCTATTCTTTGGACCTTGAAATCTCTTTAAGTATCATTTGTAATGTGAGGCCTCAACATGGTGTCCCAATCAACTCTGATTTCACTCTATTTTATCTCATATCATATGACCATTGCATGAACATTCATATTTTGAAAAATTGTAAACATCATCAAAGTCTAAAATAAATCTCCTTTCTTCTTATTTGTTTTTGGAGGAACCAATAGTAAGGAATACTCATCATACTAAGAATACCATGTGAAACAACAAAACTCAGAACAATACAGACAAAAGAAAAATGCTTAACTGGTAAACAAAACAACAAAAAACATCACTTTGTTTTTGGGGTTTTTGACTTTCTATTTTTTTATTATTATTATTTTTTATATCAATAGGGCACTTCCTCTTTCCTGACCCCACCATAGGGATTGTACATCTTGAGGTGTTGGCCATTAATAGGGATAACCATTGGTTCTCCTTGCAAGGTCTACAATTTGTAAGTATTCTGACCAACAACATGGGCTATCTGGTATGGACCAATCCATTTAGGCTCAAGTTTTCCCTTTTCACCATGCTTATCATTTTTAGGGTCCCAATAGATGACTATATCTCCTTGAGAGAAAGGAGTACCTTTGGCTTTCTTATTAAATAATTTCATAGTTTTCTGAGTTTGTTCCATCATCCTATTAAGGGTTTCTCTTCTTTGTTCTTCTAATAGGACAATTTGGTCTAGCCTTCTTTGTAAGGGGTTGGGGTCTTCATGATCTTGCAATAAGAGGGATAATGCTAATTTCTCTATCCTAGGAGGTAACAAAACTCTTTCCCCATACACCATTTCATAGGGGGTTCTTCCTGTGTTTCTTTTGAAAGACAACCTATCAGCCCAAAGAGCAAATTTCAGTTCACTGTCCCATCCTCTTTTGTTCTTACCCAATGATATTTTTATTCTGGTTATTATATTCTTATTTGATGACTCAACAAGACCATTCCCTTGGGGGTAATAATTAGCAGAATGTGAAAGTTCTATTCCATATTTTGCACAAAAGTCTACCATCTCATATGAAACAAAATACTATCCATTATTTGTTACTATTTTTTGAGGAACTCCAAACCTGGTTAGAATGTTTTCTTCCAAGAATTTGATGATGGTGGTGGTTGTGGAGGTTCTTAGAGGAGCAACCTCTACCCACTTTGTGAAGTAATCCATTGTAGTTATGATCCACTTGTGTTGGCTTGATGAGTTAGGCTTGATCTCTCCAATTAGGTCAATGCCCCATTGGGTGAATGGTGCTTCAATGATCACTGGTTTGAGGGGCATGGCTGCCAGCTGCTTCTTTCCTACAAAAACCTGGCAGTTATGATAGTTCCTAACATATTTATATACATCCTTAAAAAGGGAAGGCCAATAATATCCTGCTCTCATAATTTTATTAGTTGTGGCTTTTGGAGCAAAATGTCCTCCACAGAAACCATCATGGAATTCATTAATTATTTTTGGGACTTCATTTTCATACAAACAGACTAATAACACTCCATCAGGGTGTTTCCAATAAAGCACACCATCTTGCACATGGTATTTCTGAGCTTGAAGTTTTACTGACCTCATTCTATTTGTTGACATATCTCTAGGAAAAGACAGAGTTTGTAAGTATGCCAGAATTTCATCATACCATTTGCATTCTGCATTATTGATTCTCCTGGAGTCATATATCTCATCTATTGTGAGAACATTATTAGAGTCTTCTCCTTTTTTGCTAGCCAATAATTTGGCCAAACCTTGTCCTCTTACAGTTTTGACTATTTTGAATTCAGCATCATATTGCAAAAGTTTCACCATCCATCTTGCTGGCCTTCCTAATGGCTCAGATTGGGTAAAGATATCTTTTATTGTTATGAAAGGGATGCAATAGTAAACTTTATTTGAACCGAATATACCTTTGAAATGTTCTAAATATTGGATGACTACATAAGCATACTTTTCTAGCAAGGTATATTTAAGATGTGCTCCTTTCAGACCTGAACTCATGAAGGCTATTGGCCTTTCATTATTTTCATCATCTTTTTGTGAAAGAACTACAACAATGGAGTGTTCAGATGCATATGAGTAAATGTTAAAGTCTTTAGAATAATCAGGGTAGCTTAGGGCTGGAGTAGTAGAAATGGCTTCTTTTATCTTATTGAATGCTTCCATGTTTTCTACTATCCATTTTATTTCTCCAGTATTTTTAACCATGTCATTTATGGGTTTGGTCATCTCTGCAAAATTTGGAACAAATCTTCTGACAAAATTTATCTTGCCAAAGAATGACCTGACTCCTTTTAAGTTTTTAGGAGGAGGAATTTTGGAGATAGCTTCTATTCTTTCTGGGTCAATACTTATCCCCTTTTCTGAAACTATGTGACCTAATAATTTTCCTTGTGTAGTCCCGAATATGCACTTCTTGGGATTTAGGGAAATTCCAAATTCTTTGCACCGAGCAAAGACTGTAGCTAAATGTTCTAAGTGATCTTCTAGATTTTTAGAAAATATTGTGATATCATCCAAATATACAACCACTATTTTGAACATTAAACCTTTGAAGGTAAAGTCCATTGCTCTCTGAAAGGTAGCACCTGCATTCATTAGGCCAAAAGGTATTCTTAAATATTCAAATGTGCCCCAGGGTGTAGTGAATGTTGTTTTATGTCTATCTTCTGGATTAATCTGAATTTGATTGTATCCAAAAAATCCATCTAACAGGGACATCCTTGATGACCCAACTACTGCTTGCAATAGTTGTTCCATATTGGGCAATGGGTAATTGTCCTTTAATGAACTTTTATTTAAATTTTTGAAATCTACACAGAGTCTAATATCACCATTTTTCTTTCTGACTAGTACTAAATTGGATATCCAAGAAGAAAATCTTACCTTTCTGATTATTTTGGAATCTAGTAATTTTTGTACCTCCTTTTGCATTATTGGGTGTAGGGTAGGGTTATATTTCCTCTATTTTTGTCTGAATGGCTTGGAATCTTCCTTCAGGGGTATTATGTGTGTCATTACATCTATTTTGAAGGTTTTAAGGTCCTCATAAGTCCAAGCAAAATGTTCCTTATTCTTCTTTAAGAAACTGATGTATCCAACCTTTTCTTTTGCTGGTAAGGCTATGTCTACCTTCACTATTCTGGGCTCTCTCATTGTACCAATGTTAACATCTTCAGATATTACTTCTTTCAAGGGAGACTTGTAAGCTTTGTCAAAATCATCAAATAGACTCTCTAGAGAAACTAATCCTTTTGGTATTCTATTTGTTTTCAGCTGGATTACTTCTACTGGCTCACCTATTTGATCTTTTAGCTTTTCTTCATCTTTTTCATCATAGATTATATCTGCATACTGATTTTGCAAGGTCATGAAATCTTTAATGTCCACATCATCTTGGAAGACCTGTAGGTAAACTATGTTATCTAGCATAGAGGGCTTATAAACTAAAATAGTTGGGAACCTATCCATATATTCTGTAGTTATTTCTGGATGGTCTAGGCCTGAGGCATTTACAGCTAAAAGATCTGCAACATGATTTTGTTCTCTTGGAATAAATGAGATATTGAAAGCTAAGAATTTTTCAATTTCTTCCAATACTACATTTTTATACTATTTTAGCCTAGGATGCTTGGTCTGATATTTACCTTTGATTTGTTGTATAATTAGTTCTGCATCCCCTATTACAGTCAAGTAGTTAATACCTAATTCTTTTGCTTTTCTCAATCCTAGCAATAAAGCTTCATATTCAACTACATTATTTGTGCAAGGGAATTCTAGTCTATAAGGAATACCAAGGTAGTTTCCTTTTATATCAATCATATTAACTCTTACACCTGCTCCAGATTGGGATTTAGCTCCATCAAAATTCATGGTCCACATTTCTTGAGTTAACACTCTATCTGATTCAACATCAACCATTTTTATAACTTCTGGATCCATGTTCTTTGCCTCTGGCACTTCTACTAGGAATGGGTTATGCCATATTGAATAAACTCCCATCCCTTTTTCTTCCATAGAATTTACTAAGTTTATCATGGTTTCATCTATTTTAATTAACTCTATAGAATATTTGTTAAATGGTTCTCTTCGTAGAGTTACATTTTCTTTATCTAATATTGGGATGGTAGCATAAGACCAATCCAATTGGATTGATCCTCCCCTAGTTGTTCTACCCAATGCTTCTTAGTAATAGTGAGAAGAACGGATCAACATCCACTACTGCAACATCCATTACTATGCCCTTTTTGGGATATTGGTCTAGGAAAACTAATAATCCAGTTATCACTCCCACACAAGGAATTTGTCTATTGTCCATTACTAAAACAGGGGTAGAGTCTCTTGTACAGATTAACCCCATTTGGTCAGCTATCATTTTGGGCATGATATTATGTGAAGCTCCACTATCCAACATACAATTATGAATCACATACCTCTCTCCTTCATCTGAATTATACCTTAATGATACATAGAAGGGTCTAATAGAGGATGGTGATCTTGTATCATGTTGATTTTGTCTAGCAACATGGCAAGTTGGATCTTCTTTTTGTTCAACTAGTCCAAATGCTCTGCAGACTTGTTCTCTATATTGCTGAACTTTCATAAGCTCTCCAAATGTGATGTTAACTTTTTGTTTACTGAGTTCTGACCCAACATCAAATTCTATCTTTTTTATATCCAATGGTCTATTGCTTTCTTCTTTGGATGTTTCCTCTTCTAATTCTATTATCTCAAGAATAATATTTTTGGAGGTTCTATCAGTTTTCTCTTTACTGATATTTTTATTTGTGAAAGTCTATTTTCTTGTTTCACTTGTAGAAGCTTTTTCTGTTCTATCAGGAATAGTTCTGTTTCTTAAATTCAGAGTATTGGTAGCTTCTAATTCTTCAACTTCCTGAGTAGTGGGGATTAATTTCCCTTGCTTCATTTTGTCATATCTTGACTCATGTGGTTTTTGCAAGATTTTAGTTCCTTCAACTACTAAGATTTGAGGATGATGATTTGAAGCATACTTGTCCATATTCTCTTCAAATAACCTTTCTCTGGACTCATCTTCTAGAGACCAATAAGCATTAATTCTTATATCTTCTTCTGAATCATCATGTAAATCTACATTGTGTTGTTCACTTAGGTAAATCCCACATCCATCTGGGTTATGAGGTGCATCACAGGTAGAGCAAAAATAGGGAAAACCTTCTGCTATGTTGGCAGATGGTATAGGGTTAGGAACATTATTCTGATCTCTATCAGACTCTCTATTTTTCCAATTATTGTTTCCATTGTTCCTATTCCTGTTTCCTTCCTCAGAGCCATTGTTGTTCCCCCAATTTCTATTGAAGTTTTTCTTGAAGGGAGGGTGATTATCAACATGTGGTCACTCTGTTTGTGATGTCTCACCATTATTACCATTATTTCTTTCAATTCTTGCTAACCTGTTGTTCATGGTATTAAACATCTCAACCATTTGATTAGTTAGTTTTTCCATTGGATCTACTTCAGTTCTTCTTTGTATATCAAATGCTACCCTTTTGGGCTTTCTCTCAGGTAGATTGGCTTCTAGAGAGTAAGGCTTCATCTTACCACTATCAAGCATGTTTCTTTCGATATCCATTACCTTCTCCATACAACCATCAATGGTGGTGGCTTGTTCTTGCCTTAACTCATAGTTAAACTCTCCTTGAAAAGCATTTTTATAGAAACAAATGGACTGAATATCACTAGGCCTAAGGTTGGCAGGGATTTTATTTCTGGTTTTTGAGAACCTTCTATTAAAGTCACTAACAACCTCATTTTCCTTTTTCTTCATAGTGGCCAACTCAGTTAACAAAGATTGTTCATTTTTCCTTTCTCCATATTTCTTTAGGAAAATAACTTCCATTTTAGTAAAATCTAGGATATCATTATCTAGGAGAGAATTGAACCATTCTCTAGCATATTTTTCTAAAGTTTGTAGGAATAGTCTTAGGACTACGTCTTCGTGTTCTACCTCTAGGCTATCCATTGCATATATGAAAATTTTGATGTGGTCTTCTCTAGTTACTACATTATTTTCTAAGAACTTTGGAAGGTATTTGTGGGCTTTATTAGGTAAGGCATTCAAATTTGTAGGTAAGGTAAATGGCTTGTATCTATTGGTTCTCCATAAATGAACATTATTTTGATTTTGTTGAGCCATTGTTATTGTAGGTGTAATAGGATTTAAATTCATAGTAGCAATACCTACAAGGATTTGGGTTTGGGTATTTTGAATATAATCTGAAGGATTATCTACCATAGTATTACTATTAATCAGGAAATGAGAATAATCACATGTATCTTCTATAATAAAATTTAAATTTTCATCTATAGTGATATCAACAACAATAGTATTTTGATATTTATTTTTCTTTACGTACTTTTTATTGCTAAAGTAAGATCTATTCTCATTAATAATACTCTTAAGAATGGGGATTTTTTGACTATGGGTAAATACCTCTAGATTTTCAAATTTTGGGAATAGCTCTTTACCGCTTCTCCTAGTGCTAGCACGTTCTGCTCCTTCTTTCTTGATTTTTGATTTTTGGGTTTGTCCAGATAGAGTCGCCAACATGGTGGTGCAGAAAGAATAGAACGTATGATCAAGATTGCTTGATATTTAACTCTCAGCCTCATAGGGAATGGTTCTTGGAGGAATTTCAAGAAAATCAAGAAACGTAAAAACACTTCAAAATACAATTGAAAATTATGGGTAAAATAAAATAAAGAATGAAAAAGTCATAAAAATCAAAATGTAGGTTCTTTATTCCAATTGGCCGCTCGTTGATTAAAATAATAATTGTTGAAAGAAAATAGAATAAAATTTATAAGTCCTGAAAACGATGCCAAAAAACTATTGGAACCATTTCTTGCATCCATAGGATTTGATTGTCATGCTACAAGAAATCATTTGAAACCAATGAGCTATTACAGGCTCTGGTCAACCTACCTCTTTATTCTGATTAAAATATATATTGCTAAAGAAAACTTAACAGAATGGGTAAGGAAACCCCAGTGGTAATTTATGATATTACATGTATTACACACTCCAGATTTTAATTATACATTATTATAAAAATGACCAAGCAATGACAACAACAGTTATTATGCCTTATGTAGACCGGTGCCTTATTTCCAATTGGGTTGTTATAGCAATTTAACAACATTTATAAAATGAATAGAAAGAATGGGAAAAAGAAGAATTGACGCTATTACACTCATTCGAATATCGTAATAAATATAAGGGTTAACCAATGAAAGAAATACTCACAACATGTTCAAATATTGTAATCTATTATGAGGAAACACACAGAACTAAAGACAAGAGAATGATAAAACTGAAACCCATAATTGTATTAATTTCTTCAATAATAATTACATGTAGAGTTGGCAGAATGCCATTAAACTCTATTTTCAAAGATATTAATACAATGAAGAAAGCCTTGTTCAAATGATGTAATAAGACTTCGTCAATCTTCCTTCTAAAATGTTAGCAAGGAGAATCTCTAGACTTCAGGCTCAGAAAGATTAGAAATATTCTCAACTCTCTAAATGTAGCATTACCAAAACCTGCACAAAAATGGGAAGAATGAGGGATGAGAAGAGAAAAATAGACACAAGGGAATACAATAACACAACTCAAATGGGCACTCAAGTATACCTCTTAGCAAAAATGCTATCTCTAAATGCTTGATGTAGATTTTGACTATAGTTGGTGTATTTATAGCTTTAGATTCTTGAATCTATTATTTTTGGCCTGATCTTGGCCTTACACTTGTCATCATCTAGTTTGATCTTCAAAACTGGTACAACTGGCTTCCACTATCCTTTTTTACTCATACTGTACATTCCCCTTTGACTTTTCAAGTTTCAACTTGTTCAACCGATGATGTCAGTGCCTGGAGGGTCTCCTTCTTCTGTTCCTCCTTCTGTTTCTCCTTCTTTGTTTCTCCTTGGCCATCTGACTGGCTTTCTGCTTTGGATGTTTCCCCTTTCTGAGCAACTTTCTCTTCGTCTCTAGGAGGTGAGCTCATTTCTAGTTGTAGGTTGCATATTTTAATTTCTTTACCTTTCTTGCCCTACTACAACCACCTGATTTGTTTCCCAATCATTCTCCAAGCATCAACGTTAAAAGTTATAGAGAATCTCAACATGTTCATTTCCTACAGGATCCTATTTTTTTGCATGCTAATATAACTCTTACTTTTTTCATAATGGGTGATTAGCATTTCCACAGTATTTACTAGAAAGGTGGTTTGTCTGGCCATCTCTTGTTCATCATCTGGTTCACAATCAAAGTCTTCTATTTTATTTTTAAGGAGATCTTCTATACTGGCAGTTTCTAAGAATTCTTCCAATGATAACCCAATATCAACCAGTTTTTTTGTTATGTCATCCAACAGAGTGAACATTTCTGCAGCATCATTAAGCCATCTTTCCTTGTTTGACCCAAACATAGCTGCTCTCATGAATTCAATATTACACTTGATCTCAGTACCATCATTCAATAATACTTCTTTGTTCTGCATCTCTTCAAAATATTCTGACATCAAGTCGAGAGTAGGGCGAATGGTCTCGAAGTCTTCTTCCTTCTGAAAAATCAAGCTTTCCATTTCTTTAGCGGTAACCCGGATCACCCCAATCTGCCTGAACATCTCTATGATCCCCTTGATCTTGTCTTGAATTTTAAATGACATCTCCCTTTTTATTTTGTTCAAATAGTCTGTATAATTGGTTATTTTTACCACCAAGGGAGGTTGTGCTATTGGGGTGTTCTTCTGTGCCAACTCTTCTTTCAGACTATTAATTAAGGCTCGCATCTCTACTTTTTCTTATCACTGATTTCTAGTTGGCTTCTCAACTCTGTATTGCTTTGATGTAACTGTAGACACCTAAAACATGTCATGTTTAGGGGAACTACTTACATAGACATATTCATAGGCCATGTGACAGAACCTTAGAATTTCCAAGCATCAAAAGTGGTTCTCACCACTCATTTGGGGCATTCTAAGCCCATCTAAGCCTGTCCACTGTAAACTAGGGTGACTAGGTTCTAGCTGCTCAAGCTCAAAGCGGCCAGACCTTAGCTGCTTTAGACGACAGTGGCTAAATATTAGTTGCTATAGATGACATCGGCTAAGCCATAAAAAGCATTTTGCTAACAAATCAGCCCATTCACGAGTGGAAGTGGTAGTCTACATGCAATAAAGGTGAGCAGGGACAACTTTGCATTCCCCTTTCACGACTAGTTCACATAGGAGTCTTAGATCCAAATTTAGACTTCAGTTAAACATAGAAAAATAAGAGCTTCTCATGCTAACATTCGCTATGCATGAGGAATTCAATCCTAGGGTTTTGAACATAAACCTAGGGTTTCACACACTTTAAAAGGTACAAGCCTAAGAGCACTAGGGATTCGGTAATAGACATCCAATTTCATCCGAAAGAGCAACACATATCCAAAATTTATCATCACGCATTGAATAGGTTTCCTTGAGGAGAGCTTTCGAGACTTGGAGAGCTTCTCTTGGATACTACCTTTACAGCAAAGCCCTAGCTAATTGGAGAGAATATTGGAGCATCTCTAAGGAGCCATAAGGTGCTAGCAGATCAAGGGTTTAACACAAAAAAATCGACCACCATTTCAACATCAGATACAAGCTTAAATCCATAGCCTTGGAGCAAAGAAGGCAAGTTTTACTTTAGCGATCATTGTCCTGGACAGTGGCCTGTAGGCCTAGCTTAGGATTTAGACATTAACTTCTTTTATTCTTCTTTCTTCATATCTTCATGTCATTAGCATAGGTTTACATGATTTCATAGCATAGTTCCATCATATTTTCAGTAAGTTCATTTATTGCTAACAGCCTCATCCAGGGAGGCAATCTCGGACATCTAAGCATGTGTTGTTATTTCATTTTTTACAGTATTGCAGGTTCATCGAGCAAATCCATAACATTCGCACGAGAGCAAGAGGATCCCTCTAGAAATCAGACCTAGAGAAGGAGGCTATAAGCCCTCATACATTTTCATGTGCGGAACTGGGAAGCTTGTGAAACTAAACCACCCCTTGCTAGGGGACATTTTCCTCATTTGTAATTCATTGTATCGAAATGGGTATCCCTAAGAGGGACCGGCATGTAACCAGGTTTTAATACAAATAAAGAGATTTATCTTTGTTACTTTTCATATTATATGCTTTTCATGATCTTTAATTTTCATTTTGGAGATAACATTGCAAGTAGATTAAAGCAGTGCGTGCATCCTAGGGTTGCTATAGATGGAGATCACGGTGGGACCTCCACTAATTTTTTATTTTCAACCTGAATACTATCTTATTTTTGTGTGCAGGTTTTGCCGCTCTGGTCTACAGCGACCAGGAATCAGCAGCTCGCAGGTTCAACCGCTCTTGCTAACAACAGCCAAGAATCAGCCACTCTGAGTGACAGCAGCTAGCACTGTAATGCAACAGAGGACAGAACTTCTACTCTCTGAGCTAGATTAAAGGTTGGTACATCTTTTCTGATATTTTATTATTTTCTATCTGCTTCTGTTTTCTTAAAAATAGTGATATATAAGACATATTTCAATTTAGAAAACTTAAAGAATGGAAAAGAATGAACTCACGTCTTAGAGTCTTTTTAGATTTACCACTAGGCGTTGCTAGGAACAACGACTTCCACTTGTAAAGTCCGCCCTAGAACCCAACATGCTAGAAACTATGTGTTAGTTTACTTGCCTTAAGGCCTTTCTAAAGGCCATATTTGCACCTGATACAGTGCATTCATTAATCTCATGGTAGCTATGCATCTTTCTAAAAATTGAAATGTATTTTGCATTAGGCATATAGGAAAAATTCATTGTTGTTGTATGATGTATTCTTATTCATGTAAACTTAAAATGAACGCATCATTTAAACATTGGGGAGTTGGATTTCATCACCAACCCTCAATTCAGTCTAGTGACATTGGCATTCATCTCCTTCCACCGGTTTGCCCCCTAGAGCTTCCTAGAAATGGATTGAGGAACTTGCTTATAGTGTTACTAAGTTACTTATGTTCAAATTGTCTCCCACTATTGGAATCTTTGGTTCAGAGTGGAAGAACTAGGTGAACCCCCCATTGGGATTTAAGTGGTGTACCCTAGTCTCTTTTGAGAAATCATATTTGGAATGAGTGTTATTGATTATCACTATGGATGAGTATCCTCATTATTAATCCAATGCAAATATGAAATTAGAAAAACAATAAATCATCAAAATATAGCAAATAGTTTAAGGCACACTTAAATTGATAATTAAGATAAACATTTGCTTGGTATTTGTTTGGTCACAATTAAGTGTAATACAAAAGCTAAAATCTCAAAAACACAATGGTCAAAACAAGAAGTAAACATCCCCAGTCTGATATCGAGGGAGAACCTGAAACAACTCACACCCTTAGGCAAAGTCGTAGTCATATTGGAAGACCTACTCATAAGACTATGAGACGTAGTTCCACAAGTCTAAGGGGTGATAACTCAACCCTTTGGGGATCTCCTCGAGAAGCCCCAGGTAGGGAGCAACATCATGGAACTACATCACATAAACACAAAGAGGCCTTACGACCATCATCATCAAGGATACATGAGGAGACCTCAAGGGCTTCCTCCAAAAACATAGAGACCCATGAGGAGGCCTCAAGGGCTTCCTCCCCACATGGACATAAGAGGGGTTCCAAAACCCATTATTCACAAAGAGATGATGAGGCAAGGGTTACAACATCCCAACATTCATATGAAACATCCAAAACAGATCAGCCCACTAAGGGGCATGAAACCAGAGATACATCTAGTCATAAACATCAAATAGAAGATATCCTTCACACAATAGGAAGGATTCCAATATCCTATGACCTCATTGGGATAGGATCAGACATGGAGAACAAGGCAGTTAGATGAGTTGCATCGGGTTTATTCAAGGGCACCTCCCAACATCGTAGCTATGGGGAATTCTACATTTGGAAGCTCATGAACCGTGACTTCTAATCCCACTTATCAAACTAGGGTGCCTCAAGGCAGCCCCATAGTAAGCATACAAATTCATATCATAGAGATACTCAACAATAAGCTGAACAAGTGACCTTAACTAGCAAGAGCAAGGAAATAGTAGAAACCTCCTCGAGGGATCTGTGAGTCAAGACAACTAGAACATGGTCAGATAAAAATGATTCCTCTATGATATTGCGTTTTAATCACATGCAACAACTAGAGAATACCTTGTACAAAGAGTGAGAGCTTGTGGAAGCTCTCGAACATGATAAATAGAGAGAAAGGCTTTTACGCCAACATGAACAACGGTTAAGAGAGCAAGCTAAAAAACTAGCTCATAACAACCAATAAGAAAATGGTAATGATCATCAAAGATATCAACACGATGAATCACCAAGAGAGGGGCATGTTAGACAAGAATGGAACCCATAACATAACCACCTTCCAAATCATGAGCGAAACCCAACTGGTGGAGAAAGGGTAAACCTAGTAGATCAGGAGTAGACACATTAAATCCCTTCATAAGAGGGAAGAAAATAGAACAAATCAAGTGGATAGAGGGCTACCCCCATTGCCACCATGAGGGGGTCTCCAAGAAGAGGAACTCCTCGCCTCAAATGCATTTCAAGCACTTTCTAAAAATATGAAGTCCTTTGAGAAACAAGATACGGTTGGGAACCAACAAAAATTAAGCAAAATACACAACCAACCATTGTGTCCATTAGTTCCTAGCCCTGCTTACCCTAAGCACTTTGAGATGCCTAGGCTAGAGAATTTTAAGGGTGAAGAGGATGCACAAGAGCAAGTTACCAATTTTATCAACGCATATTTTCATCTTGAAGAAAATGATGCTCTTATGATAAGGACATTCATCATGACATTTTCGGGCACTGCCACCCAATGGTTCAACCAATTGCCCAAGCATAGCATATCCAACTTTGAACAACTAGTGAATGCTTTCTTGAAGTGTTTCTCTTTTGGTGCTAAGAGAAAAGTGAACCTTTCAGACCTGTCCAATTTGAGACATTATGATGACGAGCCAATAATGGGCTATGGGAATAGATGGAGAAAGGTCATGGTAAAATTATCATTCTCTGTTCTCATAGAAGAGATCGTCCGAATGTTCACCAAGAGTTGTTCCAAACATATTTCCCTCTTGCTACAACTACAACAATACCCCTCATTTGAGGAAGCTTTGGCATAGGCCAAACTCATTGAGGACATAAAAGTAGATGTGTGCCCTAATTTCCTAAGATACAAGTAAAATTGATCTTCCCTATATCCTTTTGGCTTAGGATGGTTGGGATCTATGAGAGGTATATTAGGGAATATGATCTTTCCCACCTCGCTCAATTGGTTGAAGATTGATTGCATTGATTCTTTCAATGGTGTGAAATAGTGAGGGGGTTTGCATTGTCTATTTCTCCCCTTATTGTTCTTTTTATCATAGTTGGCTGGTGGGGGATGCACTTGATAATTTTATGGTTGCTGTGTAGCCCCATCCTTAGGTACAACCAATACCATTTGATTGACTAGAGCAGGGTTGGCCTGCTTCTGCTTATTTTTGCCATTTTTGTCATTTTTGTTCCACTCCTTGTTTCAAAGTTTTATGGTTCACAACATTGAGGTTTTCCATGGTTTTAAGCACCAAGTGCAAAACATGATTGAGGTGGGAGAGCTTAAATTTGACAACCCATTAGCTCTCGATAATAGAGATATGGGCATATACAAAAACCTACTACCAAATCATGAGGTCCCTAGAGAGTAAGGGGCCCAAGTCAATCAAGTTTGAGTTGATATACCTACCCACGGATGTGTTGGGATGGTCAAAATTTTTAATATAGCAACTAGGAGTAGATGCTATGGTCAGCCGCAACCTCCTACAGCTCCTATGAATGTCCCAGCTACACCAAGGCAGAGGCAGGGACAAAACAACCTTCTAGGTCCACCAACCCGACCTATGGTTACTATTTAGAGTAGACTTGAGCAAAAATTACAAACGACTCTAGCCAAACTATCTATCTATGAGCTCATACAACAGTCCCTGAAGCATAGGGAGACCTTTATGGAGATCTTAAGGAAAATTGAGCTCCAACCATAAGATCCAAATGTATTCACCCATTTTGTGGGACAGGTACAAGAATGCCAAGAACCTGTAATCTGATTTTACAATTACGAGATTAAGATAGTACCTATTGCCTTACCAGACCCTTCGCTACACATTGTGGCATCAGTCAATGATTTACCATTCAAGAGGGTCTTGATCGATACAGGTTTGTCAATCAACATCATCACAACAACAGCGATAGAACTCGTTAAGATCCCCAAGTCTCATATCATTCTAGGAAAATACACATTGAGGGCTTTCAATGATGCTCTATGTAATATTGTGGGAACAATAGTCCTACCTATCAAGGTAGGGCACAAGACCATCTCTGTGATATGTCATGTCTTGGAGGGGGCCATGCAGTACAACATCCTCTTAGGGCGACCTTGGATAAGGGACCTGAAGTGTGTTCCTTCAATATTGCATCAATGTGTCAAGTACGTGCATGATAACAAATTTTATATGGTGTTAGCTAATGAGGAGTCATTTAAGTACGTCCATCAAGTGGATTACCTAGGAGAATTTGTGATTCCCTCTGCCCACTTGTACATTGGACCTTCATCTCCAGCTATGAAACTGAATGACAAAGACAAAAGGGTACGGAATGACCCATCCACATCAATACCTCATTTAGCACCCAACATGACTAATGATTCTAAGATACCATCAACGTCTAAACCAAAGGATAGTCAGAAGCTAAAGGCAGCCATGGGTAAGGAAAGGAAGCTCAAGGAAGCACTAACCAGAGCCATTGAGAAAGGTCCAAGTCCCATGGAAGAAGAAGATCTCCAAGATCAAGTCGAACATGATGACTACCATCCTACTTCACTAGTGTCATCCGTGGGGTCATCCACCTCACATGCAACTATACACTTGGCAAGTACAGGGATAGGAGAGTACCTTGTGCAGAATATAACATTCATGCCTATCACAAAGTCTGCACAAGACATCGGGTGGCCAAAAGACTTAAGACCACCAGTGGGAATAGTGGTTCCGTTCAGAATCCCTCCCAATCAGACAAACTTTGTCTATGCCGGACTAGACTGTGCCTATAAGTCTACTGATGAGGAAGAGGACAATGATGAATTATTCACTGTTAATGTTCATTACCTCTCTAATCCCGAGTTTGCTCTAAGCTACTTTGAACATTTCCATTGGCATGGTTACAATCTTGGTATATATGAGCAGGGGCGTAGACGACCATTCGAGCCACAATACTAGCTTCCCATTGATAGGTTTGGGTTAGGCTATCACATAAGAGATTGGGATGACTCTCTAGCAGCAACCTTGGATAGATTGAGCTTTGGGTTAGGAGAAGACATTGATTTTATTCCTTATCACCCATTAAGTTCAAGACTTATGAGCAACAGGCAAGTGGCCGTGGTGAACATACCACCACCTGAGTCTTATCAACCAAAATCCACAATCAATGCCACCCCAATAGGATAAACTCATGGGATGATGAACAAGAAGGAAACAGATATGTGGCAAGTGATGATGAAGCACAAGAGGGCTTGCCCTATCATGGGCCTCGCTATTTACATAGATTTACTTGGTCCATACACAACGAGATTGGATTCATAATAGAGGAGGGTGGCTATGAATTAGAGGACTCAATAGAGAGGGCCTATCTAGGATCAAGACATTGGCCCCAAATATTGGGGAAAGACACTAATGCATTTGGCTTCTTCATAAGTGATGACGAATATGAAGATGAGACAGAAATGGCCTACTTGGGGTCAAGACATGAACCTCTCATCTTAGGGCCACATACAAATGTAAACGGTTTTTGGATAAGTGACAATGACTTTGAAGATGAAACAAAAATGGCTTATCTTGGGCCTCACCATTTTCAGCAAGTTAGTGCACTGGTAGAGAGAGAGAGGGGGAACTCCATGCCATAGACCCTCATTTGTGGTTTTTAGGAAGACCGGTTGACTTAGCTACCATTCACCAGATGTTCAATCCCCCTCTATGTGCATTCAGAGGGTGGCTAGAGCCCAATGATCCTATTATCCGGCCTACTCATGGGACAGATCCAGAGATTCCTTTTCCTCTAGAGCCTCATCGTGAGTATGGAAGGGAAACCTCTAAGACAAGATTTCACCCATGTGGTTCTAGAGATTTCATCCCATCCATCAACATGATCTCCATTGATTTGACCACTCCATTTCATAACCTAGTCGATCCCATTAAAACTTTGTGTCTTGACATGGGGGCTATTGATTGGGATCGCGCTGATTCACCCATAGAGCCTAAGGATCTTTTATCTAATTAAGAGATGTTGCAACCATTCCACTTTGCACTAGGTTGATGCTGGTTTGGATCCTGAGTCAGTAGGACCTGTAAATCCCATCGATGACATTCACTTGATACCATGCCTCACTAGTTGGAGGATGGGTCACATATGGCTATAAAAATGACTTTCAAGGTGGACATCAGTGATGATCCTACTCAAACAAGGAAATTCAAGTTCATAGAAAGTCTAACTCTAGAGGAACAAGCCATCATAATCCCTCTCCTTAAAGAGAGGCCAAATATTTTTTCTTGGACTTACAAAGACATTCTAGGGATCGATCCAAAGTTAGTTTTTCACAACCTTTCATTGGATCCCCTAAAGAAGCTAGTCAAGAAAAAATTAAGGAAGATGCACCCAACTATCACTTTGATGGTGAAGAACGAATTGCAAAAACTATTGGATGCGGTTTTCATAGTGCCCATTGACTACCCTAAATGGGTATCAAACATGGTGCCCGTGGGAAAACCAGATGGAAGAGTCCACATTTACATAGACTTCAAAGACTTGAATCAGGAAACTCCAAAGGATTCATTCTCGTTGCCAAACACAGATGCTCTTGTTGATGCCACCATAGGTCATGAGATGCTCTCCCTAATGGACTGTTTTTTTGGATAAAATCAAATCCAGATTAAACCTGAAGACCAGCACAAGACTTCTTTCATCACTCCATGGGGGACATTCTGTTACAAAGTAATGCCATTTGGCCTTAAGAATGTTGGTGCCACGTATTAGCAGGCCATGACATACATCTTTCATGACTATGCATAAGATCTTGGAATACTACATTGATGGCTTACTAGCCAAGTCTTTATTATGGCAAGAGCATGCTCAGGTCCTTAAAAAGGTCTTTGATCGCCTCATTGAACATAATGTCAAATTGAATCCTAAGAAGTGCATGTTTGGTGTAACTTCTGGTAAGCTCTTAGGGTTCATCGTTTATAAGAGAGGCATCGAATTCGATCCTACAAAAGTAAAGGCTATATTGAAATGGTCGTCCCTACCAACATTAGGGAGTTGAGAATCTTACAAGGTAAGGTAGCATCCATCAAACGGTTCATTGCACAGTTGTTAGACAAGTATAGACCCATGAACCAATTGCTATGCAAGGATATCCCATTTCATTGATATGAAGAGTGCCAACAAGCCTTTGCAGAGATCAAAAAATACCTGGCAACATTGCCAGTATTGGCTCCACCAAGGCCAGATATACCATTTTTAATATACATATCGGCTATTGATTTTGCTTTAGGGACCATGTTATCCCAAAAGAACGTGCAAGATAAAGAACAAGCAATATATTACATTAGTCTCACCTTGGTGAGTTATGAGATAGGATATGCGTACGTAGAAAAGTTGTGCTTAGGAGTGGTCTTTGCAACCAAAAATTTGTGACACTATATGTTGAGCCATACAACCTACCTTATATCCAAACAAAATCCTTTGCAATACATGATGAACAAGACTTATCACAATACACGTATGACAAAGTGGATCATGCTATTGATATAATTTTATCTTGAATTCATAAGCCAAAATTCTATCAAGGGACAAATCATAGTTATTCAATTAGCAGAGGCCCCTCTTTAGGAGAGCAAGCCTCTCACCATAGAGCTGCCTAATGATGCAGTCTTTGCATTATCAGATCCACTAAAACTCAAAGAACCTAATAAATAAAGAGATATGTCATTGTTCTTCAATGGTTCAAAGTGCGAACAAGGGAGCAGAGCAGGGGTAGTCTTTATCACACCATAGGTTTCTCCATTGCCCTTATCATTCAAGCTAGACTTCCCTTGCATGAGCAACAACACAGAGTATGAGGCCCTGATATTGGGACTTCAAATGCTTATGGCAATGGACATTAAAAGATTGAACATATTTGGTGATTCCTTACTCATAGTTAACCAAGTCAAAGGCTTGTTCCAATGCAGGTGCCCACTCCTAAAAGCTTACAAGGAACTTGTTGACATCTACCTAGCCCAGCTAGAATGGTAACCCATCTTGGCGGTATGGGCCTTCTCGTAGTGGGGACTAGACTTGATTGGGAAGATCTCTCCCCCATCTTCAAGCCGACATACGTTACGACCACAGAGTATTTCATCAAATGGATCAAAGCGATCCCATTGACATCGACTACTAGACCAAGGATTGCGGAGTTTATACTCCACAATATCATAAGTCGTTTTGGGGTCCCCTTGAAGATAATATCCGATAATGGACGATCTTTCAAGAAAAAAAATGCATGTACTTTAATGAACAAATACCATATGCAGCATAGTTTTTCAACACCATATTATCTACAAGCAAATGGGCAAGCAAAAGCGTCAAACAAGACCATCATCTCCATCTTGAGGAAAACGGTAAAAGATAATCATAAGGATTAGCATTTGCAATTGCCTCTCACATTATGGGCATACAAGACTAGTGTGTGAACGCCCACTAGGGCAACACCGTTCTCACTTTTGTATGGCACTGAGGCCATTATGCCCTTAGAGTTGGAAATTCAACCTTGTGAGTAGCCTTGAAAGACTTGATAGATGATGACATCATACGACAAGGCTGCCTTGATCAGCTAAGGCTTCTTGATGAACGCCAAGTCAATGCCTTAGAGCATCTCTACATTTATCAGAGTCGTCTTACGCGAGCTTACAATAGTAAAGTCCATCTAAGGGAATCCAGATTTGGGGATCTTGTGCTCAAAGAAAACCAACAAAATTCAAACCTACCACCACACTTGCGAGACAAATTCATGGCAAATTGGATAGGCCCCTACATGGTTTCAAAAAAGGTCGGGCCTGGAACATATCACCTTACATCATTAGAGGGTGTTGAAGAGCCTGAACCTCTCAACATCATTCATTTGAAGGTATTTCACACATAAAAATAAAAAACATTCAAATATGTCATAAAAATAAAAAACATTCAAATAAATCATAAAAAGATCAAAACATGGTCACATTCATTAAAAAGGTTCCAAAGGCATCTGTAAGCCCTTTGGAGCCTTTAATGATTTGACCAAAGGGCTTAAAGATGCCTTTGGAGCCTTTTATGATTAGACATCTGTAAGCCCTTTGGTATAATCATAAAAGGCTCCAAAGGCATCTTTAAGCCCTTTGGTCAAATCATAAAAGGCTCCAAAGGCATCTTTAAGCCCTTTGGTCAAATCATAAAAGGCTCCAAAGGCATCTGTAAGCCCTTTGGTCTAATCATAAAATGCTCCAAAGGCATCTGTAAGCTCTTTGGTCAAATCATAAAAGGCTCCAAAGGCATCTGTAAGCCCTTTGGTCAAATCATGTAAGCCCTTTGGTCAAATCATAAAAAGGCTCCAAAGGCACCCTTAAGCCCTTTGGTCAAATCATAAAAGGCTCCAAAGGCACCCTTAAGCCCTTTGGTCACATCATAAAAGGCTCCAAAGGCATCTTTAAGCCCTTTGGTCAAAAATAAAAAATACAAAAACAATACAAAAAAAAAACAAGCACACAAAAAAACATTTGCATCTTACATTCACATTCACATAGTTGCATCTAACATACATATCCATTGCATTTGTATATGTTATGATCACATTCTTACAAATGATGCCACAGTTTGTATCACAATCACAACAATCAAGTCCATCTTCATCCATGCATCCATGTGAGTTTCTCAACATAAACATTTAATGTTGCTATAAGAAACATACTGAGTTTTCCTAGTCATTCAACCATATCTAGTGGTCTTATCAGCTTTTGTAGAAAGCCACCTTGATAAGTAGAGAGTAAGTTCTAGTTGATATCCTTAGATATTCAGGATCCCATCACTAATTAAAAGACTAAAATCCTAGCTGGTATGAGGTAAATATGAAAGCTGCAAAAGTGGTCTAGGTTACCTTAAGTGAAAAGGATTTTCCTTGCTTATCCCCATGTGTGAACCATTTTAAAGGTGCTGAGAATTGGAAAAAGGACAAGCTTCGCCCTACCCAATTAAAACCCTTGCTTAAATAAAAATAAGCAAAAATCCTGAAATAACACACAAATTCAAGAGCCCAAAGCACACACTCCTTGCTTATTTTTTATTAGAAAGTCAATAAAAAATAAACAGTGATTATCATCACTACACATGAGCAAACACCTCAAAGAAAATTAGAAAGAAGGGAATGGCGATTGAATCCTTGGAATTCTTAGCATTGTACAAAATTGGAAGGAGAAATCCTTGATCTTAGCAATGGGTTGAAAGAATCCTGCCTGACATTGGAGGAAATGCTTGAGTTCTATATCAAAATGTATATTCATTTGCACACACAAAGATAATGAATATCCAGGTATATGGTAAAAGCCTTGCTTTTCAAAAGTCTTGTGTGGTCAGTACACATGTTGATAGGGTAACTAGAGTGTTTGAAGTCTCAGGAAAACCCTCAAAAAATTCCTACATAGCAACAAATCATATCATCAAATCAAAACATCAACTTTCTGCATAAGCTTCTATAAATTAGGGGGTAATAATAAAATATTTAGATACCGAATAGATGTCAAAAATGATATGTAGACAAACACTAATTATTTTATATCTTTTAAATTACAAAAGCTTATCCAAAAAATACATTCATGGCACCACTTCATTGCACATATGGATGGATTAAATAATTAATTCTCATGATTAGAATGACTATTAAGCATTCATGGTTGTTATACTTTCTATGGTATCACCCATTGGATTGTCGAATTATAGCGAGGATATCCTTACCTTTGTCTAGGAAGAAATCCAACTCTATTGCCATTGAGTATTTATCTCTGCAAATGCTTCTCCCATCCGTAGGAAGCCCGGTCACCTTTGCAAGAAATTGCACATCGATAGTAAACTCTAGTTCACAAACGAAGATGCAACCATCCTCCCAAGAATTAAAAATGGCATTTTTAATGTCCTCCTCATTGCTAGTAAATTTTTTGAGGAAGGGGAGACAAGTGTGGGGGATATCCTTGACCACAGGGTCACTGATTCAAGGATTACGATGGGGAAAATAGTATAAGTAGTTTTGAAATTAGGATGCAAAGGGTGAGAGTAAGACTAAGTGAAATAGAAAGTACTCAAACACAGCTTCAGTTTAACACTCCAACCATCACATATTCTAAAATAGTGAAGAGTTAGGGTGCAATGAAGTGACACGGGGTGTGGAGGATGGTAATTCATGGGATGTGTGCCTATCAGTGTCACTCAAGCACTGCATAGGGGAGGGACGATGGTGAAGCAGTGATAATCATTGGTGTGGTGGATAAACATGGAATAGGAAGTTGAAGCATCTAGGTTCATTTTTTTGAAGTGATTTTCAAAGGTGGTGCAAATATGGATGTGCTTGAAATCATACTCGATAATAGGTAAGCACATGTGACAAGGCTTGGTTCTAAAGTTTGTAAGGTGGTTATTGGATAGGCACAAGGGATTAAGATTACGAGGACACAAATACATAACCGAGGTGATGCAAGACATCATGGGTCTGGCACCCAAGACGATGTGAATATTGGGACTTGGTGAAAGCAAAAAAAAGGCTTCTGGTGGATGATTAAGATGATCGAGGGGTTTAGGGGTAAGGGTGGGCAAGATGCACATGAATCAATAAGGAGGAAGGGGGTGGAGAGGTGGCATAGGGTGAAATAGAAAGGGTGACATGTGGGTGGAGGAAGCAGTGACAAGTGGTTAGTGACACCGGCTAAGGGGCTAGACACCAAGAAAGAGGGCTGGGGATCAAGGATGACCACTGTGGTCCTGTGATACAACATCAAATAGTTTTGTAGGAAAATCATTATACCAAACATTAAGGTACCTTATAGAGTGGCCCAGATTGGCCATAAAGTTTGTAGCTCCATTGTCTTATCTGAAAATGTGTTGCATAGTAGTCTAGAATGATTGAGCAAAATCCATCTAATTTTAGAGATGATGTTCCTTACTCTCCATCTAGGGTTCTGATTAGTTTTGGAGTAGATAATTTTTAGCAAGTATCCTTTGACCACTAACTTGCATTGAAGATCACTTATGAGTACTAGTCCTCGGTAAAGATCTTTGGCTTCCACATCATGATTAGTGAGGGTGCTAATATTCTCCACATAGGAAAGGATTATATTTCCTTCATGGTTTCTGATGATTCCACCTCCACCTGCCGGCCCAAGGTTACCTCTAGAGGAGCCATCAAAATTTAGCTTAAGCCAACCTAATGGGGGAGGGGTCCATTTTGAGTTAGCTCTAGAGTTGGGGTGTGTGGGTGGAGTGATGGGGTCCATGGAAAGGTGGAGAATGGAGGCAATGGAAGCTTCAATCCTAGGGCTTGGGGGTCTAGAGCATGGGTACAAGGAAGCATTTTTGGTGGTGAAACTGAGAATCCTATTGGAGACCATGGAGGGATCCCTAGAGGAGCTCGAGAAGACCCAATTATTACACTCCAGCTAAATTTACCACAAAAAATGATGGAGGTACAAAGACCATAGGGATTTAATTTTGGGGTTTTTGAAGGGGTTTGGCCATTGGTTAAAAAGGTCAATCAGAGTGTGGGGGCGATTCGAGGTAATGTTAAATATGGTGAGGATTGATCTCATGACCGAGTCAGCAAAGGAACACTCAAGAAAGAGATGATTTGATTTCCACTCGGACATAGAGAGATAGCATCGGTTGGGGAGCTAAAATCAATAGTGTATGAGGTTATCCAAAGTTAGGATTTTTTTTGGGTAGCTAACTAGGAAAAGAGCCCAATTTTGGGTATGAGGTTCTTAAGCCATATGGCCTTAATGGGGATGATGTAATATAAAATTATTTTATCTTGGAATTGAATACATAATAATACTCAAGATAATGATGCATTTTTTCAATGGTTTATATAATATTAAAATGGGTCCCACTTGTATTACATCATGACCACATAGTGGTATTACAATAGCTTGGTAAGTATACATGTTCTTTTGGTACAATTCAAACATTGACCTCCTCCTTGAAAGTTGAGGAATCTAGTTAGTTGAACTAATTTTATTTCATAATGATGCTTATACATTAATAATTTTATTTCATAATTTTATTTCAATGGTTCTATGTCTAAATTGTTTGAAGAAATAAAAATAGAAAATATAGGAGAATTTATCAACAAGATCAGAAGCAAAATATCAATTCTTTACAAAGAGAGAATGATGGCTCAACATTGAATTTTTAAATAAAATTACCTCAATGAGGATTGTCCCATATGACCTATGGTCAAAGGATATTAAATATTACTTTTATTTTGTTAACAAATATTTATCACAAATAGATCATTTAACCTTATAAACATAAAAAACCCTTCCATTCTATTCATAGATGGAATGTTTGTATAATAAAATAGGAAATCTAATAATAAACCAACCATAACCATAAATAATTTATTATCAATTTGCCACATTCAAAATACATATAACAATTGTTTAAATTTAAACTAATTTTACTAAAATGAATTGTTAAATACAAATTTAAGAAGTAAAATGATTGGTTACCTTAATAATTTTGGAGTAAAAAAAATTTAAATCTCTAAAAGCTATGGATTAAAACATTGAATTCATTAATTTATTTGAGACATTCTACTAGGAGCATGGTTTCCAAAAATGTTTGTTCATATTGAAAATGATCTTTGTGGAATTTATCATGAACTCATGTCATTTAATCTATCTACCCTAAATAACCCTACATTTCTAATTATCAATTAATATTAAACCATTTTTGTTGGCTAGGACTGGAAATCTTACTCATAGTCTAAGGTAAGTGTGATAGATACTTTTGAAGTCAATGTTACATGAATAATGATGTGGATGGGGATGGTAAAATTTATGAATAATTTTTTTAAATCTTATTAAAAAGACAAGTACAAAGTTACAATAATTGGTCTATCACTTTTGGCCAGCCCCAATATCCTAAGAAAACTAATTATAACATATTCTTGGACCACAAAATTCTTAGTGCAATCAAAAGAGCAAAATATCTTATCCTAATTACAATTTTGATTAATACTATTCTAGAGAACCCAAGATTAGCTTCTCCCTCTTGCCATGACTTTAAGGGCTACTTCTAATTAGGGCTAAGACACTACAAGCAGTATTGTGATGTCATACTAGAGGCTAATCATAACAATCATCTACCCTAGTCCAACACACTTTATTGCCTAAATCTCTATTGACTAGTAATAAAACTTGTTGGTTCATCTCCATCCAATCCATATTATATCTATTATGTTTAGATCTCAACAAGTAACCAATAAGATTTTGACTTTCCTCTATATACATGAACTAGAATGACATCCTTAAATTACTACTAGATGGCTATGATCTAAATCACTATGTTCTTGATCTGCCACACACTTGGTCTGAAATTCCTAATCTCATCTAGAAACCCCACCAAAATTTGTGAGTCAAACTCCACTATGATATTTTGAACTCCATTATCCCAAGAATTAAGAGAGCCTTGTCTGATTGTCAAAGCCTCTACTTCATTATTTGTTGCTACTCCTAGATCTTCCAATTCCTAATGAAGGATATTCCCCTTGTAGTCTTGTTTGAGGAAACCAATGCCTACTACCCCTGGGTTATCCTTAGTTGCTCCATCTATGTTGATTTTTCCTAGCCTAGGGGTGGGGGTTTCCAAGCCCCATGAGTTTACCTCATGGAAGCATTCTCTCCCTCCTAGTTTTTCTGCTCCTCCACATGAGATTTTACTATTTCTATAACCTTCTTTAATATTTTTTTGTCAAACTATCTATATTCGAGTGTATTTCTCTCTAAAATTTTTGTCATTTATTTCCATTCGTATGTGCCACAAAATAAATCTCATACTTAGAGACCAACCCAATTGAACATTGAACTGATTTATTTTCAAACCTTCTTATTACCTCCCATATATTAATAATTGTTAATTTTTGGTTGAGAAGGGCCTTGAAGAGATCAACCTGTCAACTCCACAACTCCTAAGCAAAAGTCACACTAGAAGAGCAAATGATATATTGGATCCTCCTAGATATTGCATATCATATATTTAGAGGGGCCATGGAAACGCCTCTTATATAAGTTATCATAAGTGAGGAATATTTGATGCATTACTTCCTAAAGAAATTGATTTTTGGCTAGCCCTTTGCCAACCAACCATACTCTATCCCATGGAACATCCAACAACACCAATGGGGAGGGAGAAATTTATTATAACCATACAAAACTATATAGATGCCTAAATTACTATGACCCCAAGCTATCTTATACTCTTCCACCTTTCCTATAAGGTGGTGTTGCTTTAATATCCTCTCTATTAGTGACATCAAATTCAAAGAGATTGGAATTTTCTACTCTTCCCACCGCTTGAGTTGCATAAGAGAGGTGGTCCCAATCTATCTTGTTTGTAGATACATGTTGTCTTGATCCAACCTTTTAGCCTCAAGGATCTGTTGAAAGGATTGTAGCTCTAAAAATTCTAAAATTAAGGGGGGGTATTGGTCCCAAGAATTGGTCCAAAAAATTGCTTTATATCCTCTCCCCACTTTCCAGAATAGTCTTGGTTTTACAACTTCCTATCCTAATTTTAGCACCTTCCAAACAATAAAACCTTGGCTACTCACAGGGATACAACTTGCTTACTCATGGGGAATGTTATCTGTTGTTGTCTTTGATTGTCCCTGTCTAGGACAATCATACCTTGTGTCAAGATGACACAACGGGCTATAGCTGATAGTATAGGTATTTTATCAATTGGAGATCTCTAGGAGTTTTTAAAAGGTTGTCTCCTTGTTAAGATATTATATTCAAGGAAATTGCTACTCTACCAAGGGAAAAGAGCTGCAAGAAAGTTAGAAAACTCAAGAAATAAAAAATAAAATGTGGTAATGTGCCAAGATATATGCTAAGGTATTTTATTTAAAAATAGGCCTAAACACTATGTGCCAGTGGTGAACACTTCCTCTCCTTGACATAGTGAAGAACAATCAAAATATGACATTTATAAGCATATGCGAGTAGGCAGGTCCCATAGGAGAGCCAAGCTAGTAAGTGACTTAGTCTAAAAATAAACACAAGCCCCTCACACTATAACAACCCACCAACTTGACCCAAGGAAGATATATATATATATATATATATATATATATATATATATATATATATATATTCTCAAGGAATAACTCTTAAAGAAGTCTCAATATTTTTTAGAATTATAAGGCATAACCAAATTTTGAGTTCATCGTTGTTGTAAACAATACACAAGTGGATAGGAGTGACCAAAATATCATATTTTTGGGTTTCACCTTTCTAAACCTCACTATTTAGGAAGGACACTAATAGTGCCCCCCCAACTTTTCCTATACCCTAATCATTATAGGACAACTTGACCTATAGGGATTATCCTTTGAATCCCATAAAATTTAAAGGGGGGTGCCTATTCCCTAACCCTACATAAGTCTATCTATGTAGGATTATTCTAGTGTAATACCTTAGTGCTTAGTTACAACCACTCACCTAGTAATGAGCATGGTCACTCGATCCTCACTGTTCAAGGTGCCACCACTATATTGTCTTATGAATGATTCCTAGGATTACCCAAAAGCCTCACCCCTTTGGGACACCCAAGTCTTACCATTAAAGGTGTATGATTCATAATTATCTAGTTATTGCATCACCACAACTCTATCCAGATTTACAAATACCTGGTTATTACATCACCACAACTCCTTATAGGATTTGGAAGTACTTGGTTATTGCATCACTGTAACTCCTTCCAATATTTGCAAGTACTTGGTTATTACATCAACTCCTCCTAGGATTGGGTTATCTTCTTGACTCAAGGGTTCTTTAATATGGCTCTAGTTTCGTGTTGTAGACATAGAAAATTGACCCATCCAAATGATTATATTCTCCCTTAAGTGCTTAGTAATCCACTTAAAGTTGCTAAGCACAATTTTTGAGCTCCCCACCCCATAGTTCAACCCTCTTTCCTAAGCCTCACCAAATTCATGATTATCAAAGATGGGGTGAAAATTTCATGGATTCATGATCACCTCATATCAAATACAAACTCAAAATTTTAGGGGTTTTTCCCTTAAAGCCCTAATCTTGCACTACCTTTTTTGCATTTTGGACTCGAACCTAATAATTAGTATTTTTGTTTTCCCACCTATGTCCTCCAAAAATTTTATAAATAGAAGGGTTGGACTCCCATTTTTTTTAGAAGTGAATGCTCTATCAATGCTCTAATTTTGTGCTATCTTGTGGTATTGCATCCTCTCTTTTGTATGTGATCGTTGACATAACTGCTTTAGGTGAGAAAGTGGAAGAGCACTTTATGGCAGATTCTATGCAGGACTCATATTTTGTTCTATCAATAGAGAAGGAGGAGAGGCCTAACATTATGGTTGTTGTCCTCACTCTTTTCCATTGCTCTTCTGCATTCACCATAATAAATTAAGATTATTTTTGCATCATTAGTTTAGTTCATTTATTTCTATTAGATATAGTTTTAATGGATTCTATGCATTCATTCTTCTTAATAGAATAGATTTAGAATTAATTCTCTATTGCATTTAGATTTGTATTAAACACATTGTTGTTTTCATTCTATTGCATTTTAAATCATAAGTTATATTTTTGTTTAATCATTTACATTGTTGCATTTAGTTTTATCATTTTTTATTAGCTAGGGTTTCGTATCATATTTTCATCATTCATTATTTTCAATAAAGTAGACTTAATTTTTTTCTATTACATTTAGATCAGAGTTAAACATATTGTCGTGTTCATTTTATTACATTTTTAAATCACAAATTGTATTTATGCTTAATCATTTACATTACCATCTAGGTCATTGTATGTATTATTTTAACTGCATTTAGATTTGTTTAAATTGCACATAGTTGTTCATTCTTCTTATCTCTTATTCTTTTTTGTTGTTAGAATATTGTTTTCTTATCATTAGATTGTATATTCTCACCTCAACTTTTTCTTTTCTTCTCTTTTGTTATAAATTCATGGTCCATCCATATGGGAAACTAATTCGATGAAACCATTCATTCCATTGTTGCTTCTTCTCTAGCACTGCTGTCTTGTGGTCATCACTGATTCATGGTTGCTCATTATAGAATATGAATTCAGCTACAGGGATTTGGGGGTAATTTTTTGCTTCCAAAACCCTCATTTCATCCTGTATATTTTTGTTTTGTTGTTGGATTCAGAGTGTGAATTTGGCTAGGAATGAACATCGAGTCAAGTAGATATTTTGTTAGATATTTTTAGGTTGTTTGTTGTGTGTCTGCATTCATTTTTTTGTCATTGGATAAAATAAAACAAACTTAGAACTTAATCACATTTTAGTAGATTAGTTAAAAGGAATTAAAATTCATTTTTAGATCACAAGGAAAATAAATTGTTTTACTTTAATCTTTAGGCATCAAACAAAAACAACATATAGTCTACATTTAGGCTAGTTTTGTTTGTGCATTCTCTTAGATCTTTGCTTAAAAGGAAAAGTTTCACTTTCTTACAAATTTAGGAGTAGCCTTCATTCAAATAAAGAATCATTTTTAGGATAGTATTTTATTTGCTTGCATTTTTGTTTTCCTTGCATTTTTTTACAATATTTCTTTGTTTATTTTAGTTTAGATCACAGTCAAGACCACACTTAGGTGTAATAAAAACATCAAACCTTCGATCTCAGACTTGGAGTGAGTCCTAAAACCACTCCTGGTGAACCCTTTAATCCCCAAGCCCACTGATTGTAGAGAAATAATAACCTCACGGTCACCTCAACTCCCAATAGATCCATCGAGAATCATCTATGCTAGTTATTTCCCCCTCTACACATGCCCAAAAAAACCACCAACCCAAGAGTCTATTCATTTAAAATAAATAAACATCTCTCCAGAAAGGAAATAAAGTGCTATATATTTTTTTATTGGTTATATGGGTTTAAAATGGACCCCACTTGTATTACATCATTACCACATAGTGGTATTACAACAAAACTTGGATATTATCAATGTATCGCTTGGCAAGATTTGAACCTTAGTATCCTATTTAAAGATTGAGGAATCTAACTAGTTGAGCTAATACCACATGATTAAATAAAATGCTATACTAATTCTTAGATTCAATTCAATATAACACATTGCTAAATACTAGAAATTTAAATAATTTCAAATCATAATTCTAGCATTTAGAATTTTCTTATTTATAATGAAGAATAACACATCATCAAGGCATTATAATCATAATACATGCATTAAACTTATTCTTCCATTTTGCACATAACCAATATTCCAAGAAATTTCATAAAAGAATAACAACATATAATATTTCATTCTTGATCAAGTCTTGAAATACTAAAACAAGTATATTTACAATACATCCTTTCTTCATCAAAAGCTTCACATAATTTCAATACAAATTATTTTCAAGTATTTTTTCGTCAAATCTCCCATACTTCTCCCATATATGGATTCCTTGGCTACCCAAGCCTCATCCATACTATTAATTCTTCAAATAATAACTTTTCCTTCCCTAACATTTAGAAAATAATCAATACATTGCTCCATTATTAACTAAAACTATTAATTAAGTCATATAATTAATTGATAGTAACTAAACACATTATTTAATTTAAAAAACAAAAGTCATCAATATAATTATGTAATTAATGTGTAGACCAATTGGTTCAACCAAATCCCATAAGGGGGGTGGAGGTCCAAGGTTCAAATCTTGGGCCTCGTCGGACTGAACGTTTGTCCCTTTCCTGGTGCTTTTAGTGACATATAAGGTTTAAAATTATTTTGGCATGGTGGTTATAGGGTTGGACTGCACGAAGATCTATAATGGCTTTCGAGGTGGACAACGCAAAATACTATGGCATCCATAAAATCTGGACAGCCTGCCTGGATTCGTTGCGGCTACTGATTCTACCATGTAAATTTAAAAAAAAAATTATGTAATTAATTTAAATACCACCTAAGCAATCCAATGAAGCTCTTACACTCTTTCATCAAGCAAAACAATGGCATTTCATTTAAATAAATAAAATAACTCTTCTAAAAAGCAAATCATAAATTAAATAACTCTTCTAGGAAGCAAATCAATTAAGTTTCATTCTATATAATGAAATAACTCTTCTAAAAAGCAAACAACAAATCAATTAAGTTTCATTCTAAATAATGAAATAACTCTTCCAAAAAGTAATCAATAAATTAAATAACTCTTCCATCAACATTGGGGGAATTTCACAACCTCCTCCAACTTGTAGCATACCCCAAACAAACATTCAATTTCCTCCTCATTCTATCCCTTCTTCTAATGTAAATAATAATCCTCCTCCTCTTAACATTCCTTCTATTCCATCAAATGTAAATTATTTCCAACAACAAGATACTACACAAAGCCTCCCATTTTATATAATCTAGACCACAACAGTGTTAATACCTAACATTAATCAAGTTTCCTTTCAATAGCCAATGTATAATAGTAACCCACCTCTAGGAAACCTTGTGGTAAACATTTCAATAACACCCCATGTTGCATTGGACAACAACAATCAAGACATTCAAAGTCTAACAACTATAGTGAAATAGTTGGCATTGAGAATGGATACACTTCAAGCTCCAAGTTTCACTTACTCTTATAAGGAAATGTGCAATCAACCTTTAGATCCCATAGTAGCCTCTAGGCCCTACCCTAAACATTTTTCCATGCCAGTTTTACCAATTTACAAGGGAACTGAGGACCCTATAGAATATTTAAGGATGTTTAGGACATGTCATGATATCATTTATGATGATATGTTGTTATTAAAAACATTCCCTAAAAGCCTTGGAGGTATGGCTTTGAAATGGTATTATCAACTACCCCACCATTCCTTAATAAATTTTGAAGAAACAACCAAGTTATTTGTTCAATAATTTGGAGCTTATGTAGAAAAAGGAGCAACCCTCCAAGACTTATACCTCCTAAAACAAGGTAAAGATGAAAGCTTTAATATTTTCTATCTCGATGGAGGAGTTTAGTTGGAAGATTAAGGTATACCCCACCTCCCCGAGACATGCTAGAGATTTTTGTTGGTAATTTACAAGAGCAAATTTCTTATGAGTTAGAAACAACAACTATCACTTCCTTTGAACAAGCAATAGATCTCACTAGAAGAGTTGAGAAAGCACTCATAAGAAGGGGTCAACTCAAGTTAAGGAAAGAAGAGGAAATACCAACAAAAAACCAATAAAAAAAACACTTAGTGATGGGGTAAAAAATAATAGACCAACCAACAATGTTAATACAACTAGTACCTTGTAGAAGTTGGTACTTAGCAAACCCCAATGACCCCCACCAAAAAACTTCACTAAACTCAACCAAACTTTATCATTGGTTCTCAAACAACTTCTAGAAGTCAAGATGATCAAGTTGCCTATTATAAAACAACTTGACACTATGACAACTTGGTATAAACTTGACCAATACTGTGAGTATCATAGGGTGGATGGGAAAAATATGATGAATTAATGAAAGAGGTTGAAACATATGGTTTAGGACCTAATAGACAAGGTTCACCTTGTTGTAGGTGACTCCCAACCCACTCTTAACCACAAGCCTCCAAGTAATCAACCTCCAACTTACCCATAACCCACAACCAATCAAGATATGGGGATCTTCCAAAATCCTCACCCAATCACAACCAACAAAAAAACCAAGTATCTTATAATAATGTGCTACCATGAGACAAGAAGCTTAGTCTCAACCAAATCAACAAACAAAGGCAGATAAGTTCCACATTCAACCAACCCTCTAGAGGTCGGTTGAATGTGGATATCGCTTCATTTTTTATCACTAGCGAGCACACACCCATAGTAGATATCACTTCATTTTTTATCACTAGCGAGCACACACCCATAACAAGTATCGCTCCATACACTTATTCTCTCATCAATGAGTATTACACCCTTATAGGATAGCTTCATGGCCATCAATAAGCATTGCTCCAACTTAAGCCATTTACGAGCACATATCCTTACTAGATATCACTTCTCCTTTAGTCAATAGTGAGCACTACACCCCTATAGGATAGCTTCATGGATACCAACGAGCATCACTCCACCATAGGCCATTTGTGAGCATACCTTCTTATAGGGTTTCACTCTCTCTTTGCTTAAATTTATGTTTATTTGATCAAACTGATCTATCTTGATCTATGTTGATTCAAATAGCTTAATCTAAGTACCTATTTGCTTTCTTTGATCTTTTGGTGACTTTATCCTTATTTCTTCTATTCTTTCTCCTTTTCTTATTTTTCCTCTTATTGCAAATTCACGGTCTGTCCATATCGGTCATGAATTCACTCTCTAAAAAATTTACGGTTACCATTTATAGGGCATGAATTCAGCCAAAGTTATTTTTCTCTCTTATTTTTCTTTTTATTCCATCATGTTTTTCATATTTACATCTAGCCATCTAGTTATTTAATCATTAGTTAGATTCATTCATCATGCATTTATTAGTTAAGTTCATTTCTCATGCATCTCTCCATTTCTATCATCTCATTCAATTTATCTTTTTGCATCCATTCATCCAATCATGCATAAATTACACAAACACCTAATAACACACATAATAAAGAACAAAGCAACAAGATATATATTACTAAAAAAGTAGAGAGTACAAGCTAGCTGGTGCATCTGTATACCATAGTAAAAACCTGGCACACTTAACCATCTCCTAGCCTAGGGATGCATGTCACAATCAAAATTAGCATATCACCATGATCCTCACCCTAGCTCTATGAGCGTATCTCCTCTACTCTACCTATTGGATGTGATCCCAATTGAGGCATGTTCATGGACCATGAAAAGTTCCATGTCTAGGTCTGCAATGTAATTGTAGCAAATTTGATTCTCCTTAGATTTTTAGAAAACTAAAACATAATTATCTCTTCTATTTTCGGGTCAATATGTCTCCATTATATTTTTCTATATTTATAAATTCATCATATTTCAACCAAATAGCATTAAATTTGAAATGTCTTGTTGGTTTCTCTTGATCTTTTTAACTATAATAAAACTAGTGAATGATAAAATTCCCCACCATGATCTGTACAAGACCACAATCTTTCTGCTTCAACTATGAGAGTTTTAGACTCTAAAAATCAGTCCAACCTTTTAGAAATATCTTGTCTTCCATTTATTTGATTCCTCCAAGTGGGAGCTAGCTTAATGGGTTGTACATCACATAACCTTACATTCTAGATTTTCTATAGGAAAAATTCAATGAGGGAATCCATTTTGGCCTCCTCTCCCCATATTTCTACTCTTTCAATTACAAAATTTAAGTCCCCTCCCCTTATTATATTTTATTTTTTTAAAAATATTGTATAAACAATTCTTCCAAAAATTACCTTCTACCACCATAAGGACCATACAAATTGACTATGGAAATCAGATTACCTAGCTCTATCGAATGCAAGTTTGTAACCACACCTACCTCAGTATATATCTTATCAACTAGTTAGAAGGAGGAATTCCATCCTAGTACATTCCCCTTGATCTTCCTTTTGAGTCTAACCCTATAAAGTTCTAATTTAATAGGAGAGAGAAGTGTTACTATTGTTTTTTTTGCATCTAACATATTCTCCTAGATTAAAATTATACCTGGCTTATGAGGTCTAAATAAATGCTTTAGGGATTTTTTTTAGGGGTCCCAATACCTCTAACATTTAAAGAGAGCATAACCATTGATACCCTTTCCCCTAGGCCTGCCTTGCTCTAAGAACCCCAAATTTAGATATTTGTTTACCAATTAAATTCCTTCTTAGCTTTTTCTTGTGCAATTTTTTAATAGGATTTCCTTCCTACTATAAACTCCTGAGATTGACTTATCTTAGGACCCAAGCCCCCTAATATCTGACTATACCTAGTATCTTATTTACCTTTTTTAGGGATCTTAGAGCATATTTTCCAGAAGATGTTCTTGTATTATGTTGATTTGAAGGACTTGGTGGGGAAGAGATCCTACTAGGCTTGTTTAAGCCTTTATTACTTTCTTGACATAAAATATCTTTGGCTAAAGAGGGTAAAAAAGTAGTAAATTTTATACCTTTCTCCTCTTCTTGTTCTAAGTCCTTGATATCACCACCCTCTTGTAATATTCTATCTGGATTATGGCCTTTCAAAATCTTCATATATGAGCTTGACCTAGGACCATATGATCTATTAAGTTTATCATTATTAGAATTTAATCTCCCATCCCCTAAAAAGGATAAAATTAGGTTTAGGATTTGATGATTACCTGATAAAATACGTCTATAAACTTTGTTGGTCATAGGTGTGGTATCCCTTCCCTCATCTAAAGCTTCCTTATTACTATTTTTAGGAATAAAAAAATTTCCATATAGACATTGGTGATAGTAAACCTTTCTTTAAGTGATTTAGGAGTCTCGAATGGGTCATCCTCTATCTGTGCTTCGACTGCTACTACCTCCTATGAATGTTTAAGACTAGAAAAACCTTCAAATTTCTTCTTTATAGCCCTCTTCTCTCTTCCATTTCATAATATACATTGACATGACCATAATGATGAAAATAAGGAATCCTGATGTAGTCCAAATTTTGTAAGTACATCTAATTGCTTGATAAAAACTCCATGTTCTATACCAACCCTAAACTGAGATCAAGATCCACTATGATATGAGCTACCATTTTATGGATACCATTTAAATTTTTTGTGTCTACTCCAAGGAAAAGTCCTAGGAAGTTCCCAAACTCACATAACATTCTTTCATTCTATAATTCAAGGGGTAAAGAGGGTATATTGAACTAATTAGGATATGTATTAGTTTTCTTAGAGTGCAGATTGAACATAAGTGTCTATTATTTTTAGATTTAAAACATTGAGCCCCCAACCCCACCTTCCATTTTTTATGGTTTTAGCATCTTTTGCCTTTTGTAAGAAAAATCATCCAACCCTTCATCATCACATGAAATTTAGTAGTATAACCTAGAACCTCCAACCAGGTAATATTAATCCATTTCGATAGAGTTTAGTTTTATGGAGTGGCCCATAAATATTCCTACCAAAACCTTATTTTTTAGAGATAAAACCCTTTTAAACTCCTAGAAATAATCTTGGAGATGATTTTGTAGAGTATTGCGCAAAGTTATAGGCCTATACTCCCCAAAGGATTTTGGGTTATCCTTCTTAGGAATCAAGACCAAGAAAGTTGTATTGGTAGACATGAATACCTACCTAGAAGGCCTTGAATCCTCAACCACCTTACAAGGTCTTCTTCCAACAACTCGTAAAAACCCACATAAAAGTCAATAGACCAACCATCTGGTCCTAGACTCTTCCCTTTTTGAAAAGTTTTAACTATTGTTTGTAGCTCCTCCTTAGTGACCTTTGTCATCAAAGTCTCTTTAACTTCATCATTGACCATCTTAGGTAGATAAAGTGCTAGCTTAATTATTTATTTTATATTTTTTCTATTGGGTATTTGATAGATTTTCTTAAAGTAGGATACTCCTAATCTAGCTATTTATTGAAACATTCTCATATTTCTTCTTTGTTTTGTATATTTTTGAAAGAACTTTTCATTCTTATTCCCTTGTTCTATACAAAGTGCTCTACTTTTCATCCTCCACTTTGCATATTTCTATTCTAACAATTATGTCTTCTTTTTTTCCAACTCCTTGACCTATAATTTCTCCTTGTCTAAAAATACCTCATTGCCTTTATGACTATATAATTGATTTAATTTAGATTCTATGTCCACTATCTTTGTCTCTACTTCCCAATATATACCTTTGGCCCATGTAATTGTAGCAAATTTGATTCTCCTTAGATTTTTAGAAAACTAAAACATAATTATCTCTTCTATTGTCGGGTCAATATGTCTCCATTATATTTTTCTATATTTATAAATTCATCATATTTCAACCAAATAGCATTAAATTTGAAAGGTCTTGTTGGTTTCTCTTGATCTTTTTAACTATAATAAAACTAGTGAATGATAAAATTCCCCACCATGATCTGTCCAAGACCACAATCTTTCTACTTCAACTATGAGAGTTTTAGACTCTAAAAATCAGTCCAACCTTTTAGAAATATCTTGTCTTCCATTTATTTGATTCCTCCAAGTGGGAGCTAGCTTAATGGGTTGTACATCACATAACCTTACATTCTAGATTTTCTATAGGAAAAATTCAATGAGGGAATCCATTTTGGCCTCCTCTCCCCATATTTCTACTCTTTCAATTACAAAATTTAAGTCCCCTCCCCTTATTATATTTTATTTTTTTAAAAATATTGTATAAATAATTCTTCCAAAAATTACCTTCTACCACCATAAGGACCATACAAATTGATTGTGGAAATCAGCTTACCTAGCTCTATCGAATGAAAGTTTGTAACCACACCTACCTCAGTATATATCTTATCAACTAGTTAGAAGGAGGAATTCCATCCTAGTACATTCGCCTTGATCTTCCTTTTGAGTCTAACCCTATAAAGTTCTAATTTAATAGGAGAGAGAAGTGTTACTATTGTTTTTTTTGCATCTAACATATTCTCCTAGATTAAAATTATACCTGGCTTATGAGGTCTAAATAAATGCTTTAGGGATTTTTTTTAGGGGTCCCAATACCTCTAACATTTAAAGAGAGCATAACCATTGATACCCTTTCCCCTAGGCCTGCCTTGCTCTGAGAACCCCAAATCTAGATATTTGTTTACCAATTAAATTCCTTCTTAGCTTTTTCTTGTGCAATTTTTTAATAGGATTTCCTTCCTACTATAAAATCCTGAGATTGACTTATCTTAGGACCCAAGCCCCCTAATATCTGACTATACCTAGTATCTTATTTACCTTTTTTAGGGATCTTAGAGCATATTTTCCAGAAGATGTTCTTGTATTATGTTGATTTGAAGGACTTGGTGGGGAAGAGATCCTACTAGGCTTGTTTAAGCCTTTATTACTTTCTTGACATAAAATATCTTTGCCTAAAGAGGGTAAAAAAGTAGTAAATTTTATACCTTTCTCCTCTTCTTGTTCTAAGTCCTTGATATCACCACCCTCTTGTAATATCCTATCTAGATTATGGCCTTTCAAAATCTTCATATATGAGCTTGACCTAGGACCATATGATCTATTAAGTTTATCATTATTAGAATTTAATCTCCCATCCCCTAAAAAGGATAAAATTAGGTTTAGGATTTGATGATTACCTGATAAAATACGTCTATAAACTTTGTTGGTCATAGGTGTGGTATCCCTTCCCTCATCTAAAGCTTCCCTATTACTATTTTTAGGAATAAAAAAATTTCCATATAGACATTGGTGATAGTAAACCTTTCTTTAAGTGATTTAGGAGTCTCGAATGGGTCATCCTCTATCTGTGCTTCGACTGCTACTACCTCCTATGAATGTTTAAGACTAGAAGAACCTTCAAATTTCTTCTTTATAGCCCTCTTCTCTCTTCCATTTCATAATATACATTGACATGACCATAATGATGAAAATAAGGTATCCTGATGTAGTCCAAATTTTGTAAGTACATCTAATTGCTTGATAAAAACTCCATGTTCTATAGCAACCCTAAACTGAGATCAAGATCCACTAAGATATGAGCTACCATTTTATGGATACCATTTAAATTTTTTGTGTCTACTCCAAGGAAAAGTCCTAGGAAGTTCCCAAACTCACATAACATTCTTTCATTCTATAATTCAAGGGGTAAAGAGGGTATATTGAACTAATTAGGATATGTATTAGTTTTCTTAGAGTGCAGATTGAACATAAGTGTCTATTATTTTTAGATTTAAAACATTGAGCCCCCAACCCCACCTTCCATTTTTTATGGTTTTAGCATCTTTTGCCTTTTGTAAGAAAAATCATCCAACCCTTCATCATCACATGAAATTTAGTAGTATAACCTAGAACCTCCAATCGGGTAATATTAATCCATTTCGATAGAGTTTAGTTTTATGGAGTGGCCCATAAATATTCCTACCAAAACCTTATTCTTTAGAGATAAAACCCTTTTAAACTCCTAGAAATAATCTTGGAGATGATTTTGTAGAGTATTGCGCAAAGTTATAGGCCTATACTCCCCAAAGGATTTTGGGTTATCCTTCTTAGGAATCAAGACCAAGAAAGTTGTATTGGTAGACATGAATACCTACCTAGAAGGCCTTGAATCCTCAACCACCTTACAAGGTCTTCTTCCAACAACTCGTAAAAACCCACATAAAAGTCAATAGACCAACCATCTGGTCCTAGACTCTTCCCTTTTTGAAAAGTTTTAACTATTGTTTGTAGCTCCTCCTTAGTGACCTTTGTCATCAAAGTCTCTTTAACTTCATCATTGACCATCTTAGGTAGATAAAGTGCTAGCTTAATTATTTATTTTATATTTTTTCTATTGGGTATTTGATAGATTTTCTTAAAGTAGGATACTCCTAATCTAGCTATTTATTGAAACATTCTCATATTTCTTCTTTGTTTTGTATATTTTTGAAAGAACTTTTCATTCTTATTCCCTTGTTCTATACAAAGTGCTCTACTTTTCATCCTCCACTTTGCATATTTCGATTCTAACAATTATGTCTTCTTTTTTTCCAACTCCTTGACCTATAATTTCTCCTTTTCTAAAAATACCTCATTGCCTTTATGAATATATAATTGATTTAATTTAGATTCTATGTCCACTATCTTTGTCTCTACTTCCCAATATATACCTTTGGCCCATGTAATTGTAGCAAATTTGATTCTCCTTAGATTTTTAGAAAACTAAAACATAATTTTCTCTTCTATAGTCGGGTCAATATGTCTCCATTATATTTTTCTATATTTATAAATTCATCATATTTCAACCAAATAGCATTAAATTTGAAAGGTCTTGTTGGTTTCTCTTGATCTTTTTAACTATAATAAAACTAGTGAATGATAAAATTCCCCACCATGATCTGTCCAAGACCACAATCTTTCTACTTCAACTATGAGAGTTTTAGACTCTAAAAATCAGTCCAACCTTTTAGAAATATCTTGTCTTCCATTTATTTGATTCCTCCAAGTGGGAGCTAGCTTAATGGGTTGTACATCACATAACCTTACATTCTAGATTTTCTATAGGAAAAATTCAATGAGGGAATCCATTTTGGCCTCCTCTCCCCATATTTCTACTCTTTCAATTACAAAATTTAAGTCCCCTCCCCTTATTATATTTTATTTTTTTAAAAATATTGTATAAATAATTCTTCCAAAAATTACCTTCTACCACCATAAGGACCATACAAATTGATTGTGGAAATCAGCTTACCTAGCTCTATCGAATGAAAGTTTGTAACCACACCTACCTCAGTATATATCTTATCAACTAGTTAGAAGGAGGAATTCCATCCTAGTACATTCGCCTTGATCTTCCTTTTGAGTCCAACCCTATAAAGTTCTAATTTAATAGGAGAGAGAAGTGTTACTATTGTTTTTTTTGCATCTAACATATTCTCCTAGATTAAAATTATACCTGGCTTATGAGGTCTAAATAAATGCTTTAGGGATTTTTTTTAGGGGTCCCAATACCTCTAACATTTAAAGAGAGCATAACCATTGATACCCTTTCCCCTAGGCCTGCCTTGCTCTGAGAACCCCAAATTTAGATATTTGTTTACCAATTAAATTCCTTCTTAGCTTTTTCTTGTGCAATTTTTTAATAGGATTTCCTTCCTACTATAAAATCCTGAGATTGACTTATCTTAGGACCCAAGCCCCCTAATATCTGACTATACCTAGTATCTTATTTACCTTTTTTAGGGATCTTAGAGCATATTTTCCAGAAGATGTTCTTGTATTATGTTGATTTGAAGGACTTGGTGGGGAAGAGATCCTACTAGGCTTGTTTAAGCCTTTATTACTTTCTTGACATAAAATATCTTTGCCTAAAGAGGGTAAAAAAGTAGTAAATTTTATACCTTTCTCCTCTTCTTGTTCTAAGTCCTTGATATCACCACCCTCTTGTAATATCCTATCTGGATTATGGCCTTTCAAAATATTCATATAGGAGCTTGACCTAGGATCATATGATATATTTTTTTTGAAAAGTTTGAAAAAACTTGTATTAAAAAAAATATCAATTACAATATGGGAAGAGACTCTTCCCAGCCGAAATCAGAGAGAACACAAGCATACAATAGTAGAAGAACATTTGCAATGGAGCCAAATCTCTTGAACCATTAACTAGCTAGCAGGGGGGACGACATGGACAGATGCAGCTTGTCACAAAATCGTGACACTATTCTTCTCCTTAGGCCGCGAACATGCAACATGTCGCGATATTGCTTGTTTAAGCCTTTATTACTTTCTTGACATAAAATATCTTTGGCTAAAGAGGGTAAAAAAGTAGTAAATTTTATACCTTTCTCCTCTTCTTGTTCTAAGTCCTTGATATCACCACCCTCTTGTAATATCCTATCTGGATTATGGACTTTCAAAATATTCATATGACCTAGGACCATATGATCTATTAATTTTATCATTATTAGAATTTAATCTCCCATCCCCTAAAAAGGATAAAATTAGGTTTAGGATTTGATGATTACCTGATAAAATACGTCTATAAAATTTGTTGGTCATAGGTGTGGTATCCCTTCCCTCATCTAAAGATTCCCTATTACTATTTTTAGGAATAAAAAAATTTCCATATAGACATTGGTGATAGTAAACCTTTCTTTAAGTGATTTAGGAGTCTCGAATGGGTCATCCTCTATCTGTGCTTCGACTGCTACTACCTCCTATGAATTTTTAAGACTAGAAGAACCTTCAAATTTCTTCTTTATAGCCCTCTTCTCTCTTCCATTTCATAATATACATTGACATGACCATAATGATGAAAATAAGGCATCCTGATGTAGTCCAAATTTTTTAAGTACATCTAATTGCTTGATAAAAACTCCTTGTTCTATAGCAACCCTAAACTGAGATCAAGATCCACTAAGATATGAGCTACCATTTTATGGATACCATTTAAATTTTTTGTGTCTACTCCAAGGAAAAGTCCTAGGAAGTTCCCAAACTCACATAACATTCTTTCATTCTATAATTCAAGGGGTAAAGAGGGTATATTGAACTAATTAGGATATGTATTAGTTTTCTTAGAGTGCAGATTGAACATAAGTGTCTATTATTTTTAGATTTAAAACATTGAGCCCCCAAACCCACCTTCCATTTTTTATGGTTTTAGCATCTTTTGCCTTTTGTAAGAAAAATCATCCAACCCTTCATCATCACATGAAATTTAGTAGTATAACCTAGAACCTCCAACCAGGTAATATTAATCCATTTCGATAGAGTTTAGTTTTATGGAGTGGCCCATAAATATTCCTACCAAAACCTTATTCTTTAGAGATAAAACCCTTTTAAACTCCTAGAAATAATCTTGGAGATGATTTTGTAGAGTATTGCGCAAAGTTATAGGCCTATACTCCCCAAAGGATTTTGGGTTATCCTTCTTAGGAATCAAGACCAAGAAAGTTGTATTGGTAGACATGAATACCTACCTAGAAGGCCTTGAATCCTCAACCACCTTACAAGGTCTTCTTCCAACAACTCATAAAAACCCACATAAAAGTCAATGGACCAACCATCCGGTCCTAGACTCTTCCCTTTTTGAAAAGATTTAACTATTGTTTGTAGCTCCTCCTTAGTGACTTTTGTCATCAAAGTCTCTTTAAATTCATCATTGACCATCTTAGGTAGATAAAGTGCTAGCTTAATTATTTATTTTATATTTTTTCTATTGGGTATTTGATAGATTTTCTTAAAGTAGGATACTCCTAATCTAGCTATTTATTGAAACATTCTCATATTTCTTCTTTGTTTTGTATATTTTTGAAAGAACTTTTCATTCTTATTCCCTTGTTCTATACAAAGTGCTCTACTTTTCATCCTCCACTTTGCATATTTCCATTCTAACAATTATGTCTTCTTTTTTCCAACTCCTTGACCTATAAATTCTCCTTGTCTAAAAATACCTCATTGCCTTTATGACTATATAATTGATTTAATTTAGATTCTATGTCCACTATCTTTGTCTCTACTTCCCAATATATACCTTTGGCCCATGTAATTGTAGCAAATTTGATTCTCCTTAGATTTTTAGAAAACTAAAACATAATTATCTCTTCTATTGTCGGGTCAATATGTCTCCATTATATTTTTCTATATTTATAAATTCATCATATTTCAACCAAATAGCATTAAATTTGAAAGGTCTTGTTGGTTTCTCTTGATCTTTTTAACTATAATAAAACTAGTGAATGATAAAATTCCCCACCATGATCTGTCCAAGACCACAATCTTTCTACTTCAACTATGAGAGTTTTAGACTCTAAAAATCAGTCCAACCTTTTAGAAATATCTTGTCTTCCATTTATTTGATTCCTCCAAGTGGGAGCTAGCTTAATGGGTTGTACATCACATAACCTTACATTCTAGATTTTCTATAGGAAAAATTCAATGAGGGAATCCATTTTGGCCTCCTCTCCCCATATTTCTACTCTTTCAATTACAAAATTTAAGTCCCCTCCCCTTATTATATTTTATTTTTTAAAAAATATTGTATAAATAATTCTTCCAAAAATTACCTTCTACCACCATAAGGACCATACAAATTGACTGTGGGAATCAGCTTACCTAGCTCTATCGAATGCAAGTTTGTAACCACACCTACCTCAGTATATATCTTATCAACTAGTTAGAAGGAGGAATTCCATCCTAGTAAATTCCCCTTGATCTTCCTTTTGAGTCTAACCCTATAAAGTTCTAATTTAATAGGAGAGAGAAGTGTTACTATTGTTTTTTTTGCATCTAACATATTCTCCTAGATTAAAATTATACCTGGCTTATGAGGTCTAAATAAATGCTTTAGGGATTTTTTTTAGGGGTCCCAATACCTTTAACATTTAAAGAGAGCATAACCATTGATACCCTTTCCCTTAGGCCTGCCTTGCTCTGAGAACCCCAAATTTAGATATTTGTTTACCATTTAAATTCCTTCTTAGCTTTTTCTTGTGCAATTTTTTAATAGGATTTCCTTCCTACTATAAAATCCTGAGATTGACTTATCTTAGGACCCAAGCCCCCTAATATCTAACTATACCTAGTATCTTATTTACCTTTTTTAGGGATCTTAGAGCATATTTTCCAGAAGATGTTCTTGTATTATGTTGATTTGAAGGACTTGGTGGGGAAGAGATCCTACTAGGCTTGTTTAAGCCTTTATTACTTTCTTGACATAAAATATCTTTGGCTAAAGAGGGTAAAAAAGTAGTAAATTTTATACCTTTCTCCTCTTCTTGTTCTAAGTCCTTGATATCACCACCCTCTTGTAATATCCTATCTGGATTATGGCCTTTCAAAATATTCATATAGGAGATTGACCTAGGACCATATGATCTATTAAGTTTATCATTATTAGAATTTAATCTCCCATCCCCTAAAAAGGATAAAATTAGGTTTAGGATTTGATGATTACCTGATAAAATACGTCTATAAAATTTGTTGGCCATAGGTGTGGTATCCCTTCCCTCATCTAAAGATTCCCTATTACTATTTTTAGGAATAAAAAAATTTCCATATAGACATTGGTGATAGTAAACCTTTCTTTAAGTGATTTAGGAGTCTCGAATGGGAGTCTCGAATGGGTCATCCTCTATATGTGCTTCGACTGCTACTACCTCCTATGAATGTTTAAGACTAGAAGAACCTTCAAATTTCTTCTTTATAGCCCTCTTCTCTCTTCCATTTCATAATATACATTGACATGACCATAATGATGAAAATAAGGCATCCTGATGTAGTCCAAATTTTTTAAGTACATCTAATTGCTTGATAAAAAATTCATGTTCTATAGCAACCCTAAACTGAGATCAAGATCCACTAAGATATGAGCTACCATTTTATGGATACCATTTAAATTTTTTGTGTCTACTCCAAGGAAAAGTCCTAGGAAGTTCCCAATCTCACATAACATTCTTTCATTCTATAATTCAAGGGGTAAAGAGGGTATATTGAACTAATTAGGATATGTATTAGTTTTCTTAGAGTGCAGATTGAACATAAGTGTCTATTATTTTTAGATTTAAAACATTGAGCCCCCAACCCCACCTTCCATTTTTTATGGTTTTAGCATCTTTTGCCTTTTGTAAGAAAAATCATCCAACCCTTCATCATCACATGAAATTTAGTAGTATAACCTAGAACCTCCAACTAGGTAATATTAATCCATTTTGATAGAGTTTAGTTTTATGGAGTGGCCCATAAATATTCCTACCAAAACCTTATTCTTTAGAGATAAAACCCTTTTAAACTCCTAGAAATAATCTTGGAGATGATTTTGTAGAGTATTGCGCAAAGTTATAGGCCTATACTCCCCAAAGGATTTTGGGTTATCCTTCTTAGGAATCAAGACCAAGAAAGTTGTATTGGTAGACATGAATACCTACCTAGAAGGCCTTGAATCCTCAACCACCTTACAAGGTCTTCTTCCAACAACTCGTAAAAACCCACATAAAAGTCAATAGACCAACCATCTGGTCCTAGACTCTTCCCTTTTTGAAAAGTTTTAACTATTGTTTGTAGCTCCTCCTTAGTGACATTTGTCATCAAAGTCTCTTTAACTTCATCATTGACCATCTTAGGTAGATAAAGTGCTAGCTTAATTATTTATTTTATATTTTTTCTATTGGGTATTTGATAGATTTTCTTAAAGTAGGATACTCCTAATCCAGCTATTTATTGAAACATTCTCATATTTCTTCTTTGTTTTGTATATTTTTGAAAGAACTTTTCATTCTTATTCCCTTGTTCTATACAAAGTGCTCTACTTTTCATCCTCCACTTTGCATATTTCTATTCTAACAATTATGTCTTCTTTTTTTCCATCTCCTTGACCTATAATTTCTCCTTGTCTAAAAATACCTCATTGCCTTTATGACTATATAATTGATTTAATTTAGATTCTATGTCCACTATCTTTGTCTCTAATTCCCAATATATACCTTTGGCCCATGTAATTGTAGCAAATTTGATTCTCCTTAGATTTTTAGAAAACTAAAACATAATTTTCTCTTCTATTGTCGGGTCAATATGTCTCCATTATATTTTTCTATATTTATAAATTCATCATATTTCAACCAAATAGCATTAAATTTGAAAGGTCTTGTTGGTTTCTCTTGATCTTTTTAACTATAATAAAACTAGTGAATGATAAAATTCCCCACCATGATCTGTCCAAGACCACAATCTTTCTACTTCAACTATGAGAGTTTTAGACTCTAAAAATCAGTCCAACCTTTTAGAAATATCTTGTCTTCCATTTATTTGATTCCTCCAAGTGGGAGCTAGCTTAATGGGTTGTACATCACATAACCTTACATTCTAGATTTTCTATAGGAAAAATTCAATGAGGGAATCCATTTTGGCCTCCTCTCCCCATATTTCTACTCTTTCAATTACAAAATTTAAGTCCCCTCCCCTTATTATATTTTATTTTTTTAAAAATATTGTATAAATAATTCTTCCAAAAATTACCTTCTACCACCATAAGGACCATACAAATTGATTGTGGAAATCAGCTTACCTAGCTCTATCGAATGCAAGTTTGTAACCACACCTACCTCAGTATATATCTTATCAACTAGTTAGAAGGAGGAATTCCATCCTAGTACATTCCCCTTGATCTTCCTTTTGAGTCTAACCCTATAAAGTTCTAATTTAATAGGAGAGAGAAGTGTTACTATTGTTTTTTTTGCATCTAACATATTCTCCTAGATTAAAATTATACCTGGTTTATGAGGTCTAAATAAATGCTTTAGGGATTTTTTTTAGGGGTCCCAATACCTCTAACATTTAAAGAGAGCATAACCATTGATACCCTTTCCCCTAGGCCTGCCTTGCTCTGAGAACCCCAAATTTAGATATTTGTTTACCAATTAAATTCCTTCTTAGCTTTTTCTTGTGCAATTTTTTAATAGGATTTCCTTCCTACTATAAAATCCTGAGATTGACTTATCTTAGGACCCAAGCCCCCTAATATCTGACTATACCTAGTATCTTATTTACCTTTTTTAGGGATCTTAGAGCATATTTTCCAGAAGATGTTCTTGTATTATGTTGATTTGAAGGACTTGGTGGGGAAGAGATCCTACTAGGCTTGTTTAAGCCTTTATTACTTTCTTGACATAAAATATCTTTGCCTAAAGAGGGTAAAAAAGTAGTAAATTTTATACCTTTCTCCTCTTCTTGTTCTAAGTCCTTGATATCACCACCCTCTTGTAATATCCTATCTGGATTATGGCCTTTCAAAATATTCATATAGGAGCTTGACCTAGGATCATATGATATATTTTTTTTGAAAAGTTTGAAAAAACTTGTATTAAAAAAAATATCAATTACAATATGGGAAGAGACTCTTCCCAGCCGAAATTAGAGAGAACACAAGCATACAATAGTAGAAGAACATTTGCAATGGAGCCAAATCTCTTGAACCATTAACTAGCTAGCAGGGGGGACGACATGGACAGATGCAGCTTGTCACAAAATCGTGACACTATTCTTCTCCTTAGGCCGCGAACATGCAACATGTCGCGATATTGCGACACCTTTCCCCTTTGGCCACGAAAATTCAACAAGTCATGATATTGCAACACTTTTCTCCTTTGGGCACTAAAGTACAACATGTCGCAATATCGCGACACTTTTTCTCTCTCGGCTGCGATGAAGCAACATGTCATGATATCATGACACCTTTTCTCCTTTGGTCACGAAAATGCAACATGTCGCGATATCGCGACACCATTTCTCCTTTGGTCACGAAAATGCAACATGTCGCGATATTGCGACACTTTTTCTCCTTTGGCCGTGAAAATGCAACATGTCGCGATATCGTGACACCTTTTCTCTCTTGGTCGTGAAAATGCAACATGTCGCGATATCATGGTACCTTTTCTCCCTTGGCCGCAAAAATGCAACATGTCACGATATCGCGATACCTTTTCTCCCTTGGCTGTGAAAATGCAACATGTCGCGATATTGCGACACCTTTTCTCCCTTGGCAAAAATGCAACATGTCGCGATATCGCGACACCTTTCCTCCCTTGGTCGCGAAAAAGCAACATGTCGCGATATCATGACACCTTTCCTCCCTTGGCCCCGACGAAGCAACATGTCGCGATATCGCGACAACTTTCCACCCTTGGCCCCAACGAAGCAACATGTCGCGATATCGTGACAACTTTCCACCCTTGGTCGCGACGAAGCAACATGTCATGATATCGCGACAACTTTCCACCCTTGGCCGCGACGAAGCAACATGTCGCGATATCACGACAACTTTCCACCCCTGGCCGCGACGAAGCAGCATGTCGCGATATCGCGACAACTTTCCACCCCTGGCCGCGACAAAGCACCATGTCGCGATATCGCGACAACTTTCCTCCCTTGGCTGCGACGAAGCGACCTGTCGTGATATCGTGACAATTTTCCGCCCTCAACCACGATGACGCAACATGTCACGATATCGCAACAGCTTTCCTCCAGTGACTGCGACGAAGCAACATGTCGCGATATCGTGACAACTTTCCTCCAGTGACCATGACAACGCAACATGTTGCGATATCGCGACAACTTTCCTCCAGTGACCGCGATGGCGCAACATGTCACAATATCGTGATAAATTTCCTCCCTTTGCTATTTCTTTGATCATTGGCTCAAGGACCTTTCCAGACCCTGTGTAATCACCTCATCCTCAATATCCGTGTCACTGTGCAACTGAACTCCAACCTCCTTTTCTGCACCCATCTTAGCCAGAAAGTCAACCGCTTTGTTCAAATCTCTCCTTGCATAAACTGGGATCACGTCCTCCAATTCCTTCCATAATTCTTTAATTTGGGTAACAATAGCCCTCAACCTCCAAGCTTTTAGATCAAAGTTCCTCATGCAGTCTAGAGCTCCAACCATTATTTGCAAGTCTGATTCAAGAATAATCCTGTGATGGCCATGTTTCACTGCCCAAACAGAACCAGACTTGATGGCAATGGCTTCGCCTTCAATGTTAGTGGATCTTCCTAGGCCTTGCAATTCCCAATAGAGCACAGTCCCAGCATGGTTCCGGCACACCACTCCAATTCCGGCTCTACCCGGATTGCCTTTTGCAGCTCCATTAGTATTGATTTTAATCCAACCTTCAGGGGGAGGTTTCCAACAATTTATGTCCTGTCCCTCTTGCAGTTCAAGGCGTTCTTCCATAGCTCCAATGTCAATTTGATCTTCCTCCTCAGCATGAACGTACCACAGCTTCGGTAACCTTGCTCCAAATGGTCTGCCAAACCTCGTCTAGAGCAAGAAAAGTTTCTCTAAAAATTTTGGCATTTCTTTCTAGCCATACTTGCCACCAGATAAAGCTTAAACCGAGCTCCCAGCCAAAATGAAGAGCTTTAGATTTGAATCTACCTTTCTGCCATTTTGCCCAAATATTCATCCGGTTCAGGTCACCACTTACTTGAATTTTAAAGTATGCAAACCAACGCAGCCAAATCTATCGGGTGAAAGGGCAACCAAACAACAAGTGGTCAATAGTTTCCTCGCTCTTGTAGCATAGAACACATTGAGAAGGGCCGATGATACCTTTTGATCTGAGATTATCAAAAGTGAGGATTCCATTGTGCATGCACTCGCCAGAAAAAAAGTTAACTTTCAGCCAACCTTTAGAGTGCCAAATTTTCCTCCAGTCCTCAACCTGAAAAGTATGAGGGGGGGGCTCTGGGAGAATGTTGTCATATCCGTCCTTTACTGTATAGACGCCAAGACTCCCAAAGCCCCAGGTTAATTCATCCTCCATGTCTCCCCCCGTAAGAAGTCTTTCTCGTCGAATTTTAGTCATGATGGGAGTCAAATCCGGAGGGATTGAAATGGGCCACTCATCCAACTTCTTGAATCGCTTAAACTTACACTCCCCAACTCGAGTAGTTGTGAAATAACTTTCAATACGGATCCATCCCTTGGCTTCAATGACTGCTTTTATTGGCTGTAATTCTGGAAATTTAGCAATGATGGGTGGGAACTGATCCCAAGAATCTATCCAAAAACGAGCCTTCTCCCCTCTTCCCACTTTCCAAAATAAGCAGTCTTTAACAACCTGAGACCTTAACTTGAGAGCCTGCCAAACTAGGGACCCTGTACCATCCAAGGGGATGCAAGCTACATCGATTGGGTTAGCCTGTCCCAGGTATTTGCTGGTTAGGATTCTACTGAAAAGGGAGGTGGGTTAGGAGATCCATCTCTAGTACAACTTTCCAGCCAAAGCTTTATTATTCATCTTAGATTTTCTCAAACCCAGACCTCCTTTAATCTTTGGTCAGGTAACTTTGTCCCACCCACTAAGGCCCACTTTCTCTCTCCCTTTGCTCCTTCCCATAAAAACTTTCTAGCCATCATGTCCAACTCTTTTCATATTGTAATCGGGGCAGCCAGGATAGAGAATTTGTAAATTGGCATGGCTTGAATGACTGACTGTAAGAACGTTAATTTGCCACCATAACTTAACCACTTGTGAGACCAGTGATTAATTCTGTCCTTGATACACTCCAACAGATTCCTCCATGTGTCTAATTTTAGCTTCTTAAAGTGCAAGGGGACCCCCAAGTAAACCACCGGGAGAGAAGTCCTTGTGAATCCCAAGATTTCTAAAATTTTGTTCTGAAGCCTTTGCTCCAGTATAAAAAAAACACTTTGGATTTATTGTCATTAATGACCTCGTTGAGTAGTCCCGAGATAGACATTAAGAGTATCCCGAATCATTCTTGCTTCCCCGAGCCGGCCACTCCCACCAAACCAGTGTCATCCACAAACCGCAGTGCGTTAAAACTTCGTCACCCACCCTGATACCCAATAATCTACCTTGTTGTCTTCTCCTCAAGAAAAGTCTGCCAAGACCTTTAGCCAAAATGAGAAAAATATAAGGAGAACATGGATCCCCCTGGCGCAGTCCCCGAGTAGCTCCAAATGGTTGCGAAGGAAGGCCCTTGATTAGCACAGAGTAAGTCGAGGTAGAGACACAACTCATGACCCACTCTATCCATTCCTAAGAGAAACCAAAGGCTGCCATCATTTTAGCTAGGAAACTCCATTCAAACCTGTCATAAGCCTTTGACATGTCTAATTTTATGAACATCCCTTTATTACCGTAAGTGCGCATTGAATGGATTGCTTCCTGGGCCACAACCACCCCATCCAGAATTTGTCGTCCCTCAACAAAACCCCCTTGCTCAAAGGAGACAATTTTGTGAAGAAGAGGTTTTAGGCGCTCAGCCATTACCTTTGTGATTATTTTGTACAGCACATTGCATAAGGCAATAGGCCTATAATTTGAAATATGAACCCCCTCCTCCCCTTTTGGAATTAAGGTAATGAAAGTGTGGTTTATAGCTTTAAGCATTCTCTTATTTTATCTGGACTCTTCTACAATAGCCCTTACATCTTCCTCTAAGTAGTCCCATAAAGCCTAAAAAAACTCAATTGGGAAGCCGTCCTGGACCTGGAGTTTTACCAAGTGCTCATTCCAAAGACCATAGTTTTCAATTCATCTCTATCAATGGGTTTGAGGAGGGCCTGATTTTCATCCTCGGAAATAACAAGCGGTATGACAAAAATAACTTCATTTTGGGCCTCTGCATCTTGTACCACACTTTCCTTAAAAATCTTAGAAAAATAATCCATAGCATAGGAATGCAAACCTGGAAGTGTATCAAAGGAATGACCGTTCTCATCTTGAAGGGCCTCCATCTTATTCATCTGTCTTCGAGCACAAGCAATCCGATGAAAGAATTTTGTATTTCTATCCCCTTCTAATAACCAGGTGGTTCTTGCTCTCTGCTTCCAATAGGTCTCCTCCCCGGTTGTCGATGTCCTCAACCGCAAGACACAAGGCATCATCCTCGGCTTTGAGCTAGTCTCGTAATTACTTTTTCTCCGAACTATTTTTGGACCTCATCCCATCCGGCCACCAATGGAGCTCTTTGGGCCTCGGAAGTCTCGTTTTATTAGCACGCCTCCAATACTTCAACTGAGTTTTGACATATTATAGTTGTTTGTGGATTCTGAACATTGCTCTCCCATAAGCTGGACGACCTTCTTCCCACCACTGTGGAATTTTCTCCAGAAGTTCTTCTTTCTAAAGCCAAAAATTCTCAAATCTAAAAGGTTTGTGATGCTGCCCCATCCTAGTCCCGCCTTCTAACAGAATGGGACAGTGATCTGAAACTAGGCCTTCTAAAATATGAAAATTTATATTCCATTTTACAAACGCCTCCTCTAAAATCAGAAAACAATCTAGCTTAACCTTCCTGCTATGTGGCTCCCACCTTTTATTAGTCCAAGTGTAGTTAATGCCAGGACATTTAATGTCCACTAAGAGCAAATCCTGGACTTGGGCAATCATGAAACGGTCCCTTGGGTCCAAAAATGGTGTTCCCCCTTCCTGGTCTCTAGAAGATAATTTAGCATTAAAGTCCCCCGCTATAATCCAGTCTAGATCTTCCCTTGAGGTTCACATGTCATGCACAACCTTCCACTGTCGCCTCTGACCATCTAGGTTTTGAGACCCATAAAAGTTTGTGATTAGAATGTGTTCCACAGTGACATTATTCCTAAAAAGAGAAGTGATGACACCCCTCCAGGCAAGATGTTCTATTACAGACCATTCATGAGAGTTTCATAGAGTAACAATCCCCCCTGAGGCACCTTGGGCAGCCACATCCATATGACCAACACCCCTCCAAATTCTGTTGACTGTTTTGGACATAAGATCTAATGACATCTTAGTCTCCTATAAAAGCAAAAAATCAGTATTACGATTCTCTAAAAGCCTTCGAACAACAGATTGATGGGTTTTGTTGTTTAAACCCCTCACATTCCATGATTGTATAATCATTGGTTACCCTAGGAGCAATAAGAGTCTATTGTCCTCACCGATCCTCCCGAGATCAGTTTGTCTCCTTGGGCTGCTAGCAACTCCTTATTGGATCTTCTACCTACTCCCCGAGAATTGTTGTTTTTTGATCTTTTTTCTACCCGGGTTATCCCCAAAGTTGGCCTTTCCCCTGTTCTTCTCTCGGTATTCCCATGCCGCCATCTTGAGAAATTGTCTCGCTCCCGGTTATGCACTACTAAAGCCCCCGAACACACCGGGTCGTGATACCTCACAGAGTTCAACTACCTGCTGTATGACGGGAGGAGATGAGAGAGGCAGTTGCCCGAGAATATTAGAATTTTCCTTATTACCCTCCATGCCCTCCATAAATTGTTCCTCTTCGTCAACCAGTGACTTAAATAACTCATACCTATTGGTAGGTCTAAGGTGGGATTGCTCCTTTTCCTCTTTTTTCTTTGTCCGTCTTTTTCTTCTGGGTTGTTCAAAACCCTCTTTCTGAGCTTCCTGGCCCTGAACGGTGCTATTAGAATCTTTATTAAGTGTTGCCTTATCCTCTTTAGGTAGGTTTGGCATTCCTAAAGGGGCCTCCATTTTAGCATTCAAATTATTAGGGCAGAAATGGGCCAAATGTCCATGTTTGTGACAAACCCTACATCTAAATGGTAGGGCCTCATAGTCTAATTGTTGAATCCAGGAGAGTCCTGCCAATTCAATTTTCATCTCTACCGATAAAGGCTGGCTGAGATCCATCTCCACACATATTCTTGCATACACCGCCATGCTCCCTTCAATTGTGTCTCTGGCAACACCTAGATGTCTTCCAATAGAATTGTCAATCCTTGCCAATACCTGCTCACTCCAGAATTCCATTGAAGAGCATATAGTCGGATCCATACTGGGATAGCAGTAGGTTCAACTCGGGGATCGAATCCCACTCTCCATGGTTGAACAAATAGCCCTGTCAGGCCATGATTTTTCTTCTCTGGCTCGAAAGCCCTATTTCTATCAACCAAAGACAAAAAGCTAACAATAAAAAATCCATTGCTAATAAACCACAATGAATACTCACCGTGAGGCTCCCAGTTTTGGCAGATCCAAGAGTACAGAAAATTTAGGGAAGGACGTATACCCATGAACTTGCAGATTAGCTTTGTAAATTACTGATTCTTCAACCATACTTGGCTCGATGACAATTTTTGGCCTGGTTTCGGCCTGCGAAAAACATCCATTCACACAATATGCTGTTGACCTATTCCTAGTAGCCGTGAAGAGCATTTTATATGCCATTCTTTAAGCTTCGTCGTTCTTTGGAGGAGAATTTTCTTTAAACAAATTTGCGTATGAGCTGCTACTCCTAGGAAAAGGAGCCGAAGAAGTCCCCATTGGACCCTCCTAGGACACCAATCTAGCCTTCAGATCCACCGTACCCCGAAGGCACTTCTGCAATCCAGCTGATGCCCTAGATTTTTCGAAGTTCTAGTGTTAGGTTGCATTTTTAGATGTCATTCTTTCATAGGACCATGTGATATATTAAGTTTATCATTATTAGAATTTAATCTCCCATCCCCTAAAAAGGGTAGAATTAGGTTTAGGATTTGATGATTACCTGATAAAATACGTCTATAAACTTTGTTGGTCATAGGTGTGGTATCCCTTCCCTCATCTAAAGCTTCCCTATTACTATTGTTAGGAATCAAAATTTTTCCATATAGACATTGGTGATAGTAAACCTTTCTTTAAGTGATTTAGGAGTCTCGAATGGGTCATCCTCTATCTGTGCTTCTACTACTACTACCTCCTATGAATGTTTAATACTAGAAGAACCTTCAAATTTCTTCTTTATAGCCCTCTTCTCTCTTCCATTTCATAATCTACATTGACATGACCATAATGATGAAAATAAGGCATCCTAATGTAGTCCAAATTTTGTAAGTACATCTAATTTCTTGACAAAAACTCCATGTTCTATAGCAACCCTAAACTGAGATCAAGATCCACTAAGATATGAGCTACCATTTTATGGATACCATTTAAATTTTTTGTGTCTACTCCAAGGAAAAGTCCTAGGAAGTTCCCAAACTCACATAACATTCTTTCATTCTATAATTCAAGGGGTAAAGAGGGTATATTGAACTAATTAGGATAGGTATTAGTTTTCTTAGAGTGCAGATTGAATATAAGTGTCTATTATTTTTAGATTTAAAACATTGAGCCCCCAACCCCACCTTCCATTTTTTATGGTTGTAGCATCTTTTGCCTTTTGTAAGAAAAATCATCCAACCCTTCATCATCACATGAAATGTAGTAGTATAACCTAGAACCTCCAACCAGGTAATCTTAATCCATTTCGATAGAGTTTAGTTTTATGGAGTGGCCCATAAATATTCCTACCAAAACCTTGTTCTTTAGAGATAAAACTGGCTTTAGCATTAGATCCTCCTCTACAACCATTCAAAGTAGCTCCTTCCATGACTTTATACAATATTTTATCTTTTCGATGAGCTTCGATAGTGGTAGATCCGATAAGCTTTGATAGTGGTAGATTTTTTGAGGTTCAATAGTGATATATCCAATGAGATTTGATAGTGGTAGATTTGGTGAGCTTCAATAGTGGTAAATCTAGTGAGCTTTGATAATGGTACATCTAGTGAGCTTCAAAAGTGGTAGATCTTGTGAGCTTTGGTAGCGGTAAATCTAGTGAGCTTCAAAATTGGTAGATCTAGTGAGCTTTGACAATGGTAGATCCAGTGAGCTTTGGAAATGGTAGATCTTGTGAGCTTCGATAGTGGTATATTTAGTGAGCTTCGATAGTGGTATATTTGGTGAGCTTCAACAATAATAGATCTTGTGAGCTTCGGTAGCAGTAGATCTGGTGAGCTTTGATAGTGGTATATCTAGTGAGCTTCGATAGCAAAAAATCTAGTGAGCTTCATTAGTGAGCTTCTAGTGAGCTTTGATAGCGATAGATCTTGTGAGCTTCAAAAATGGTAGATCTAGAGATTAAGGTTGGAAATGCTTGTTCTAGTGGCCTTATTATAAAGTTGCTGGAAAATATCTGAGATGGTTTATTGGTTGTACCATAAGTTTTTGGGCAAGTATTAACTACTGTAACTAGTGTAGCTTGAACCTGAAGAAGCTATAGTAATTGGTGTAGTTGTGGCCAAAAAAAGACTAGTATGGATGCTAGTGGTGGTTTCCTAGTGTAATATTCTCAAAGTTAGCTCTAGTAATATTTGTAATGACTTTTAAAGTGGATTTTTGGACTATTTTGTTATCTTACCGGTATATGGTTGAGGGTAATAGGTGAAGTTAATATGTTTAGATATTGTACATGGGGAGTAGTTAGCAAATATATGTCCAATCTAGGGAAGGAACATTGAACTATTGTGGTAATTTTTGGACCCTATGGAAAGTATTCAACAAGTGGGAGATTGTTGGAAATGTGTTGAATATTTTCCATGTTATTATGGTCAGGTTTTTTGGTTAATATATTTAAACCCATGGATTAATATATTTGGGTTAATATATTTGAACCCATGGATAAATATATTTGGGTTAATATATTTGAACCCGGGTTTTATGGCCATGGTATTGTAAAACCCCTTCTTGTATTGTTGGTATATAAAACAACACTTGCATGAGGGTTTGGGTATGGTGAATGTCCGAACACCCCCCAAAGGGGGGAACACAATTTGCAAGTAGAAAGAAGAGATGGTGATAGAAAGAAGAGGAAGTTACAACGAATTTGTTGTAGGTTGTATCTCTTCGGTTTTCTAGATGGAATAAAATACTTGGTTATTTTCTCCATGGACATAGCCCATATTGGATAAACCACATATATCTATGTCTCTTGTATTATTGCATTCTTCTATGTTTTATTTATGTGCTTATTTAATGCTCATATTTTATTATTGAAAAATGCACTTGAAAGGAGGGTTTCTTGGTTTGAGTGGGAGCAATGGTGGGGGGCTAGGACCGGTATGGGAAGGGGGGGGGGGAGGGAGGGGGAGGGGACAATGGGGAGCAGTGAGCTCCTTCCACAACAATATACAATGTTTTCTCTTCCTTTTCCTTTTTCTACTTAGTTTTTTTATCTCCCAATTTGGTTAGACTACCCTTTAGTGTTTCCTATGGTTCATTTGGTGACACTTCCCTTTCTCCATTCCTCCCCTTGTATACCCCAAAGGTAGGATTTGAAGCTAATTGGGACTTCAACCATGGGTTTGAGTCGAGTTCTTCTTGTACCTTGTCCCCCTTATACCACAAGTTAAAAGGTTCATTCTTAGAGAAAAATTGAGGCCATCGTATATTCCTTAAGGTGTTAACTATAGTCCACTACATCTTCTTCATACATCATTGACTTAACCATCCTATCATTTTTATTGATTAGTGGGATAAGTTTGCACTAGTTGAGAGTTCCTACTAAGTTATTTTTTAAAATTTCCATCCTCCCCTCTCCTTCTTGGACCTATTGACCAAAGCCTAATAATAAGAGCCTCGTTTTATCGAGTGCAAGAAATTATAGTTTTTTGCCAAATCTTAGTGGCCATCCTCTATCGTGCTTCTATGATGATAACCCCATCCTTGACACTATCAAAAACCCTACTAATATCATATCACCATTTAGCATATTCTTGGACTCCCCTGCTTCCTCTTCATCATTGAAAATCCATTCCAATCTACAATCATTAAAACTTATCAATCAACTCCTTAGGGTTTATGGTTAGATATACTATCACCAGATCTACTCAACAACAATACTATCACAAAATCTACTACATAGTGATACTATCACTATCTCTACTCCATAACAATTATAGATGGGAAAAACTAACCTATCATATATGATTCTCAACTAGATCTACTAGGAGCCAAGGTGATCACGGGGGTGTGTTATATTCTCTAAACTCAAGGGATTAGGGATTAAAGGGTTCACTAGGAATGGTTTAAGAACTCGCTCCAAGTCTGGGGTGGAAGCGTTCGATGTGTGAATTGAAAAAACACCTATATTTGGTCTTTCTAAAATGTAAGCTAAGAAAATGAAAGAACAATGCAAGTAAACTAAAATACAAGAAAACAAGGACTAACCCTAGTATGATTATGGATTTTCAATGAGAACTAAATTGTAGCTTGCAACAAAATAAACTCATTTTTTTTAGCACAAGCATGAGAGAATGCACAAACAAATTTAACCTAGAGTGCAAACTATATGCTTTTATTCCTTCAAATGCCTAGAATATGATCAAATATTTTCCCTTAATTTATGATCTAGGTTTTAAAATAAAAATGGATAGAAAGAAAAAAAAGCCTAAGAGATTAACTTAGAGAACCAAGAGATATTTTGTGGCATGACCCATAATTAAAGGATACAAAATATTTCCACAACAATGCTATAGGTGGTGAGAACAAATATTTTGGCCTAATTTGTATTGATGTTGCTTCTATGGCCACCTTGTGCTTGATCCCTTAAACTTCCCTACTTGAGTGGTTTTGCATGAACATTTCCTCCATAATACCACTCCTCTCTTGTTCATTGTCCTTTAGCTAGGGAGAGCTTGGTTGAATGTTGTGTTTGTTGTGATGAGTAGGGGAATTTTTTATTCCTCCTAGGATGGATCATTTTTTGTTACAACTTGCTCCTTTTCTATGACAAATTTATTCATGATCAATGAAGCCAATTGGTCCCATTCTATAATTTAATAAGGAGGGAGAGACTCATAGTTTTCTAGTGCTTTCCCCTTAATAGATGCCACCAACAATCCTAAGGCTACATCCTATTCCACTATATTATGTGTTTGGTATACAAATACTAGTTTCCTAAGGTGTTCTAGTGGAGTACTTTGGTCTTTGCTCGTGTATTTTGGCAATATTACCATTATGTACTCATGTAGCTTCTTCCATCTATTAGGTGGATTTTGAGGATTCAAGGGGACTGATCCTACCTCATATGAAGGTATAGCCATCTAAGATATGTTTTTCAACATGTTGGGTCTCTTCTATTGATGTGGAGTCATTAGGTGAATAGATATTTTTGCTTCTAGAAAGTGAATATACTAAGGTCTTCATTTGAAACTTAGTCTGGTATCTTCAATAACAGCTTATTTTGGTGTTTTTTCTAGAGAAGAGTTGCCAAGTGAGAAAGAGGTACTTCAACAAGGGAGGAATAAACTAAGATCCTCACTAAGTCTAAATCCTACTTCTTGTTGTAATTATTGGACCAATAATGTATTAGTAGGGTCCCATCGGGAGTGCCATTAAGTTGTTGTCATCTTTGATTATCCTTATCTAGGATAATCGTGCCTTGCATCAGAGCAACACAATGAGCCACAATCGAGAGCATGGGGTTTGGCTCAATCGAAGGCCTCCAAGATTTTTTACAATGTTGGCTTCTTGTTAAGATGTGATCTTCAAGGTGCTTGCTACTTTACCAAGGGAAAAGGGATGCGAGAAAGTAAGCAAACTCAATAAAAAAGGGGGGTGATGTGCTAAGAGATCCGCTAAGATCTTGTAAGAATAAGCCTAAATGCTATGTGCCAATGATGAACACTTTCTCTCCTTGACATAATGAGGAGCAATCAAGATCTACCAGTTATAAGCATATGTGGGCAAGTGGGAATATTACAGAAGAGCCAATCTAGTAAGTGACTTAGTTTGAAAATAAATGTAGGTCCTTCACACATGCATACACTTAGCACACCTGATATTCATGTAAAATATTACAAACACACACACATACACATCCATGGGTCTGTAGGCAAAGGTCGAAAAATAGACACAATATAATGCAGGTAAACTTTTACATAGATTGTACCAAAAGTGAGTGTTTGAAATTGCCTACAAGATGCTCAAGAACCACAATTGTTTTTATAGAGAGAAATAAACAAGAACCATTTGAAAGCAAAAGTGATTGTTGATCTTTTTGGAAACAAATAAGACAAGATGCAATAAAATGAAATAATACAAAAAATAGAATGTAAACAACAATGCTATGGCCTAAATGGAATATGCAAGTAAAAATGAGGGTTTGGGAGTGAAACCTTACCCCCAAACCTGGAGGAACCAAACCTATACAAAAAGGGTATGATTTTACAATAAAAGTGCAAAAATAATAGATGGATGCAAAGTTGAATGTAAAATATAGAATAGAAAATTTTAGAAACATAAAAATACAAGAATAAACTTGGTGGCAGTGAAAGAATAGACAAAAATATGAAGACCTCCACAAAAATGGTAGATTTCTCCTCAAGGCTCCCACACTGAGCAACAAATCAACAATAGAGCAACAATAGAACACCAAAGAACACTTGATCTTGTTAGAATATAATCACCCTCCAGAACTTAGGATCCACTTGGAACACTTGCAATAGAAGCTTGGGGAAAATTTTCTTCTAGGAGGGAAAAAGGGTGGGAAAACAAAAATACAACTTAGGGGAGGCTGAAATCCTAAGGGTTGGCCCCAAAATAGGGTTTTCTATGAGAAAAATCTAACTTAGCAAAATTGTACCCCATAAGGAGCAACCACGATTTTAGCAAAGCTAGAAAAAAAGGAGAAACAAGGGAGAAAGTTGCCCAAACTTATGCTTAGGTAATTTTGAGGACCTTCTCAAGAATTATAGGGAAAATGACTCACTTGGGTGGGTCAATTTTCCATATCTACATTTTTCCCCCTCTTTTATGCATTTATGGCGTAATAAATGTGTTAAAGAAAGATGTAGATACCTATAGGCAAAGAAAAATGAACAAAAAAAGGTGGCTGGTTTAGAAGAAGGGGTGGTGCAAAAAGGGTGCCATTCTAGATACTTGAATATTTTGCATGAAAAATGAGGTATTATGGACATTAATGCCTCTTAGGATAGGGTGCCCCCTCAAGTTTTAGGAATGCCAAATTTGAAGGAAACTCTAAACAATTGACTTAGAGGAAAATAGGGTGGACAACAATGAAAAGAGAACCAAAGAGGAGAGAGAAAAAGAAAAAAAGGAGAATAAAAGGCAAAAGAGGTGAAAACCCTAATTCATTTTCATCGTGCGAAGGAGAGAAGAAGAGCTTTGGATAAAAAATATAAATGGTGCTACCCACACATCGTTCAACCATTATGAAGGGTGAGGCCAATGCAACAATGGAGTGAGCATGGGTAAGGATTAAAATCCTTCCTCTAGACTAGGCTAGATTAGGGTTTTTAGTGCATTTCATAATATTTTTGTCTTTTGAAAGAAATCACCATGCACAACCCTAACACAATTTTGGAGGTCGACCATGATTTTGATTGGTTTGCCACGATGATCAAAATCATACCCAAAAAATGCAGGGCATGATTTTATGAAATCATGCCTCACAACTATGGGGCACAATTTTAGAAATAGAAGAAAAAAGGTAAAATCATGCCTTCGGAGGATGGGGCACAATTTCGGCAAAGAGAAAACAAAGAACAAAGAAGACAAGCAGACTTAGGTGTTGATATGTTGCTCTTTGTTGCTGTGTGATGAATTTAGGTTATGTTTTAAATTTTTATTATATATTTATTATTATTATTTTTTGTTATTATATATATTTATGTTGAACTAATTAAAATCTAGTTATGTTTTTGGTTGCAGCATGACGTACTCGAGAGCTAAGAGTGGTGACCAAGTTCCTTGGAGGAGGAACTAGAGGGTCTCTCATAGGTAGAGAGGGAAATTCTAGAGGTAGTAGAGAGGGAAATTCTAGAGGTAGTGAGGCTACATCACCTGGTAGAGATGCCCCAGGTTGAGGCGAACAGAGCGCTACTAACAATGCTGGAAGAGAGGTGGTATCCGGAGTTGTTGACCTTTAGATTACCAACAAGGGAGATGACAGTCACACTAGAGGAAGTGTGGCACATCCTATGCATCCCCATCATGGGGAGGGTAGTTTATAGAGCTTGAGGACAATAGGAAATACTGTAGAGACTATCAAAGGGATACACCCACCAAGTTTAAGAGATTTATATCTCGATCGATGAGTTGATGGGGTGCTATGGTGCTAATGCTCTGATGATCATGCTCTATGGGGTGGCAACAAGATTCCTAGTATGCCACATGAGTAGGTGATACCTACCATGGGCACTAGTAGGAGTAGTGATAGACATGAGAGACTAGTGGGTGTAGTTCACATGAGGTATGTATGTGCTAGCTCGATTGTATAGGACATTGTACAATGTTGTGTATAAAGGTATACAGAGCTGGTATATACAACTTTGCTCTAGGTGTGGTGTTGGGAGTACATAGCGATAATGAGACTATACACACTACTAGGACCATTACCCAACCTAGAGTGACCACCAGATTGTCCAGGAGCTTCGAGCGAGTCCAGAGGGCATATGTTAGGAACCTGCCACTAGAGAGATAGATGGTAGATGAGGTATGTGATAAGAGGATTATCTGGTGGCTATGGTGTCTACACCTAAGATAGAAAAATGATGCATAGGAACTGGCTTGTGTGAGGAGGTTCAAATGGGTCTCTACGAAGAGGGGAGAGCTAGAGCTCTTCAAGTTTGACCAAGTCCAATAATAGTTTGGTATCTTACCAGAGATACCAAACCTAGATGACTAATGGTACAAGTAGGTACAAAGGGACCCATCAAGAGTCAAAGAGGACCTTGATATGAGGAGATGGGTAGAGGAGAACCCGAATGATCCACTCTATGTGGTTCTAAGGATTGATGACATCGAGGTGGCTATCAAGTATCAGATATGGTAAAAGGGTGTTATACCCTCGAGGATCTCCCCACCATTACCGATATAGAGATTCTAGGTTATGAGTCAGTGGGTGTAGCTAGCAATTTGAGAGACCACTTGATGCACCATAGAGTGGGAGTAGAGGGGCAGTCCCACCAAGACTAGCCTAGGCATAGGTTTGGGTGGATATAGTCACGACCATGAGGGGGATGATCACCATCTCTGGCTTAGGGGGAGGGGCACTATAGGAGGTGCACCCATGGAAACTAGGGTTTGGCTAAGAAAAGTAGCTAGAGAGGCATCTACATCAGTGGTAGAAGATGAGTGAGACCATAGGTTGGGGGGACTCAACAAGGGAGATGGAGGTACTACAGGCCTGGATAGAGACCATATAGAGATATGGGCCTATTCTAAGAGGATAGGTCCAAGAGGATCAAGGGGCTACAAAGTACCTTAAGCATGGCACTCATAGTGTAACAAACCGTAACAAAGACACACTGGTTGTAATATTCAACTCTCTTTAGGATTGATCAACTAGAAGGGTGGTTGATAAGGGTAATTTTTTTTTGTTTTCAATATTTAGTTTTGCACCCTTTTTGTATCAGTATGCAATAAGAGATACCACTTTTGAGAATTTTATAGCTCTAAATTGCCTCCCAAGTGGAAAGTATCATTTAGTGATTCTATGTACCTCACCCTTTGTTTTGGTGAATCTATAATCATGTCATGGATTATCCTCTAGGGACCATAACTCCTAGAGGGGGATGTATAACTCCCATACTTACATGTTTAATGGTAACTCATATGTTATTGGTCATGTAAAGGTTTTAGCATAAATGATGCAGTGCTTAATTGGATACCATATATCTAGATAGATATCTAGCACTATGGGCAGTTAAGGACTAGCCATTCACCTAGCTTTGATCATGGATTCCTTGAGGACATTGCAAATACAATGATTGTTCCCATTCCAAATCACTAAGGAATCTTATCCTAAAGTACTAGGTCTCCCACCAAGATTTTTTGCTCACTGGGTAATCTTATCTTGATGACATAGTCCTCCCATCAAGACCCTTATTTGTCAATCTCACACAAGATCCACCATCATACTGCTCATACAAATACCTAGAGGAAACATCCCATACTACCCCTTGTTACTTGTACTTGTACTGACTTGACAGAAAGTGATCATTCCCAAATCACATTGATTGCATACCCGCAATTCCAATGGTAGTGGGTGTCTTAGTTTTCTTATCATACTCATCGATGATTAAGGTTAAAAGTAGAATCAAGATTTAAGGAAGGTTTCAAGTTCAAGGTTCAACAATGATGATATACCATTCTTTACTAAAAGATATCTATCTTAAAATTTTTAATTTAAAACCATTTCTTTTATGAGTATGAAATATCTTAAAAATCAAGAAACTAATTTACAAACCATATCCTTTAACTAACTTTTAAAATTTCATGTCCTTTAAAATAAACTCAAGAAATTATATAAAATCATATCTTTTAACTAAGAACCATCTATATAAAATTCATCTCTTAATTTCAAAGAAATTAAAGTTATATCGTATATTTTTTAACTAACTATAAAAATCATATCTTTTATCCTAAAGAAAATTAATCTTTAAATTCTGTAATAAAGTTAAAATCATTATAATTATTTTAAACCTAGTGATCCAGAATCAACGTAATTTCATAAAATCTAAGCACGGTAATTCAATTTTAAGAATAGGTTTCTTGTCTCATAAAATACTTAGTCTCCACAAATGAAACCTATAGTTTATCTAATAGTTACAATATTCAGATATAACAATCATATATTAATATTATTCCAACTAAGCAAATTTATTATTATTTTTACCGATACCTAATATTTTGGAAACAAAGTGTTTATTCAACTATTTCATAACCCTTACAAAACATATTTATAATACAAAAAATGTCGATTGCCCACTAGAGGGCTAAAAAGTAAAGGGCTTAAACTAAGTTTTCTTTAAAAAAAATTATTGAATGTCATAGTGTTTCTCCATATTACTAGATACCACACATGAGGTGGATTTAAAGAATTACCCATGATGATTTCATTTATCGAATAGAGCATTGGATTAAATATTCAACATTATACATATATTGGTTGTTTACTCTAGGTTGTAATGAGTCATTTCATTATAATTGTGTTAAATAGGTTTCAAATACAAATTATTATAGGATAGAGTATCATGAATACCATAACATGAAATACCCTAACAAGAGTTCTTAAATAATCAAATAATATTAAATTTATTAACTATCTATCCACAAACTATACTGAAATACCATAATTTAATGAATAAAATCATATGAACTTATTAAAGAAATAATAATTCTAATTAAAGAAATGATAGAAAAACTAATATCAAAGTGACTCTTTTTAAATAATTCTTCTTATTAAAGAGGTCGTAATTCAAGCCAATAGTCTAATGTAACTCTTCTAAAATAACTCATTTCTTAATAATCATACCATAAATGAGTACATAATTTCCAAATGAGCAATCTCAAATTTTAAAGAACTTCTAAAGATATTTCAAATAGACAAAAGAATGACTTAGACATGTCCTCTATAATATTAAAGAATATTTTTGTTGACTAATAATACTTATCTAAAGAAACTTATTAAACCAAAGGGCTAAATATAATTCTCATCTCCTACATTTCAAACAACTCCAAACATATTTCATATATTTGGATGATAATCTATTTGCTAAAGAGGGAGGGTAATTGTATTGTACTATATATATTATTAGTTTTTCTATAGTGTAGGAAGTATTGGCTCTTAAAAATAATATGCAACACTTTACGTAGTCACATCTGTTGATAATCAAGAAAAACCCTAAATACAACATTTGAAAATTAAAGAAATAACTATTTTAGCCCATGCATTTAAAACATCTGAATCATCAACCCTACTAACTTTACCATAATTTATGTCTAAATCAAATACCACAAAATTTCTTTTATCATAGATATTTTATTATTATTTTACCCATTATAAAATGTATGATGATCTTCACTTAGCTAAAATAATTTATAGAAGAAAATAAACATAAATTATGAGTTAAAATTTGGGGGGGAGGGAGGGGGGGGAGTGGTTTAGGGGAATATAAAAATAAAACAACAAACCCGGAGAGGGGGAGTCAAGAACAAAAACAAAACCCCCTGCGGCGGGAGGGGGGAGGGAAGGAGAAAGGAAACAAACACAACAAAAAAAAACCCGGGGGGGGGGGGGGCGAGGCGCCCGCGCCCGCGCAGAGGCGATGCGGAGCTGGCGTGCCAGACCAGAGCGGCCCCCCCAAAGAAAAAAAACAGGGGGGGGGGGCCGGGTGTTGTTTTTGGGGGGGGGGGGGTGGTGTGGTGGGGAGTATTGCAGCGCACCCTGGGGGGGTTGATAAAAAAAGAAGAAGGGGGGTGGCCCCCCTTGGGGGCAGGCAAAAAAAAAGTGGGCGGGTCCCCGGGGGGGGGGGGGGGCACGAGGGGGGGGAAACCAAGAAAACTTAGACAAAATTAAATTATATAAGAAAATAAACACACCACTCTGAAAGCAATTAACACACTTACATAAAAAGAATGCAACTTTAAAATGATTAAATTAATCTATGAAGTGAATATACTACTATGCATAATTGAATCTATGAAGAAAATAACTAAGAGGTAGGGGAGGAATACTAGCTTGGAGTGGGCCCGAGCTCCAGCAGATCCCGCCCGACAAAGCACCCAGACAATTCGTTGATGAATAACGCTAAAGCTTTTTATTAATAGTGCAATGAAATATTACATGCGGTAATGTTCTCTGAATTTTGCCTCCCCTACTATAAAGAAGTCCGTGTGTTTATATACCACACACAAGACAACCTGTTGCAATATCTATTACAACAGGCATCCCGGTTACAGTCTAACTGGGATAGTTCGATTACTATAGCTGGCGCGTGATGATAAGCTTCTTCGTCGTTTTCTTGCAATCGAACGATTTCCGTTTTGTTAGGGTTCTGCTTCGTGAATGGTTGCACATTTATCCACCCTAGTTGGGACACCTCGTTCATTAGAATTTTCCCACAAATGACATGGAACGGTGGTCAACTAGGTCCTTCTCCAACCGTTTGGTCAACATGCATGATCTGGGTATCCACTCGAGTAAGACGCCCAACTCAGTAAGGTGCCTACTTCAGTATGGCACCTACCTCAATAAGGCGCTTACTTCAATAAGGTGCCTACCTTAGTAAGGCACCTACTATAGTAAGGCACCTACCTCAAAAAGGCATCTACTTTAGTAAGGTGCCTACCTCAGTAAGGTGCCTACTTCAGTAATGCGCCTACCTCTGTAAGCCTTCATCTGATTGAGTGGAACCATGCCAAGTCCATGTAGGATCTCGATTGAGCAAAAGATGACAAAATATGAGAAATAACTATAAAAACACACTTCACGCATGGATTAGATAATACACATAATTTCATCAAATAAATACATTATATTCCATAAAAATATACAACTCATGATATATTTCCACACAAAAATTGTTAGTACATATACAAAAATATGAGCATATTTGGTGCTCATCATCCCCCCATGCCTAATATGTGCCATGCCCTCATGGCACCTAAAATCTGTAATCACCTCCTAGGCATGGGCCACTGTTTCTCATTTCCTTTTATTACTAGTGGCCTTGGATTTCTCTCCATCTCGAGGCTTTCGTTTCTGCTGAGGGGTCTTGGTTTGTTGCGGGGCATCCTTGGGCTGTCCTGCCCTTCGGCTATGCTAGCTTTTGACTGTGCTGGGTTGGCCTTCATTCTTCATCAACTTTTTGTTATGCTGGCTCCACCTCCCTATCATACTTGGCCTAGCATCTGTGCTGGGTGCTGCTACCATAGTCGTTGCTCCCTTCTGGAAGGCTGTCTCTACTTCCTGCCATAGGTCAACGTGCTAGGGGCGTAACTCTCTAAAGGGAATGTCAGAGTCATCCCTATTCCATAAAATAATGATGGCCTTGTATAACCAAATTTCTTCGAAGGTGAGGCTGGAATTTTCTTTTGCGATCGCTACCACCTCTACCTCTGGTCCATATACCCTCTTTTTTTTCCAACTATTTCTTCATTTTAGAGGGTCGACCTCAATTACCCAATCGGTTTGGGTAGAGGCATATCATCTTTCGATCACCCTGACTTGCAGCTGTTGTTTTTCTGCCCTGAGCTACTGGATCAGTTGCTAAAATTGGGCGATGATGGCCTACTACCTCTAAATTCTTCTCATAGTCATCTCCTTATTTTCACTGAACAATGCCTATGTCATGGATTTCTCACTCTGCTCGATGTGGTCCTCTTCCATTAGTACCTCAAACTACTATTACAGGCCCGTTGAGGACTACGGGTCTTGCGGGTTGCGAGCGGCCAAATTACATAGGGTTTGGGCCATAAAGCTGAGCTCTACATCTTCCTCTACATCTTCCTATTCCTCTTTTCTTAAGAGTATTAGGCACCACAGTCATCTTCGATCACGTATGCACTCCATTCACCATATTGTGGGTTCGAGGCTAGAGGATTCTAGCCTTTCCTCTGCATAATTGGGTAGAGAACTCTGTCCCTCCGCAGCATCCAGTGGAAATTGAGGGTGCTCTTCTTTGGACCTTCCCCCCAATTAGGTATTGTATTCCACTTCTATCACCACCTACTCTGATGCATTAGAGGATTCATCCCTAACCTCTTCGGTCGCTCTTCGTAATTCGGTCTCTTGTTCTACTTTTGCCGCTACCTACTCTCGTGCACCAGAGTGTTCAGACCTAGCCACTTATGAGCTTCCCCTATGCTCCTCTACATGGCGTATCAGGGTTGTAATTAGCCCATGGTGGGCTAGGGCAAAGAACGTCCCCCTTTGATATCACGATGCCTCATGGTAAAACAAGATGTTAATTTCTTTTCCATGCACCAGATGGCTCAAGAACTGCATATGGTTTGTATTCGGGTGTGAAATATCTCACAAATTGCTCAAAGAGCTTCCTCAGGTGCATCAAGAGTTTCTGCTTTGGGAGCCCATTTTGGTCAAATGGGACGTTTGCTTGTCCGAGAAACACCCCTACACACTTCTTTGTCACTCCATATTTTATACGTGCATTCCCTAGTAAGGGGAAGGATGGTGACATGAGCGATGTGCTCTGGAGTGACTAGAATTTCCAATATGTGCAATCGGGCAACTCTTCTATTCACAGTGGTAGCAAACTCCTTTGCCACATATGCCACTTCTATGTCCTGGTCTTGGTTGACCAGGTGATAGTAATTCATCCACCCGATTGCTTCGAATCAATTATGGACTTCTCCCCTAATCCCCTCAGTGTCGTTGGGCTCATTCTTTTTGAGTGCATGATTCTTCGATCATCCACCCATGTCAAATTCTCTACTGGTTGATGCACCTAACTCAAGCACCTAACTCTAGAAATTATTTCAGAATTGGGGTTGGCACAGTACGCCACCCGAATTAACTTCCAGCATGACGTATTAGGCATGAGGGGTGAATTCAATTCTTGCACCAAAATTATTTTTAGAGAAGCATATCATATGAAAAATTATGTATATATCTAAAGAAAATCATGCGCATACCTGATTGGTCATTTCATGTTGCGTGGAGTATGCTGAATTGGTACTCGATAATATTTTTCCCATGTACTGATTACATCGCCTTGGTACTTCATTCCTAGTTTGCTCGAGGTCCTACATTGAAAATGTGGTGGATCCTATTGGTTCAGGTTGGGATGCATATATCCTTGACGGTTGGACTTGGGATGTGTAGAGATCCTATCTAATGATTTTGAAATATTTTTGGGCGCTTTTGGATTTCCATCACATGAGATGATGGCGTTGGCTTTAGTTGCTCCATGTGCTTCCAAGTTGTACATGTAAATTTTTAGTTGATCGAGGTGCCTGATTGAGTAAGGTACCAAAGTAACGTACCTACCTCAGTAAGGCACCTACTTCAGTGAGGCACCTGCCTCAACAAGGTGCCTACTTCAGTAAGGCGCCTACTTTAGTGAGGCACCTACCTCAGCAAGGTGCCTACTTCAGTAAGGCACCTACCTCAGTAAGGCACTATTGGACTATGAAGAACTCTCCGAGATGACACCTCCTTGGCGGAGTAAGGCATTGCTCCTTCAGAGTAAGGTGCCTCCCTTGGATTTTTTTTTTGATAATAAAATGCCTTGGGGTGGCAACTCCTTGGCAGAGCAAGGCGTCGCTCCTTCGGAGTAAGATGTTAGAGTAAGGTGCCTACTTGAGTAAGAATCCTACCTCAGTAAGGTGCCTACATCAGTAAGGCACCTACCTCAATAATGCGCCTACCTCAATAAGGTGCCTACCTCAATAAAACAACTACTTGACCATAAAGAATGCCCTAGGGTGGTGCCTCCTTGGCGAAGTAAGGCACCTCTCCTCCATAGTAAGGCACCAGCGTAAGATGCCTCACTTTTGGAGTAAGGCGCCAGAGTAAGGCACCTCTCCTCATACTACCAAATGAAAGAATGCTCTAGGGTGGTGCCTCCTTGGTGGAGCAAGGCACCACTCCTTTGAAGTAAGGTGCCAGAGTAAGGCACCTTTCCTCCCTCATTGAAAATTTAGCGGTTGATGTGTCTGTTGATGTGAGGTTGATCAAGCCTCCTAAAACTCTCCTCGTACAACATTGGCATCCACTTCGTCTAGGCATGGGGGTACATAATTTTTCCTTTGCAGGTAATTGGGGCCCACCCTATGCCTGGATCAACACTATCCTCCTATTATGCAGGTTCATGGATGTTGAGCCAGTCTAGGCCCTATTCCTAGAGATACCTATTACTTGAACAATCAGGCCATTCCCCTGTAAAAAGAAAACAAAAAAGAAGAAAAATACTGTTAAACACAATTAGTACCTGTTAGGCCTTAGCTCTCAGGATACCTACAACTTGCATGCGGGTGTAGTCCCTGTAAAACCACCGTAAGCTAAAGAAAAATAGGAAACTCTACTAATTTTTTTCTTGGTGGACACCTCTGCGTCCACCCTATTGTTGAAAATTTTGGTAAAGTTTTACTTGGATGGGGTCTCCCCCATGCCTGCTTTGGATTCTACCAGGAAGCTTTCAGACCTATGGTATGGGTACAACAGGTGGCCATTGGCTGTTAGGATGGTGTTGCTATCATCAATTGTCTTGACCCGCACAACACTATTTCTAATTATTTCCACCACTTCGTACGGTCCCATCCATATTTGCATCAATTTTCCCTTCCATTCCTATAATCTAGAATCATACAATAGTATACAGTATCCCTCTTTGAACTATTTCATTTTAATGTGGCAGTCATGCCACTGCTTCCTTTGCCTCTACATGATTTCCATTCTTTGGAGGGCATCCATTCAGAATTCGTCCAGCTTGTTCAACTGTTGAATTCGTTCCCTCTATGCCTCATCCAAGCTTAGGTCTATTTCTACCACCATTCTGAGTGTCTTAACCTCAAATTCTATGGGCATCACTACATCCTTCCCGTATACCAGTTGGAAGGGTGTGAAGCTGGTGGCTGATTTCCATGTTGTATTATATGCCCATACTGCCTCTGGTAATCTTACAACCCAATCCTTCTTGTGCTGTTGCATGGTTTTCATCAGGATGCTCCCTGTTGGTTACCTCCACGTGCCCATTCACCTACGAATGGTAGGGGGTAGTTATGTTATGTCGTACCTTGTATTGTTCCATTAGTTCCTCAATTAACCTAGAGGTCAACTGGGGTCCTTGGTCCATTGTAATTTCCTTGGGCACTCCAAACCTTATGAAAATATAGGTGAATAGGAATTCGTCTATCCCCTCCTTAGAATCTCTTAGTGCCTGGACTTCGACCCATTTGGTAACGTAGTCTGTGCAGACTAGAATATACCTTCTTCTAGTTGAAGGTAGGTTGATGGGTCCCATGAAATCCATGCCCCACTTATCGAAGGGCTTAATATCTATGTGAGGTTGAAGGGGTATTTCATCCCTATGGGTCGGTCTACCCAGTCTTTGGCATTCGTCACATCTGTTGGCACATGCAGTTGCATATTTAAACAGAGTGGGCCAAAAATACCCTATTTGTAATACCTTATACGTAGTCCTTCTCCCTGATAAATATCCTCCACATGGCTTGTTGTGATAGGCTTTGAGTATCTCTGGGAACTCATGCTCTTCTACGCACCTCCTTACGATCTGGTTAGGCCCTATTTTGAATAGGAGGCCATAAATCCATTGAAAGGAAGCACTCTTTTCAATCACCCCTTGCTTCTCTTTGTACAAAAGAGTAGGGGATGTTCTACTAGTGGCCAGATAATTGGTGATGTCTGCATACCACAACGTCTGTTCATTGATGATGAACAAATGTTCATCCGAGAACTGGTCCTCTACCATTGCATGATCTACTGGGATTAGTCTAGACAGGAAGTCCGCAACTGCGTTGTCCTTCTCAGGCTTATCAATTATGGTGATATCAATTTTTTGCAATAGAAAAAGCCACCTAATTATCCTACCACTAATCACTGGTTTACTCATTAGGTATATGATGGTCGTATGGTCTGTGTGAACAAACACTTTGTACCTAGTGATATAGTAGAAGAATTTTTTGATGGCATGTACTACTATAAGAAATTATTTCTCTGTTACTGTGTAATTGAGCTCAGCCCTTGCTAAATTCTTACTAACATAATAAATGGCATAGAATTCTTTGCCATATTTCTACTTGAGGACTGCTCCAATTGCATTATTGGAGGTGTCACAATATATGTGAATCGGGACGACCCAATTTGGACCCCGCAACACAAGGGCAGAGATCAAATTTTCCTTTAGCATCTAAAATGCTTGCTCGTAGTCCTCCATCTAGATGAATTCCACATCCTTCACCAATAGGTTGTGCAATGGTTTAGAGATCTTGCTAAAATTGGTGATATACCCGATAGAGCCGAGAAAACTCCTCACTTCCCTCTGCACTTTAGGGCTAGGTAGATCTTTAATCACTTCTATTTTCTTTTGATCTACTTTAATCCCTTCTATCGAGAGATGATGTCCCAGAACTATGCCCTCACACATCATCATAAAACACTTCTCATTGTTGAGGGATAAGTTGTTCTCCTCGCATCTTCGGAGCACACGTTCCAGGTTCGTTGTCACCCCTTCGAATGTTTCTCCATAAAGGTGAAGTCATCCATGTATACCTCTACTACCTCCCCCATCATATCTAAAAATATGCTCAGCACCATCCTTTGGAAGGTGGCTGGTGCATTGCACAACCCGAAGGGCAACACTTTGTAGGCAAACGTTCCCCATGGGCAGGTGAACGTTGTCTTGTCCTGGTCCTCCTCCCCGATCTGGATTTGGTTGTACCGATGAATCCATATAGAAAGGAGAAGTATTTCCTTCTAGATAATGTGTCCAACACCTAATTCATGAATGGAAGTGGGAAGTGATATTTCTTTGTCACCTTGTTTAGGAATCTGTAATCAACACATATTCATCATTTCCCATTTTTCTTGGGGACCACCACTAGTGGTGACACCCACTCATTGTCAAATATCGGGTAGATGAACCCTATATACAAGAGCTTCTGTAGGTTGGCCTTGATGATTTATTTCATGGATGGGTTCATTATTCTCTGTGGCTATCTGACTTGGGTTAGCTGCTCGTCGAGGTATATTCGATGTGTGCAGATTTTAGGGCTAATTCCCTTAATATATGAATAATCCCAGGAAAATAATCTTTGGTTCTTGGTTAGGAGCTCTTTTAATTCTATTAACTATGTGGGGGTCAACCCACTACTAATATTTAATGTTTTGCCAAGCTCAATGTCAATTTACCAAGTATGGTGGTCCTAGACGTTGACCAATGGTGACTTAGGAACTTTGAGGGAGGATTCTCCTAGTAGGAATCCTGTTATAATACCATCCTCATTAGCATCCTCCTCCAACTCTATCAATGCCATCACCGGCTGGAGCATGGACAATAAATTATCGTTCTTCTCGATCAATGTAGGTTCACCCAACATGTCTATGGAATAAGAGAGGGGAGATATTGCCAATCTCTTGATGTTCTATCCATACGAAATAGTCATGAGTCCATCGCGACAGTTGATGTAGGCATTCGCCATAGCTAACCATAGCCTCCCCAAGAAGAGTGGGTAACCACCCAGTCCCATATTTTATTATCACACCAGGAAGTCCATTAGGTATTCCCCAGATGTCCTCGAGCATCCCTTTTGGTGATACAGTTGACCGGTCGGCCAGTTGCAACACCGTCTTGGTGGGTTTCAAGTTTGTAAGCTTCAGCTTCTGCATGGTCTCTTACGACATCACGTTGATGGCTACATCCAGATCAACTAAGGTGTTCACTAGTGAGTACCCTCCTATTTTTACCATCAACAACGGGCTGCCTAGTTCTGCATATTTGGGATGATATGCATTCTCCACCATCAAATCAACTAATTTTCCCTCGATATTGATGGTTTGTGTCACCTTACATCCTGATTTCCTTAGAAATAATTATTTTATTGCCTTGGTGTATATGGGAATATCTTAGATGGCTTGAAATAGTGGGATAGTGACTGTAAGGTTCCTTATACTAGAGAGGATATCAAATTCTAGTTGTGTCAGCTTCCTCTACTCCTACAACCATTTAGGGAATGGGGCCTCTATTTTATCAACAACTTTCTCTACCTCCACCTCTTTTATCAAAGGGGAATCACCTACCTCTTCCTCCTCTTCTACCAAGGGAGGTGATTCTACTCCTAATTACTTGTTTGATCTAAGTTGAGTAGGATTACAACTAATATGATACATTGGATACATCTCTCCCTCTACTTGGTATGTTGGTTGGTTCACCCTATTATTCGGGTTCACCATCGGCTGTGTTGGTAACTACGTAGTTCTCACCATAGGTAGGGCTGATAAGCCTTACTGAGGTGGAATCTGTGCCATGTTTTATAGAGCAAAGTTCCATGAAACATGGTTCCTCCACTATTGCCCAGGGTACTGATATGACATCCATGGTTGCTGATTGGGAAATGCAGTTCTTGGAGGCATTTTCATCCAAGGTGGTAGTCCCCACCATACCATATTGGGTGGTTGCAACTATCTTTGTGGCATATATGGTCCTCCTCCATAGGTCGACATCCTTGTGGGCATGTTGCCCACGAAATAGGCTTCTATTACGTCAGCCTCTTCATTGGAATTGGGCAGTTGTCGGCATAGTCAATTTTTATGGTTCTTGGCAAACCGCACATATTTGTTGGAAATTTGAGTGATTTTATATTGTCATTGATTTCACATAGATCATTGATGTCACATTGAGTTTCGGTTGCCAAAGCATTTCATAAATAAGCATTTATGTCACAGGGTTTTTGTGAAAACCAAGGTAGGCAAAATAAAAGGTTTTATTTAAAACCATTGATGGCAGATTTGAAATGGGTTTTTCTTAAAACCCAGGTTGGCTTTTCGTTTCATCGAAAAAGGTGCCCCAGTGATGGAGATATTTAATTTTAAATATTTAAGTTTAAATTTAAAATTAAAATTAAAATTTAATTTATAGTGCCGACGTCAAAGAAAGGAAAAGCCATAAAACTAATATTTAAATTATAGCGTCGACATCAAAGGAAAGGAGGAGGATATATATATATATATATATATATATATATATATATGTATATATATATATATATATATATATATATGTTTTTATATATATATATATATATATATATATATATATATATATATATATATATATATATATATATATATATATATATATATATATATATATATCAAAGTTTTGATTTATTTTCCTAAGTGCTCGATTTGATATTTGGATTCGAATGGTAAAAGAGCCTGCACATCGTGTGTTGAAGTGTGTGTGAAAAGGGTTTTAAAAGGCTTACGATTTTCGCGTTCGTTGAAGAGACTATTGTGGAGTAAAGCCAAAAGTATAGGCCTACTTGGCCTAGTGGTTCATGCGCTATGTGTGAAGCAAGAGGTCTTGCGTTCAATTCTTGTCAAAGGTGTTTTGTTGTGTTGAAATGCGTGAAGCGCATTTTGTTTTCGAAGGACGCAGATATTCACGACATAAGGTTTTGTTGTGTGCTCCTTTTGATCACGTGAGGGCGTGTGGCCCAACGACAAGTTGGCTATGGTTAAGGCGTTGAGTAAGGAAGGTCACGAGATCGAATCCCATTAGAGACAGAGGTAAGTTAATAATTTTTAAATATATTTTATTTTTCTAAAGTTGCCCTAGGAGGAATAAGGGTTATGATGCATGTTTAAAAAGAGAGATTTTTGGTGATTTATTTTTTAGAAGTATATCATATTATATATCGTTGGAAAGCTTATTCCGAGGGCTATTTTATTAACTTGCTTAGAGGGAGAAATAAGGTGTGTGTAAAGAGATATTTCTGATTTCTAACCCTTGTTGAAAGTTGAAAAGAAAGTGTGTTGAGTGAGACAGATTTTGTGGACAACCAAAAGGCTTCTTCATCTTCATAAAAGGTATGGGCACATTCTCCTATTGATTGTTTATGGTGGTTGATTTCTGAAATATCATTGGAGAGAAAAGGATTAATTGTGGTTTCCTTTTCGAAAGTAGTTGGTTGAATGCTTCAAGGTTTTCTAGGTTGAGAGTTGCTATTAAACCTTGTTTTATAAGCATTGTTGTTGAAGTCATTAGTTGTGTGAAAAATATGAGATAGGGTTTGAGAAGAACATGAGTATCATTGTTATGTGAAATATGTTTTATTAGCATTGTTGTTGAAGCCCATTGGTTATGCAAATAACTTGAAATTGAGAAGAACATGAGTATCATTGTTATGTGAGATTTGTGGTTGAGCATTGTTGGAAACATTTGAGTTGGTTGATACATGCTTGGACTAGGGTTTGTAAGAAAGAGTTGTTCCTTGTGGTAGTTGGTTGAGAAGATTTGTTTGAGCCTAGTCAAGTGATTGTGTGAAGTGGTTGTTCAAGTTCCATGAAACAAACTATTCTATATTCTAGATTTGAGTTGAGATTGAGATTTAAGGATAGAACATATTGAGTCTCTAACAATTCTCTTTATGCTTCTATAAGATTGATTTGAGTTGAGATTGAGATTTGAGGATAGAACATATTGAGTCTCTAACAATTCTCTTTATGCTTCTATAAGATTGATTTGAGTTGAGATTGGATTTGAGTATAAGAACATATTGAGTATCTAACAATTCTCTTTATGCTTCTATGAGATTGAATTATTGAGCAAGTTCTTGGTGAGCTTGCTAGTGTAGATTTGGGCAAGTTCTTGTTGAGCAGATTTGGACAAGTTATGTGTGAGCTTGTTGAGCAAATTTGGACAAGTTCTTTGTGAGCTTGTTGAGCATATTTGGACAAGTTCTATGTGAGCTTGTTGAGCAGGTTCTGAGTGAGCCTATTGAGAAGGTTCTAAGTGAGCCTATTGATAGAGCTTTGGAGGTGATAGAGTACAGAGGACAAAGTCTCAATGGATAGAGATCCAACAACCAGCACAATTGAAGACAAATTTGAGTGAGGAGTCTTCAAGTGGAGAGAGATCCACTAGTCAGTGCAGCAGAGAGATAGAGTCTTGTAGAAGATCACTAGCTAGAGCACAAGGGGAAAGAGTTCTCCTATGGAAGAGATCCACGAACTTGAGATTAGGGGATCAACATCTCCTTTGGATAGAGATCCATAAATATTGTAATTGGGAAGGATTCCCAAAGAGATTGATTGAGAAATTTTTAGTAAAATATTTTCTTCGTGGAGTAGCCCACATTGGGTGAACCACGTAAACTATGGTGTCTCTATTATGTATGGTGTTTTGTGCATTGCTTTGATTACTACTATTGATACTACTATCTATACATTGCATAATATTGAATTGAAAAGAAAAGTAAAAAGTGGTCTTATACTATTCACCCCCTCTCTCAGTATAAGCTTGTGTTCTTCAATTGGTATTAGAGCGAAAAGGCTAATAGCTTGAGGGCAGATTCTACAAGAACACAGATGGCTTCACAGAATGGATCATCTACAAATAAGGCTCCACTATTTGACGATAATAATTATGCTTTATGGAGCATGAGAATGAAAAACTACTTGATATCACAAGGATATGAGGTATGGTAGATGGTTGCAAAAGAGTATAAGGTTGAAGGTGATCTCGAGGAATATGAGACTATTACGAAATTGGTTGAGATAAATGCAAGGGCAATGAATTATATTTTCAGGTGGGTTACGTGAGACAAATTTTGCAAAGGTCATGGTATGTAATTCAACAAATGAAATGTGGACCAAGTTATGTAATTCAACAAATGAAATGTGGACCAAGTTATGTAATTCAACAAGTGAAGGAGATCCCAAGGTAAAGTTGGCAAAACTACAAACTCATAGAAAAAGATTTGAGGAATTGAAAATGGAAGATTCTAAAGATATTGCACAATTTTTACTTCGATTTGATGAGATTGCTAACACCATGAGAGGTCTAGGATTTAAGATGAAAGAATCAGATGTTACTCAAAAGGTTTTGAGATCACTTCCCATGAAGTATGATGCAAAGGTTTTAGCAATAGAAGAAACAATGGATTGAACAAGCTAACAATGGAAGAACTACAAGGAACTCTCACAGATTATGAGATGAGGAGAAGTAAGCATTAAATTGCATTCAAGTCCTTAGAGAAAAAGAAAGGAAAAGTTCTAGAGATAGATAGAGATTCAGATAATGATGAGGAAGCTAACTTCATCAAAAGGAAAAAGAACTTAAGAAATTACAGGGATATGAAGAAAGTCGGATGCTACAAGTGTGGTGATTTTGGTCACTATGCATACAAGTGTCCACATGAAAAAAATAGTGATGATGAAAAATAGGGTCACAAAAGAAAATAATATGGAAAGCATAAGCATGACAAAGATGACAGATATAAGCAAAGCAAGTATGAGAAGAAGAAAAGTTTTCCTAAGACAAAGAAAACCTTCTACATTGTAGAAGCAAGTTATAGCTCAGATCACAATGATAGAGACAAGTCAGATGATGAAAAGGAAGAACATCTATTCCTAGGAATAGAAGATGAAAGAGAACAATGCTTTGTGTGTGGTCAAAGAGATCATAGATCAGGATATTGCAATGGCTTCAGTGATAGTGAATATGAGATGACACATCAAGGAAACATGTATGGTCAAAGAAATCACGAGAGTTTGTTTCCATAGAAGGGTTTTTCTATGGGATAAAATAAATAGAAGAACATTCACTCCAAACAGAAGAAATCCCACTTTTGGAAATAGAAAAATAAGAAGTTAAACAAGATAATATTGTGAGAAATACAGATGTCTCGGTTGATCTAAAGGAAGACTTCAATGATATCCATGAGCAACTACAAGAGGTTAAGGAGAATCTAAAAGAATTGAGATGTTTCCTACTTGAGAAGTTTGATCCATCACATGACTCAAAAGGTCAAGATGTTTTCACTAAGAAGGAAACATGTATTTTAGAGACAACAAAGATGGATGCCAATTTGCTATTTGACACAAATGAAGAGAAAGAAGAGGAAGGTTCCAAAGCACCAAAGGTCTCATATTTCAGGTCTGGGGAATCACACTCAAAAGGAAAGAAAGTTATAAAAGATGAAAGCAAGATTTATTTATGAAGAAAGTTCCAAAGTTCCTATGGCTCCAAACATCCAGTTTGGATCTTGTTTTGAGATAGGTGAATCAAGTTCAAAAGGAAAAGAAATTCTTGAAGAGGAAAGTAAGGAAGAAATTAAGGAAGAGGATTTAGATACTATAAAGAAGGTTCAAGGATACAATACACAAGTCAAATATGATTACAAGGATAATGATCAAGAAAGGATCCATGGATCAAAGAAGTTTGATTTTGCTAGAAGAAACTTCAAAGGAAGAAGGTATGGTTTTTAGGGACATTGCTTCTTATGCAACAGGATTGGTTATAGATCTTCTCAGTGCAAAGAAAATGAGCAACATGGTTTTGGTTTTAGAGCTACACAAATTAGAAGTCATGGTCATAATGGTCATGAAAACATACAGGGTTTAAGAAAGGAATGGATATGGAAATTATTTCAAGAAAGAATTCAGGATATGGGCAGTATCCAAAGGCTACAATATCAAGTTTTTTAATTGCAATAAATTTGGACATATTGCAAAATTGTGTACGACTCAAGACAAGAAGGTCAAGCAGTTTCAAGGCAAGAAGGTCAAATAGGTTCAAGACAAGAAGATCAAGTAATTCATCGAGAGAAGGATATCAGAAAAATATGGAAGGAATTTTACAGAGGAAAGAAACAATATAATATGGGAGTAAATGTACTCCCACCCCAAAATTAATTACCTCAATAGAGAAGATGGTGAGAGGGCTAAGCTTAAGAGTCATATCTTTTAGCCCCATAGGTGTCCCTTTTGCCATTGATGTCAAAGGGAGAGATATTTGAGTAAGGGGGAGAGCATTGATTTAGGAGGAGCAGCCTCCAAAGAGAGCATTGAGTTAGGGGGAGCAGCCTCCATAGAGAGTATTGATTCAGGGGGAGTAGCTTTGATTCTCAGAGATGGTTTTTGTAGTGATTGTGGTGATTTACAATAGAGGTGTTGCCATCAATGACAAAGGGGGAGATTGTTGGAAATTTGAGAAATTTTATGTTGTCATTGATGTCACATGGATCATTGAAGTCACATTGAGTTTTGTGGCCAAAGCATTTCATAAATCATAATTTATGATATTTTAGAGAGCATGGATATATACAAGGTTTTTGTGAAAACCAAGGCAGGCAAAATAAAATATTTTATTTAAAACCATTGATGGCAGATTTGAAATGGGTATTTCTTAAAACTCAGTTTGGCTTTTCGTTTCGTCAAAAAATGTGCCCCGATGATGGAGATATTTAATTTTAAATATTTAAGTTTAAATTTAAAATTAAAATTAAAATTTAATTTATAGCGCCGACGTCAAAGAAAGGAAAAGGCATAAAAATAATATTTAAATTATAGCGCCGACATCAAAGTAAAGGAGGACATATATATATATATATATGCCCAAAGTTTTGATTTATTTTCCTAAGTGCTCGATTTGATATTTGGATTCGAATGGTAAAAGAGCCTGCACATTGTGTGTTGAAGTGTGTGTGAAAAGGGTTTTAAAAGGCTTACGATTTTCGCATTTTTTAAAGAGACTGTTGTGGAGTAAAGCCAAACATATAGGCCTACTTGGCCTAGTGGTTCATGCGTTGTGTGTGAAGCAAGAGGTCCTGCGTTCAATTCTTGTCGGAGGTGTTTTACTGTGTTGAAATGCGTGAAGCGCGTTTTGTTTTCGAAGGGTCACGACATAAGGTTTTGTTGTGTACTCCTTTTGATCACCTGAGGGCGTGTGGCCCAACGACAAGTTGGCTATGGTTAAGGCACTGAGTAAGGAAGGTCACGAGATCAAATCCCATTAGGGACAAAGGCAAGTTAATAATTTTTAAATATATTTTATTTTTCTAAAGTTGCCCTAGGAGGAATAAGGGTTATGATGCATGTTTAAAAAGAGAGATTTTTGGTGATTTATTTTTTAGAAGTATATCATATTATATATCATTGGAAAAAGCTTATTCCGAGGGCTAATTTATTAATTAGAGGGAGAAATAAGGTGTGTGTAAATAGATATTTCTGATTTTATAAAGAGGTTCAAAAGTGAAGGTTGCTTTGTTCTTTTTCAAAAGAAATCAATTCATTTATGAAGTGACATGGTGTATGTTATTGAGTAGGATTAATAAGGTGTTATTTGGATGTTATTGTTGTGTTATTAATCAAGATATCTATCTAACCCTTGTTGAAAGTTGAAAAATAAAGTGTGTTGAGTGAGATAGATTTTGTGGACAATTAAAAGGCTTCTTCATCTTCATAAAAGGTATGGGCACATTCTCCTATTGATTGTTTATGGTGGTTGATTTTTGAAATATCATTGGAGAGAAAAGGATTAATTGTGGTTTCCTTTTCGAAAGTCAAGGTTTTTTGGGTTAAGAGTTGCTATTAAACCCTGTTTTATAAGCACTGTTGTTGAAACCATTAGTTGTGTGAAAAATCTGAGATAGGGTTTGAGAAGAACATGAGTATCATTGTTATGTGAAAAATGTTTTATTAGCATTGTTGTTGAAGCCCATTGGTTATGCAAAGAACTTGAAATTGAGAAGAACATGAGTATCATTGTTATGTGAGATTTGTGGTTGAGCATTGTTGGAAATATTTGAGTTGGTTGATACATTGGTTGCTTGGACTAGGGTTTGTAAGAAAGAGTTGTTCCTTGTGGTAGTTGGTTAAGAAGATTTGTTTGAGCCTAGTCAAGTGATTGTGTGAAGTGGTTGTTCAAGTTCCATGAAACAAACTATTCTATATTCTGGATTTAAGTTGAGATTGAGATTTAAGGATCATATTGAGTCTCTAACAATTCTCTTTATGCTTCTATAAGATTGATTTGAGTTGAGATTGATATTTGAGGATAGAACATATTGAGTCTCTAACAATTCTCTTTATGCTTTCTATAAGATTTATTTGAGTTGAGATTGGATTTGAGTATAAGAACATATTAAGTCTCTAACAATTCTCTATGAGATTAAATTATTGAGCAAGTTCTTGGTGAGCTTGCTAGTGTAGATTTGGGCAAGTTCTTGGTAAGCTTGTTGAGCAAATTCGGACAAGTTCTGTGTGACCTTGTTGAGAAAATTTGGACAAGTTCTTTGTGAGCTTGTTGAGCATATTTGGACAAGGTCTATGTGAGCTTGTTGAGCAGGTTCTGAGTGAGCCTATTAGAAGGTGATAGAGTAATTGAGCCTATTGATAGAGCTTTGGAGGTGATAGAGTACAAAGGACAAAGTCTCAATGGATAGAGATCCAACAACCAGCACAATTGAAGACAAATTTGAGTGAGGAGTCTTCAAGTGAAGAGAGATCCACCAGTCAGTGCAGCAAAGAGACAGAGTCTTGTAGAAGATCACTAGCCAGAGCACAAGGGGAAAAAGGTCTCCTATGGAAGAGATCCACAAACTTAAGATTAGGGGATCAACATCTCCTTTGGATAGAGATCCATAAATATTGTAATTGGGAAGGATTCCCAAAGAGATTGATTGAGAAATTTTTAGTAAAATATTTTCTCTATGGAGTAGCCCACATTGGATGAACCACGTAAACTATGGTGTCTCTATTATGTATGGTGTTCTGTGCATTGCTTTGATACACTGCATAATATTGAATTGAAAAGAAAAGTAAAAAGTGGCCATATACTATCGACCCCCTCTCTCAATTTAAGCTTGTGTTCTTCAATATTCTAACCTTATTCTCAGGGCATGCATTCCTAGCATAGCATGCTTTCCTCTACATTTTGGGTAAAAATAGGTCAACACTACATCATTATCTTATTTCTTCTTCTCCAGCAAGAGCGTGTCCAACTATAGTGCTAGAGAGGATAGCATTTCACTCTTTAAATCTTCCAACATGTTGTCTATCTCCATCTTTGTGACCGATGAAGTCACATTCACTATTCTAGAGGTGGGCTTACCTCTTCTCTATGAGTAGTTTCGATATAATTGTTGGATGTCTTCTATAGCGTGCTAATAAACGTCTCCTCCTGAAATCATGTTTAGCCTTCCAGTGACTCATTGTTGAGTCCTCTCAAAAAAATGCTCTTGAGAGACTTATCTCCTAGCTTTGCATGAGGAGATCGCTGCAAGTTGAAATTGAACCTCTCCCAGTATTATTCTAGGGACTCGTCCTCCTTATGTGTCATGCTGAGGACTTCCTACCTGGAATCCCGTGCTCTACCAAAGTCTTGGTACTGCTCTAGAAAGAGCTTCCACATCTCTTCCCATGATTTTACTTTGAATCTGCTAAATTTGTTTCTTTTATTTACCATTTTTTTTCATGGCTCTTGATTCCCTAATCTTTTTTTTTTAATGGGTTATATGGGATTAAAATGATCCACCCAAATTACATCCTCACCACATAGTGATATTATAACAAAACATGTATCATCTAGCAAGATTCAAACCTGGGTCTTGAGAAATCCAACTGGGTGAGCCATTTGATATTAATCCCCTCGTCTCTTAATCAACAATATGCATCCATTTTTATTTCATGTATTTCAGGATAACGCCTCAATTTTGTCCCTTTACTCTCTTTCTTTATTCTTCTATCCACTTGTTGATGTTGCATTCAACAATATTACCAAATAGCTTTGCAAATAGAGAATTAACCATTATGGTTTTTTAAAAGATTCACAATGAAACTTGTTAATGAACCTTTTGGAAAACCATACGTATCATACTTTTGATATATGGTGCCAAGTTTTCTACTCCCCATTTTAAATAGTTTGTTTATAGTCCATCTATATATCAAACTTTGATTGTTCTATTACACTCTTTGACTTTCTGTAATGTTAACAAATTTAATGTTGAGAAATCCAACTGGGTGAGCCACTTGATATTAATTTCCTCATCTCTTAATCAGGGTGAGCCATTTGATATTAATCCCCTCATCTCTTAATCAACAATATGCATCCATTTTTATTTCATGTATTTCAGGATAACGCCTCAATTTTGTCCCTTTACTCTCTTTCTTTATTCTTCTATCCACTTGTTGATGTTGCATTCAACAATATTACCAAATAGCTTTGCAAATAGAGAATTAACCATTATGGTTTTTTAAAAGATTCACAACAAAACTTGTTAGTGAACCTTTTGGAAAACCATATGTATCAGACTTTTGATATATGGTGCCAAGTTTTCTACTCCCCATTTTAAATAGTTTGTTTATAGTCCATCTATATATCAAACTTTGATTGTTCTATTACACTCTTTGACTTTCTGTAATGTTAACAAATTTAATGTTGCGTTGAATAAGGTTGTAATTAATTATTGTGTTTCCTTTCATAATTATTTTTTCTCTATATAGATTAAATTTTCTCTTCCTACACCCATATATTTACTTGTTTTTTTTGGCTTTGTCAAGAAAGAACTTTTCATAATGAAGTCATTATACAAGGGATAAAAAAGTTAGCAACTGGTAAAGCCCGAGACATAGACAATCTTCAAGCAAAGCATATAAAATGGATATTCTTGCACCACAGATCAAAGTGATTTTCAGTGAGGTTACAAAATGGCTTCCCTACGGAATGAACAACTAGCTTGACCATTCCTTTGTTTAAAAGTGGAGATGAAATAATCCCTCAAACTACCATGATCAACCCTCTCTTTGCAAAGATGTTTGGGAGTACGATAGAGCGTAGGATCAGCAGATGGGTGGAAGAAAAGGGAAAGAGAGCAAAGGGGCATGCGGGTTTTAGGCCCAAGCACTCAACTATTGATCACTGTATCACGCTTAGACACTTAGTGGAAAAAATATGGGACAAAATAGAGGAGGCCTTTTGTTGTTTTGTAGACTTCAAAAAGGCATTTGACATAGTGCCAAGGAAAATATTATGGAGCAGAATGGAAGAGCTAGAGGTTCCAATTCACAGATTATATGAGCATGTAAAGGCTAGAATCCGAATGCAGGAAGGGTTATCTAAATGTTTTAGGAGTGACGTAGGTATCAAACAAGGTTGCCCTCTATCTTCGACATTATTTGGGTTGTACATTGACAAGTTAGAAGAATGGATAAACAAATTTGGGGGAGATGGTGTGCACTTAGACAAATATTTGGTAAATCTCCTCATGTATGCAGATGATGTAATTCTTGTGGTTGAAACAACTAAAGATCTAGAAGATCACCTTCAAACTCTAGAACTCTTTTGTAAGGAAGTTGGGATGCAGGTGAACACGAGCAAAACAAAAATCATGATTTTTTTAGTAAAAAAGAAGCAACATCTCGAATTTCAGTTTGCAAGAGAACCTCTTGGTAGTGGTAGAATACAAATACCTAAGTATAGACTTTCATGACAAGCTCAATTGGAATACATGTAGGATGAAAATAACTCTGAGTGGTTGGAGAGCACACTATATGCACTTCAAAATCAATGTAGGAATGTCGAGCTATGGGACAGGAAGACCACCAAGGTCTTATTTGGTCTACTTGTCACACTGATTGTGTTGTATGGTTGCGAGGTGTGGGCCAATGGCATGACAAATACAAAATGGAGGCAAATAGAAAGGATTCAAAAACATCTAATTACAAATTTTCTTAGAATTAAGACCATAATCCCTTATGAAATTATTCTAGCTGAAACTGGAGAGTTCCCTTTAGAGGCAATTGATATGACCAAGATGTTATGTTACTTGGAAAAAATAGAAAACATGAAAAAACAACATATGGCTTAGGGCAGTTAGAGACGAAGAGCGGAAGAACACATGGATGAAACAAAATTAGAAATGGATGAAACGTTGGGAAATCAACATAAATGAATGCCCAAATTTCAATAAAGACATAAAAAACTATGTGAATGAAAAGTTTAGAAGTGGAATGTGGAAAAATGCAAGCAAAAAAGACAATACTATATTGCAAAGTTTAACCCAACGTATGACCACAAGGAAAAAGCATATATAGGCGCTGAAATTAAGTAGATGGAAAAAATCCTCATTGCTTAGATGTGAAACAAGAAGATGGTAAAACGCCCAAGGAACAATGGGAAGAAAGGATATGTACTCTATGCAACACAAGGGCAAGACACTGAGGAACATTTCATCTTTGAATGCCCGAGTTTTTCGGACATCCGTGGCAAATAGAAAGAAACGCTTGGAAAAGGGTCTATGGCAGAGTTATTTGAAGACAGTAAAATAAAAAAAGTTGGGGAGTTGCTAACCCAAATATGGAAACACAATTATTCAAATCATATGACCATTAATAACGAACGCAATTAAAAATTTTCATTTCATTTTACAATTATATGTTCTTTTTGTTTCTTCATTTTACCTTGAATTTGCTAAACGTGCTTCTTTTATTATCTGTTTTTCCCTCTATCTTTTGTACCCTCTTCTTTTTTACTATTTCTTTGGAGATCAAAGAATTTTCTTGCGTGATGGGAACATTTCTTTGCAAAATTGATCTTCCCGATTATTTTTGCATTGACTTAAGGTCTAGGAAAATCCTCAACCTCTCTACCAATATCATATTCCTTAATAAATTCCGCTAACAGAAGACAGTCTACAACACTTGCAACATTATAATGTTTGACATGTGAATTTCTCTTGGATTTCTACCAAAATAAGTGAGGACTCCTTTTATCATTTTCCATTTTTGGTTTTTCCTCTTCTTTTAGCTATAGTTTTTTGCTGCTTTGTTTGCTTGCCATCCTTGCATTGATGTCTCCTATAAGAAATATTTCTTCCAGTTTAGAATAACTTGTAAGACACGTACCATTTGCAGTTTGTTACAAGAAATTTTTAGAGAAAATTGCTTTGACATTTTGCCACAGTAAAGGAAATAAAGGACATGCAATGTTAGTTCTGTCTACTTTTATTTTAAGGCCAATGCACAGGGTAATGGACAGCAATGTTCTGTTATAATGATTAGAAAAGTTCTAATAGCAGCCCATTTCCACTGTTGTATTAGTTATGTCTACTCTTATTTTAAGGCCCAATGCACAGGGGAATGGACTGCAATGTCCTGTTAGTTAGAAAAGTTCTGATAGCAGCCCATTTCAACTGTTGTAACCATGAAGTTTTGCATAACTGAGTGTTAAATAAACTCTGCCAAATTCTAATTCATCATTTAATAAATGATATGATTTTGTAAAGTTCTGCTTCATAAGCAGGCTACAGATACCTGACTTCTACAGGTTTTGCAATACTTATCATTTTACAACATTCTGCCCTAGAACCTACAGACTCCATAAATGTCAAAACCAAAACAAATTTGGGCATTTCATACAAACTAGAGACTATAAATCTGAACCATGAAACTAGGCTATAAATATGTGACAGTATGGCACACAATATAATGTCCTAGGGAAAACATTTTCCCATTATTTCCTACTCCCTGAAACAAGGTGCTGATTGGATGTTATAGAATTTCCAACCGTGTCCCCACCTCTAACCATGTTGAAACCATATTTCTATTTGAAAAGCAATGCAAATTACTCATATAGAAGTGAAAAACGTTGAACCATTAAAAGATTATCAAAACTTACATAAAAAAGCCATCTTACATCCTCTAATGAAGCACATAGTATAGATCTTCTGAACCAGATGATACACAAACATTGAAAACCATATTATTACTCTTTCCACTACAGACACCAAAAAACCATACTATAGAGAACAGTCTCATACTGATAATGAGCCATCATAACAACCCTAGCATTTCATCACATTCTATACAGAAATTGCATATCAGACAATGTCTTCAAGGTATTACCACTCACAAGCAGACCCCTCTATGAAAATCAATTGTGATTGCCAAACTACTACTCAAAAAAACTGCAAAATACAAAATGCTACGACTTCTTACTAATCTCATATAGAGCTGAGAAAGCTCCAAGAGACAAGAAACAAGCAATGAACATCACTCTTGTTCGTCTAAGTCATCTGTTCGGTAGGAAACCAATGTATCAACTCTATGTATCTGCAGAAAGAAGCAATGAGATTACTTAGTCAAAAATGCAATTGGTATTCAACTGAATTGCAAAACATGCAAGTTTCACAACATATGCTTCATATATCTTGGTTTTGGGGCTTAAAGGGAATTGAACTTAAGTACTGAACACCTGAGGTTTTCTAGGTAGGGGACATCCCAAAACTGTAAGCAGCAGAATTTTGCCCTCACATGCCCTCTAGATGGAATGCTAGAAAAACTCAAATTATGAAAAAATAACCTGTGAACTGAGAGACAGATGCATTTACCTTGGTGTCAAAGGAATTCAGCTTCACTACTTGAGGATTCCTTATCAATCTAGCATCACTCTCCAACCAGCTTGTTGGGACTGTCAAATCCCTATCTGTATATGCAAGTACATCAAAAATGCCTGCAATAAAGAAAATGTAAGGGTAAGCAAAACACCTTATATTTCAGTTCCCTTAGTCTGTTCATCTTGGAGAAGAAGTATATAACCCAACTTTGTAATCAGAGCACTTTCAAAACACTATTGGCGGGTGCTAACTACCGTCTGAAAAATTTTCCCCCTTATTTCATTTTGAAAAACTTGGGAAACAGAATCCCTTCAATAGACAAATGAGATCATGACCTACGACTTGCTCTTTCATTAGGACCTATTCTTTGGCATAGGGATTTATAGCAATTCAAAGATAAGCAACCACTGAACAAATCAGGATAAAATTGATTAAGTATGTACTTACATGGCTCATCAAGGCATGGCAGGTAGGTGATACTGGATGCTACTTGACGCATGATTGCCTGAATCTCTCTCATAATTTCTTTATCACTCTTCTCTTTGGAAACACTGCAAACAAAGATGCCCAGCAAACATACATATGGTTCACACATCTCTCTATTTTCACTCGAGAACTATGACAATAAAAGCAAAGAATAATCAACCGAAAAACATATGGAATAATGGCAGCATGGATGTTCCAAAACAACTTTTAAGGGCGCAATAGGAGTAATATGAATTGTAACGCACCCTTTCTGTACAACTTCGTTATCTGTCTCAACATTGAAGTTCCATCTTTCAAGCACCTCTAACGAGGCCTTGCTCATAATCACCAGAACAATTCTCTGAAGCTTCCCCGACTCCAGCCACTCTGATCATCACACTTATGAGGATTAGCAATCTACACCCATATTAAGATTTCCGACAATAGAAAAAGAGAAATATGAGAAAAAGTAAAAGATATGAAGAATGAACCAAAAACAGAAGCTGCTGAAGTTATGAGTCCACGACCTATCCACAGAATCCCATATGCAAGCCAACCCCATAGAAGACGAAAACAAACCCAAATCCGAATAACCATACTTAAGAGTCAAGCACTAAGAACGATGCATACTCTTTGAACCCCTATTAAAAGAATTCTCCAATATTCCAATAAAATTTCAAAGCAGAAACCCTAAACACAAGCAAAAGATAAACCCAGAACAACCCATCAACCGATCCCCATCCCATGAACTGTTAGTCTTCAAGCAAAACTCAGATCCAAAAGCAGAAAATATAAACCATATAGCTACGAATAAGAAAGCCCTTAACCCAAGAAATCTTGAGAAGCTTTGAATCTAAAACTAAGAATTCCCAACCCATTCCATGTAAGTTCAGACAGAAACAAGAAATCTCAGTGCCCTAAGCCTTTAAGTATCTACTCAAAACACGTGCAGGGCCAACCCATATCCTAGTATTACCACCCCAGAAGACCACAATTCTTTGATAACAAGCCCAAGCCCTACCAGCAAGTTGGGATGTTATGGAGGCAATAAAACCCTTGACTGCTTCGTCCTGAATCATCAACATGGGAATTCCATATTTCCTCACCCTGCTAAATTGCTCGTCGGGATAGATGCCTCGGTTGTAAAGAATACTGCAAATTCCTCAGAAACATTTAAAATACACATGGTATCAATAATTCTATCTCCATCAAATGCTTAACAAGAGAAGAGACACATAATAGTATATGAGGGTACTGATACCTGTTTGCTGCATAAGCTGTTCAACAAAATACCATCACATAATCAGGAAAAACGAAAGTTAATTGATGGAGATCCGAAACTAAATTAAATCTATACAAACAGCAGAAGAATGTTAATGGGCATGCATTTGGTTGAAGACGGGAACATACCAAAGAACTCGCTAACGATGGCGGCGGATCCCCTGAGAGTGATTATGTCCTTGGCCATCACACTTGCAGAACCCATTGTGATTTATTCACTCTTTGCCTCTGAAGATTCGCTTACTACAAGGCTAAGGAGCACAGCACAGTAGATCAATGCAGACCAGCACAGTAGATCAATGCAGACCAGGGCTTCCCATGAGGATATTTAAAAAGAACCAAGAGGTACTAACGGCTATGTTCGTCACTCCGCTTGTTTTTAAAATTATTTTAAATGTATAATTAATTATATTCTATCGGGATTATAAATGATATTTTGCCTCTCCCACCTCAGCTTTAAATCTATATCCAAAACGGTTCCCCCCTCTAAAATTGAGACCACAAACGCAACTATTTTGCGAAGTTGCTGCCTCTTAATAATTTCTTTTTATATCTTTTTAGGGTTGTTGGATTGGTAAGTATTTGTCTGACCATACTTGCTAAGAAAACATTTAGGTTTAAACTTTGACCATATCTGCTAAGAAAACATTTAGGTTTAAACTTTGAGGTAGCCTGTTTGCAAAGGTAGTAGTCTGAATCTTCTGAGTGTGTGTCAGACGATATAAATTCCAAGTGATCAATGGTCCTTTTCATGACGGATCCACAATAACAGAGCGGAATAGGTTTAGTGGGAGCAATGATTGCGGTTTGAACCCTACGCTTGTCAATTATTAAAACTAGTTTGGTTGTGACCAAAATGTAACCATATAATAATAATAATTTTTTTCTATGGTGGACCATTGACAAAAGTGGATAAAAACCTTATCACTATTTTTTAATTTATGTTACATGTTATTATCATATTTCAATAAATTATATAAGAGGATTAAGGTTTTTTATTCCTAAAAAATGTTTTATCTTTTAAAGTTATATCTTCGAGAAGGGTTAGGGTTTTTTTTATGAAAAAGGTTTCATCTTTTAGGAGTCATATTTTCGTGAAGGGTTATCCAATTCAGTTGATTCTTGGACCAACTTGTGTGGAATTTGAATAGCTTTAAAATGAGTGGTCATATGAAAGAATTCGAGTAATATTGAGGGAGATATGATTGTGAAGTCAATCATCCGGAACAAGAGCAATGATGATTTTTCAAGTCACGAAAAATAAAATTGCAAATATTTGCCAGCTACGATTCAGATGATGGGAAGAACAATGAAGGGCTAGGACTATAGTGAGGCAAGACATTCTAACTAGACAAAAATTTTCAGCAAAGTTTTTTTTCCCTTCATCTTAAAAATTTTGCATGCAAATTATTATCAAGTTTTTATCAAATATTATATTTGCTATAGGACATTCAAATAAATTTCAATAGATTTTGAGTTTTAGTTTCCTTTCCATGGATTGATTTATAGTTAAATCCTTATAATCATCTCTAGTGGTAGATGTTAGTGAGTGCACCTTAGAGAGATCCTTGTTGCTCAAATATAGGGCGATTTTTGGTAGATTTAATGGGTATTGGCCAAGGACTTCAATCTTGAGAAAATGGATTGATAGGAGTTGGATATCTCCAAGAGTGATTCTATAATTTCTTCCCAAAGGTTTCTTCCTAGCCATTTTTTGTTCTAGGTAAGAAAGAGAAAAAAATCCTAAAAGGGGTTCCTTGGTTTATGGGAAGAGCAGGACTCTTCCTTACTCGGTATGAAGGATTTTCATTTGAAAATATAAATCTATCCCTAGTACAAGTCTGGGTTAGGATGTTTGGGTTGCCCATTGAATTTTGGGAAATAGATACCTTCAAGGCAAGAGGCACCACTCTAGGATAATTCCTTGAGATTTCAGATACGATAAAAGGTGGATTCTTTGTTATTTATGCTCGGATATTGGTCATGATTGATATAAGTAAAGCTTTACCAGAATCAATCATTCTTAAGTATGGGGATAAGATGTGGACCCAAACAATAGATTATGAAAACATATCTTTTAGAAGTAGAAGATGTCATGAGGTGGGGCATATTGAGAGATCATGCCCTAAGAAGAGCCCATAATAATCATATGTAGAAAACTACAAGAGAAACTTACAAATGGTTATGGATGAAGATGGTTTTCAACTTCCAAAAAATAGATTTAGAAAAATGAAAGAAAACAAACAGTGAAAACTAGTAAAGAAGGATGTTGGAAGAAATACCAACTCTTTTGAGGCTTTAGCCTATGAAGAAAAAGTAGATCAAAACTTAGAGGACACGGTACAACAATTTCAACATATTAACAAGGAATTGTCTATTCAGTATGATCATGATTTAAGGAAGAACATTCTTGATGAACCTAAGGAATGTGTCTCATCATATTTTGAAGACTCTCTTGAAGTACCATGCACCATTTAGGAGAAAAAAATTGGTAAATAAAATGCAGTTTTAGAAGTTAATACCTCTACCATTAATAATGAAATACTAGAAAATGAGCAAGACAAGTCAAAAGCTTCTGTAATAGAGCCAAGAGAGGATAAATATGATGAAAAAATTATGAAAGAATATTGAGGCCTACTCCTGATGTAGGCAAGGCAAAAAGAGGAAAACCCTCAAATTATCAAGCAAGATCTAGGGAAGCAAGAGCAAACATGGGGATAAGATGTGGACCCAAACAATAGATTATGAAAACATATCTTTTAGAAGTAGAAGATGTCATGAGGTGGGGTATATTGAGAGATCATGCCCTAAGTAGAGCCCTCGAGGTCTTCTTCCTTTTGGCATATCAAGCTTTCCATTTCTTGAGTTGTAACTCGAATAACCTTAATCTGTTTGAACATCTTAATGATTCCATTGATCTTATCTCGAATTTTAAGAGACATCTCCCTTTTTACAGTATTCAAATAATAAGTATAATTGAGGATTTTCACCACCTATGGGGGCTGAGTTACTGGGGTGTTCTTTTGTGCCAACTCTTCTCTCAGTTCATTTATCAAATTTTGCATCTCTCCTTTTTCTTTATCACTTGTCTCCAGTTGGCTTCTCAATTCTATGTTGCTCTGATGCAGTTGGTCCAAAGTTTGTTCTTGTACTACTTTGGCTACCCTGACCATATCACCTTCTTTTCCATGAATTGAAAGTCCTCAAGTTCTCTCATTTACCTTAAGAACAATAGGTGCACTTCTACCATATATGATCTGGGAGTTTCTATTTCCACCCTGGCTGCAAAATCATCTCCCCTACCTCCCATTCCTACTACCATTTGTAGCTCATGCTCCTGGGCATCACTAAAAATTGTTTGTTCTTTAGATCTTTCCAACACAACATTTGTGGAGGGCAGTGATAGCCTAGGTCTCTTTGCTTCTAGAGTAGATACAACTATTTGCTTCTTGACCTCAAGATCTCTGAAGATGGCTCCAAATCCCCCTGCTCTTCTCATATTCATCTGTATTACTGATGGAATTTCTATTTCATGATATTTTATTTTCAAAGAGTTGGGAATAGCTCTAGGGGCTAACTTCATCACACTGGTTATCGTTAATAGCTGGCTAGAGATGGGAACTATAGCTTTCTGGGAAGAAGTCAGCTCAAGCTTTTAGAGAATTTTTGGGAAGTTCTAGGTGTTGTCTCTAGTCTGACGGGGGGATCATCAAGGGCTCTGACTTGCTGTTCTATGATATCTACAGGGCTCATAGTAACTTCCATCTAATCAATTCCCTAATCTTCTATTAATTCTAATAAGGAGTCTTCTCTAATTGCGTGGGTGGCTTCTGGTAAGAGGGAGGCAGAAGATTCCACTGAAACCCCTCCCAGTAAAACCAATTTTGATGGGTACTCGTAGGCTTTCTATATTTGTGAATTGCTCCTTTTTTCAAAGGGGTACTTATCCCATACCATCTTCAAATCTTTCCCCTTTTCTATAGCATCTAATAACTCTTCTTTGTAAGCATCTCTCATGTGCTCAACCCAGACGTATTCATGATTTTTCATTGACCTCTAGTACTTCTTGTCTGGATCATAAGGTCTCCAAGTTATCTCTTCAAAATCCATGAGATCCAAATCATACATTCCCTTGAGTAAGGCTGGATATCCTATGAACATGTAACTTCCAAATCTGCAAGGGACACTAAGCCAGGGAACTCTGTCGTGCTTCTTCACCAATCTCATTTTAGCCTCTTCAGCCACCTATCTACACAGTTCTAGGGCAGCGAGAGATAAGGGACAATACATTGGCAACATTTTTGGTGGAATCTTATAGAGCCGAATGTATGTGAACCCCTTGAAGAAAAAATAATCTCCTATATCCTTTTCTTTTATGAATGCTGGGGTCTCTCAAGGAGAAAACTAGTCAAAATCTAATGAAATTCAACCATGAAAACATCACAAAACCAACCCATGTGAGTACGACCTTCGTGTATCCTCCAAAAACTAGTCTGGACGTAAGGACTCTCAACTACCCCGACTCTCTTTCGGTTTTCCTCTCCTAATTGCCCCACTAGCAGGTGTATGAGGATGGAGTAATTAGAAAACATAGGCATCTCTTGTCTTTGTTTCAAAATAGCTTCCTTTAAGTCTGACAATTGTGAGTGCATTTGATCACTCAACTCTCACTCCTAGGTGTAAACTAGGGTGCCTATTGCCCGGTTACACTATGCTACTAAATGTAACACTTTCCTACCTACTACACTGAGGTCTTGTACTCTTAAAACAATGTTAGCCATATCACAGAAGTCTCGGACCCATGGTTTAAAAGTAGTTTTTTGATGGGAAATTTATCAACTATTTTCTCATGCTCTTTGAAAAATAATTTAAAAATATCTAACTTCGTTAACATTTGAGATTGCCTTTCAATTACTTGTTTTACCAACTAAGTATTAGCGGGTGCCAGTTTGAAAACTTGCTCGATATGCCTAACCGCTATGCTGAACACCGATCTATATTTATTATCTCGAAATGTTCCAGTTTTCTCATTGTATGCCACAGCTAACCAGGCTAACAAGTTGGAGGAGTAGTATACCTTCGGACATATCAACTTTCCCATATTATTGGTCCACCTATTACTCTTGGGAAAACCCTTATGTTGTAGTCTCCTAGCTTTGTGAAATAGATCTGCTAGCAACCAAGGGGCTCTATCATCGTTTTCCATCATACGAGCAAAAATTTGAACACAAGTATTTTCCATCTTGTACTATTGTGCAAGAGTGAGCTTTTTACTAGGCCCACTTTTTTGGGCAAAATCATACATCATACTCTCGAGCACAAGTGGTCTGGAAAGCTCAGCATAAGGCAATTGGTCTGTGATGAACTTCATTGCTTCCTCTGTATCTTTGGGTATGAAATCATTTCCCTAAGCCTCCATCTTACTCTTGGTAACTATTTTAGCTTACTGAAATGAAGTTCTCAAATCTCTGCTCACTTTCTACTTTTTCGAACCAATCCTTCACTCAAGATTACCAGGGTGGTAAGGTTGTTCGATATGGTGATTTTAAATACTTGATGGTGATGTGGGTTCACTGTGCTCACATAACTTGTCATTAATATCGTATCACCAACTGCCTTTTCAAATTTGCCAATAGAGTTCTACTGAAGCGTTACTTTCTAATGTAGGACAGTTAATGGTAGGTGGCTTTCCTCATCCTGCACGTCCATAGGGACTTTGATCTATGTACTTGAAATCATTCATAACTTCCCTATTGGTTACTAAACTGGACGTCCTTCTGACGTGGAAATACAAACATGGTGGTGGTGGCTTTTTGTGAGAAAGGGTTCTGCCTTCTTGGTCTTGGAAGAGATTCAGCTTTGAAAATAGTTACACCATTAACCTAGTAGTGATCATTTTGGGGATCTGTCATCAGATTTGGTTATTGAAGTGTGTGCCCATTGGATATATCAACTCATGCTGACCGTTGGATGGGATTCACTTCACATATCTATGTTCGACACCTTCGAACTTGCAAGAATGTTAGCTTTATAATATGGAAGGTATATATCAATGGTGGTCACGCACAGTATAGGAGATATTTTAACCTTTAATTGGTTAGTCGATTCATGCCTTTATTTTATTGAGGATATTAACCTTTGTCTCAAAATTTAATTAGAGCTTTATCCTATGTTTGATATTCACTTATTAGAGAGTAATCAAAATTACTAACCTTTGGTTAATGGATGACCTTTAATGACCAGATTACCTTGCTAATGATTTACCGTTCGATCAACCATGCGATCCTATGCATTCGTCCGATCATTCAAAATTGTGTTGGCATTTATCAAAGAGAGGGGGTCGTTATCACGTGTTTAGAGCTTTTATTAACCTTAGTTGGTGAAATAAACCATGTCTCTTATCATCTAGGTAGATTGGTCAAGCGCGACCATTGGATCTACTCAAAATTCACTGCCATCATTGGATTTGATGGATCTATGCTCTTTTTATTTGATTTTATTTCCCTCTAATGGTCATAAGTAAGTGCAGCTATTAGATTTACTCGGGGATAAGCACGACCGTTCGATCTTGGTCAACTAATATCTTGGAACTACTACACCAATAATCCATTTATCACCCCTACACAAGGAATTTGTCTACTGTCCATTATAGAAATAGGGGCATAATATCTTGTACAGATTAATCCCATTTGATTAGCTATTAATTTGGGCATGATATTATGTGAACCTGTCCATATAATATATAGTTATTTCTAGATAATCAAGGCTTGAGGCATTCATAGATAAAAGATATGCAACCTAATTTTGTTCTCTTAGAATAAATGAGATATTAAAAGCTAAAAAAAAATTATTTCTTTTAATACCACATTTTTATATTGCTTTAGCCTAGGATGCTTGGTCTGATATTTACCTTTGATTTTTTATGTAATTAACTCTACATCCCCCATCATAGTTAAGTAATTAATACCCAATTCTTTTGCTTTCCTCAATCTTAGCAATAAGGCTTCATATTCAGCTACATTGTTCGTGCAAGGGAATTCTAGTCTGTAAGGAATACCAAGGTAATTTCCCTTTATATCGATCAAATTAACACTTGCCCCTCCTCTAGATTAGGATTTAGCTCCATCAAAAGACATGGTCCACATTTCTTGGGTTAATACTCTATTTGATTCAGCATCTACCAGCTTCATAACTTTTGGATCCATGTTCTTTGCTTCTGGCACTTCTACCAGGAATAGGTTGTGCCATATGGAGTAAACTCCCATTCCTTTTTCTTCCATTGATTTTACTAAATTTATCATGGTTTCATCTATTTGAATTAACTCTACAAAGTGTTTGTTAAATGGTTCCCTTTGTAAGATTATGTTTTCCTTATATGTTATTGGGATTGTAGCATAGGACCAATACAATTGGATTGAACCTCCTAGTTGTTCTTCCCAATGTCTATTGAGTAATAATGAGAAGAATGGGTCAACATCAATAACTGCAACATCCATGACTATGCCCTTTTTGGGGTGTTGGTCTAGAAAAACCAACAATCCAGTTCTCACCCCTACACAAGGAATTTGTCTATTATCCATTACAAAAATAGGGGTAGAATCTCTTGTATAGATTAATACCATTTGATCAGCTATTAATTTGGGTATGATATTATGTGAGGCTCCACTATCTAGAATGTAATTATGAATCACATACCTTTCTCCTTCATCTAAATTATACCTTAATGATATATAGAAGGGTCTGACAAAGTATGGTGATCTTGTATCATGTTGATTTTGTCTAGCAGCATGGCAAGTTGGATCTTCTTTTTGTTCCACTAGTCCAAATGCTCTACAAACTTGTTATTTGTATTTTTGAACTTTCATAAGCTCTCTAGATATGATGTTAACTTTCTGTTTATTGAGTTCTGACCCAAAATCAAATTCTATTTTTTTTATATCAAGTGGTCTATTGCTTTCTTCTTTGGGAATCTCCTCTTCTAATTTTATTACTTCAAGAGTAATATTTTTTAGGGTTATATCAGTTTTTTCTTTATTGATATTTTTATTTGTGAAAGTTTGTTTTCTTGTTTCACTTTTAGAAGCTTTCTATGTCTGGTCTGGGATAGTCCTATTTCTTAAATTCAGAGTATTGGTGGCTTCTAATTCTTCAACTTCTTTAGCAATGGGGATTACTTTCCCTTGTTTCATTTTGTCACATCTTGACTCATGTGGTTTTTATATAAAATTTTAGTTCCTTCAGCTACAAAAATTTGAGGATGATGATTTGAAGAATACTTATCCATATTCTCTTCAAACAACCTTTCTCTGGATTCATCTTCTAGAGACCATCAAACATTAATCCTTATGTCTTCTTCTGAATCATCATGCAGATCTATATTACGTTGATCACTTAGGTGGATTCCACATGCATCAGGGTTATGAGGTGCGTCACAAGTAGAGCAAAAGTAGGGAAATCCTTCTGCTATGTTGGCAAATGGTATAGGATTTGGAATATTTTGTGATGTCTCACCGTTATTACCGTTATTTCTCTCAATTCTTGCTAATTTATTGTTCATGGTATTGAACATCTCAACCATTTGATTAGTCAATTTCTCCATTGTATCTATTTTAGTTCTTCTTTGTATATCAAATGCTACCCTTTTGGGCTTTCTATCAAGTAGATTGACTTCCAGAGAGTAAGGCTTCATCTTACCACTATCAAACATGTTCTTTTCTATATCCATTGCTTTCTCCATACAACTATCAATGGTGGTGGCTTGTTCTTGCCTTAGCTCATAGTTAAACTCTCCTTGAAAAGCATTTTTATAAAAACAAATGGACTGAATATCACTGGGCCTAAGGTTGGTAGGGATTTTGTTTTTGGTCTTGGAAAATCTTCTTTTGAAATCACTGACTGCCTCATTTTCCTTTTTCTTCATAGTGGCTAACTCAGTTAACAAAGATTGTTCATTTTTTCTTTCCCCATATTTCTTTAGAAAAATAACTTCCATTTTAGTGAACTCTAGGATATCATTATCAGGAAAAGAATTGAACCATTCTCTAGCATCTTTTTCTAAAGTTTGTAAAAGTAGTCTCAGGACTACATCCTCATGTTCTACCTTTAGGCTATCCATTGCATATAGAAATTTTTTGATGTGATCTTCTCGAGTTACCACATTATTTCATAAGAACTTTGGGAGGTATTTGTGGGCTTTATTAGGTAAGGCATTAAGATTTGTAGGTGAAACAAATGGTCTGTATCTATTAGTTCTCCACAAATGGACATTATTTTTATTTTGATTTTGCTGATTTTCCTGGGCCATTGTTACTGTAGGATTTAAATTTATAGCAGCAACACCTAAAGAGATATGGGTTTGAGTGGCCTGGGTATAATCTGAAGGGTTATTTATCTCTGTATTATAATCAACAGGACTATGGGATTGAGATGACTCTAATGTGTTTTCTACAATAGCATTTAAAAATTCATCTACAGTAATATCAGCGGCAGTAGTATTTTGAATTCTATTTTTCTTCATGTACTTTTTACTACTAAAATATGATTTATTCTCATAAACAGTACTCTTAAGAAGTGGGATTTTCTGATTATGGGTAAATACCTCTAGGTTCTCAAATTCTGAGAATAACTCCTTATCGCTTCTCCTGGTGTGCGCCAACACGTTTTGCTCCTTCTTTCTTGATTTTTGGTTTCTGGGTTCATCCAGACAAAGTCACCAACATGTTGGTGCAGAAAGAACAGACTGTGTAATCAATATTACTTGATTATTTTAACTCTTGGCCTCACAGGGGATAGCTTCTTTGAAGAAAATTCAAGAAAATTAAGAAACGTAAAAACACTCCAAAATTTAATTGAAAGATACGGGAAAAAAATAAAATAAAGAATGTAAAAATCATAAAAATCAAGATGCAAGTTCTTTATTCTAATTTGGCCACTTGTTGATTAATATATGTCATGAAATATAGGCTTAGAACGTAAAAATTCTCCTCGAAAATGGCACAAAAAAACTGTTGGCATCAGTTTGACGGGTTAAAGCATAGAAAATATCGTTAAGAAACAAACTAAAAAGATATGTATTTAACATATAAGTCTATTCCCTAGCAACAACACCAAAAAATTGTTGGAACCATTTCTTGCATCCATAGGATTCAATTTTCATGCTACAAGAAATCGTTTGAAACCAACAAGCTATTACAGGCTCTGGTCAACCTGCCTCTTTATTCTGATTAACGAGATATTGCTAACAAAAATGTACATAATGGGTAAGGAAACCCTAGTGGTAAACTTATAATTTTACAAGTGTTATGTGCTTAAGATTTAGTTATACATTATCTATATAAAATTGACCAAGTAAAGACAACTTAATTTTTATTTCTTATGAAGACCGGTGCCTATCCAATTGGGTCGTTATAGCAATTTAACAACATTTATCACATGAATAGAAAGAATGGGAAAAAGAAGAATCGATGCCATTAAACTCATTTGAATATCGTAATCAGTCTAAGGGTTAACCGATGAAAGAAATGCTCATAACATGTTTGAATATCATAACCTATTATGAGGAAACACACAGAACTATAGACAAGAAATAATAAAACTGAAATCCATAATTGTATTATTTTCTTCAATAAAGATTACATGCAGAGTTGGCAAAATGCCATTAAACTTTGTTTTCACAGCTTAATACAATGAGAAAGCCTTGTTCAAATGATGTAACAAGACTTCGTCAATCTTCCTTCTAAAATGTTAGCAATCTCTAGACTTTAGGCTCAGAAAAACTAGAAATATTCTCAGCTCTCCGAACGCAGCAATATCAAAACCTACACACCAAAGGGAAGAATGAGGGATGACAGAGAAAAATAGACATAAGGGGAATACAACAACACAACTCAAATGGGCACTCAAGTATACCTCTTAGAAAAAATTGCTATCTCTAATGCTTGATGCAGATTCTGGCCCTGGATGCTTCCTTTTATAGCCTCTGGTTCTTGAATTTGTTATTTTTGGCCTAATCCTGGCCTTACACTTGTCACCATTTGTTTTTATCCTCAAAACTACTATAGTTGGCTCCCATCATCTCTTTTCTTTATATTGTACACTCTTCTTTGACCCTTTTTATTTTAACCAGTGATATCAGTGCCCTAGGGGCTTCCACCTTCTGTTCTCCCCTCTTCAACTCCTCCTTTTTTTGTTTCCTCCCATCCTTTTGATTGACTCTTTGTTTTGGATGTTTCTTCCTTCTAAACGCTTGTTTCTTTGTCTCTAGGGGGTGAGCTCATTTCCAGCTGTAGGCTGCATATTTGAATCTCTTTTCCATTTTTGCTTTGTTGCAACCATATGATCTTCTTTCCAATCATCTTCCAAGCTTCAATGCTAAAAGTTACAACAAATCTTAACATGTTCATTTCCTACAAAATTATATTTTTATGTATGCTAATATAGTTTTTGCTTTTTTCATACTGGGTGATCAGTATCTCCATAGTATTTACTAAGAAAGTAGTTTGTCTAGTCATTTCAGGCTCATCATTAGGCTCACAATCAAAGTCATCTATTTTTTCTTTGAGGAGATCTTCCACACTGGCAGCTTCTAAGAATTCCTCCAATGATAACCCTATATCTGCCAATTTCTCTGTTATGTCATCCAATAGACTAAACATTTCTGCAACATTATTGTGCCATATCCCCATGTTTGATGCGAACATAGTTGCTTTCATGAATTCAATGTTACATTTGACCTCAGTCCCATCATTTAACAATACCTCCTAGTTCTACATCTCTTCAAAATATTCTGACATTAAATTAAGAGTAGGGCAAATGATCTCGAGGTCTTCTTCCTTTTGGCATATCAAGCTTTCCATTTCTTGAGTGGTAACTCGAATTACCTTAATCTGTCTGAACATCTCAGTGATTCTATTGATCTTGTCTCGAATTTTAAGAGACATCTCCCTTTTTACAGTATTCAAATAATAAGTATAATTGAGGATTTTCACCACCTAGGGGGTTGAGTTACTAGGGTGTTCTTTTGTGCCAACTCTTCTCTAAGTTCATTTATCAAAGCTTGCATCTCTGCTTTTTCTTTATCACTTGTCTCTAGTTGGCTTCTTAATTCTATGTTGCTCTGATGCAGCTGATCCAAAGTTTGCACTTATACTACTTTGGCTACCCTGACCATATCACCTTCTTTTCCATGAACTAAAAGTCCTTTAGTTCTCTCATTGACTTTGAGAACCATAGGTTCCTGTAGGGCTACCATATCTGATCTAGGAGTTTCTATTTCCACCCTAGATGCAGAATCATCTCCCTTGCTTCCCATTCCTGCTACCATTTATAGCTCATGCTCCTGGGCATCACTAAAAACTGTTTGTTCTTTAGATCTTTCTAACACAACATTCGTGGAGGGCAGTGATAGCCTAGGTCTCTTTGCTTTTGGAGCAGATACAACTGTTTGCTTCTTGACCTCAATATCTTTGAAGATACCTCCAAATCCTCCTACTCTTCTCATATTCATTTGTATTACTGATGGAATTTGTATTTCTTGATATTTTATTTTCAAAGAGCTGGGAATAGCTCTGGGGGCTAACTTCATCACATTGGTTACTATTAATAGCTGGCTAGAGATGGGAACTATAGCTTGATGGGGAGCAGTCAGCTCCTAAACAGGTGCAACAACTACCTCCTTTCCTTTTGTGGCACTTAGGCTTTTAGAGACCTCCTGGGAAGTGCTTGGTGTTGTCTCTAGTCTAAGGGGGGCATCATTAGGGGCTTTGACTTGCTATTCTACAATATATGTAGGGCTCACAATAACTTCTATCTGATCAATTCCCTGATATTCTATTAATTCTATTAAGGGGTCTTCTCTGATTTCCTGGGTGGCTTCTGGTAAGAGGGGGGCAGTAGATTCTACTGAAACCCCTCTGAGTAAAACCAATTCTAGCGGGTACTCATAGGCTTTCTATATTTATGAATTACCCCTTTCTTCAAAGGGGTACTTATCCCATACAATTTGTAAATATTTTCCTTTTTCTATAGCATCTAATAACTCTTCCTCATAAGCATCACTCCGATGCTTAACCTAGGTGTATTCATAATTTTTCATTGACCTCTCGTACTTCTTATCTGGATCATAAGGTCTCCAAGTTATCTCTTCAAAATCCATGAGATCCAAATCATACATTCCTTTGAGTATGGCTGGATATCCTATGAACATGTAACTTCCAAATATGCAAAGGACACTGAGCCAGGGAACTCTGTCGTGCTTCTTTACCAATATTATTTTAGCCTCTTCGGCCACCTGTCTACACAGTTCTAGGGCAGTGAGAGATAAGGGACAATACATAGGCAATATATTTGGGGGAATCTTAGCTCCATAGAGTCGGATGTATGTGAACCCCTTAGAGAAGAAATAATCACATATATCCTTTTATTTTATGAAGGCCCTTACCCCAAGCCCCAGTATCTCAAGAAGAAATCCGTAATAATATCAATGAATTTAATAATGAAAATAATAATAATAAAACATAGTGTATCCTATGTTTGTTTAAAAATAGCTTCATTTAAGTATATTAATTATTATATTTTTAATATTAGTTAGTTACATTTGACTCTTCCTATCCCTAAGTATTTAGACAATTTAATTCTATATTAATATATCATGATATAAAATATCAATCTAATTTATTACTTCAGAAATATCAATATTAACTTTTAGATTTAGGTTATTTATTATTTATTTGAAATCAACTTTCTATGTCTAGAACCACTATTACTCCTTGGAAAAACCCTTATGCTGTAGTCTTCTTCCTTTCTGAAATAGGTCCGCTAGCAACCAAGGGGCTCTATCATCATTTTCCATCGTGCGAGCAAAACTTCGGACACAAGTATTTTCCATCTCGTCCTGTTGTGCGGGAGTGAGATTTTTACTAGGCCCACTTTTTTGGGTGAAATCATACATCATACTACTGGGCACAGCTGGTCCGGGAAGCTCAACATAAGGCAACTTGTCTATGATGAACTTCACTGCTTCCTCTGTGTCTTTGGGTACAAAATCATTTCCCCAAGCATCCATCTTACTCTTGGTAACTATTTTAGCTTACTGAAATGAAGTTCTCAAATCTATGCTCACTTTCTACTCTTTCGAACCAGTCCTTCGCTCAAGATTACCAGGGTGGTAAGGTTATTTGATATGGCGATTTTAAATACTTGATGTGATGTGGGTTCACTGTGCTCGTATAACTTGTCATTAATATCGCGTTACCAATGCCTTTTCAAATTTGCTAATAGATTTTTGCCGAAGCATCACTTTCTAATGTAGGACAATTAATGGTAGGTGGCTTTCCTCATCCTACATGTCCGTAGGGACTTTGATCTGTGTACTTGCAATCATTCATAACTTCCCTATTGGTTACCGAACTGGACGTCCTTCTGACATAGAAATACAAACGTGGCGATGGTGGCTTTTTATGAGAAAGGGTTCTACCTTCTTGGTCTTGGAAGAGATTCAACTTCAAAAATAGTTACACCATTAACCTAGTAGTGAGCATTCTAGGGATCTATCATCAGATTTGGTTACTGAAGTGTGTGCCCATTTGATATATCAACTCATGCTGACTATTGGATGGGATTCGCTTCGTATACCTACGTTCGACACCTTCGGACTTGCAAGAATGTTAGCTATATGGAAGGTATATATCAATGGTGGTTATGTACATTATAGAGGATATTCTAACTTCTAATTGGTTAATCAATTCATGCTTTAGTAATAATCATTGAATTAGGATTTTCACCTTTATTTTAATACTTATTATTGAAGGGCAATCGAAGAATTACTAACCTTTGGTTAAAACACAACCCTTTATAACCAGATTACCTTACTAATGGTTTACCGTTCGATCAACCATGTGATCCTGCACGTTCGTCCGATCATCCAAAACTCTAGGTAAATTGGTCATGGACGACCGGATCTGGTTGAGATTCACCATCGTCATTGGATCTGGTGGATCTATGCTCTTTTTATTTGACTTTATTTCCCTTTGATGGTCACGAGTAAGCACAACCATCGAATTTACTCGGGGATAAGCGCAACCATCCAATCTTGGTCAAACCCTTCTTAATCGATGACTATTCGGATATAGTTCACCTTTTAAATCCAATCACTACCGTTGGATCCTACTAGGAAAGAGCACGACCATCCGATTAAGACATGATCATACCCTTCTTAATGGATGATTACTCCGATAAAACGCTAGCATCGGATCTTTACTTGAAATGAGCACGGCCATTGGATCACCCTATGTTGTGCACTCTTGTATTTTATGGGGCTCTAATTAGATCATGGCCATTAGATTTTGGTAGGCCAAGCATTACCGTCAGATTGGGATGTAGTCGTATTCTTTTTTTAATGGGTGTTTGCTTTGATAAAGCGCTACCATTAGATCTTTCTCAATTGCACGCGACCGTCGGATCCCATTTTATCTTTATTCAACTCGTGAACCTTTAATGGCTTCGTGAAATCGTAGTCGTTGGATCTGGGTGGGATCAAGTGCATCCATTGATTTCATTAGCTTTGATTTGTCCTTTGAACGAAGCACCATCGTTGGATCTTTCTAGATTGCACACGACCATCGATATTCATTGGTTATTATTTTAGTGAGCCCTCTTTTAATCTTTGAGCAATTCTTTTGGAGTACGACCATTAGATCATCCAGGCTCAAGTGCAATCGTCAGATCTGTTTGAACGCAGGGCGTTTGTCTTTGAGCGAGAATTGTTTTAATGGATGATCATCTTGAGATGCGCATTGTTGTTGGATTACCTTTAGTAATGGTGCATCCGTTGATATTCCTTAGACCTGCACATTCTTTAAACAAAAGCATGAGTAAGGTTTTTAGGCGAACCTTGGTGGTTTATGGTAAACGCGCATCCATCGGATCAATTCTTGATCAAGCGCAACCGTGGATCTTCAGTAACCTGCAAGTTAGGTAATCAAAAAGTGCATGCTACTGATTTTTATTAACCTTGATTAAGTGAAAAATGGGGATGATTAGTAACATGTTAGACCCTCACTAAATATGATTAAATTTGACTAATCAGGTGTTGTCTTAGTCTCACCGATAGATTTACCTTTGTTTACTTGAAATAAACGTTTTCATTGGATTATCTCGGGTCAAAGCTCATCCATTGATCTCCTTCGGACTTGTGCAGATTTTTAAAAAAAGGTTGGGCTATTTTTGGTAATTTGTGGTAAATGCGCATCCATCATATTAGATATGATTTGTACACAACCATTGGATTCAATTGAAGATACTCTTCACTTTAACAGATAGAGTGCACATTTGGAATTGTTATCTTTGGAAAAAGCGCATCCATCGAATTAGTTCTTGGTAAAGCACAACCGTGGATCTTTTGTGACCATTATACCTAGGCTTTCGAACTTTAGACCATGGTGTTTTATTAAGTCAAGCACATCCATCCGATTTCTCTTCGATGAAGCGCTGCCCTTAGATCTCCTGTAATCTGCAAGCTTGATAACCGAAAGGGGTGCATCATTTTATTTTGATAATCCTTGATTAAGCTGAAAGGGGGTAATTAGTAACGTATTAAAGCCCTTGCTAATGCATGATTAATTCTAGGTTTACCTTCATGTTTCCTGATACTCTTACCATTCCATTATTTGGATTTTGACTTGAGCGCTATCGTCGGATTAATTCTTGGCGAAGCGTAATCGTGGATCCTCCACAACCTATTAACTTTATAAATGAAAATAAATCTTGTATTAGTAGGAAAGGGGAGGAATTACAGATGCATTAGACCCTTGCTAATCTAGATTAGTGATTTTAATCAACATTCAACCCATTTAATGATACTGGATGAGTTTCAAATGAGCGGGACCACTCGATTCGATCACAATTGAGCACAACCCTTGGATTTCTTAAAATAGCTCGATACTTAATTCAAGTGACTACATATCCTTAAGGCTTTAATTAAGACCTTCATTCAAACCTTAGGTTTTTAGACTTTAGACCATGGTGTTCTCTCATTAGACCTTGAATTATCTCTTTTTAATACTTTAGGACTTAGGGGTTTATTCATTAGGCTTAGGTCCAATTATTATGATTAATATATTTGAAAAGAAGGCTTCACATTAAATTCATGGATTATAAACCTAACCATCAAAAACCTAGTTATTTTAGAGATTTGACCTTTACAAGGGGTGTTTATAAGATAAAACAATGGTCATAAAATCAAACCAAATACGGCTAAGGTTAATGTCAAATTTCAAACATATGGAAGTCAAATTCTCAAATGAAAATACAATAGAGGCTAGAAACTTTTGTTAATTTTATTGAAACCAACAATTTAAAATTGGGGGTTTTAGATGTTGAGTCAATTTTAGCTCCAACATGACCCATTCTCAAGCTAGTGAGGAGTGGGGATTAAATGAATATCATCTATTAGATTTATGGTTTCTACTGACTCAGGGTCAAGACCAGCGTGATAGACATCCTATGCATAGCCTGATGTAAAATAAAATAGTTGTAGCATCTCTTCATTAGGGAAGAAATCCTCAGGCTCTAGGGGTGAGTCAGCACAATCCTAATTGATAGCATCTAAATTAAGACACAAAAATTTTGCAGGATCTACTGGGTTATGAAGTGGAGTGGTCAAATCAATAGAGATCATGTTGATGGATGGAATGAAATCTCTAGGACCACATAGGTGAAACTCTATATCTTGGGTGCACCCTCCATACTCGCGATGAGGCTCTAGGGGCATAGGGATCTTAGGATCCAGTCTATGGATAGACGATATGATGGGATTGTTAGGCAAAAACTGCTCTCTAAATGTTGGGGGATCTGGGTTGACCATGTGATGGATGACATCAAGGTTTACTGGTCTCCCTAGGAAGCAAATATTAGGATCAACAACATGGATTTTTGCTTCTCTCTCCACAAGTAGATCGACTGGCCGCAGGTGTCGAGGTCCAAGATAAGCCATCTCGGTCTCACCCTCAAAGTCATCATTACTTATCCAGAAGCCATTGGCATTAGTTTCTAGCCCTAGGATGGGATGGTGGCTTGCTTGCTAATGCCCAGATAGGCCATCTCAGTCTCGTCTTCATAGTCATCATCACTTATGAAGAACCCATTGGTGTTTATCTCTGGCATAATTATATGGCTCGTATGTCTAGGTTGTAGGTAGGCCATCTCTATTGAGTCTTCATCATTGCTTGGCACATAATCGTAGACCAAGCAAGTTCCATCTTCATCCTTTCTTGGAACATAATCATACTTCTCTTGCTCATATCCATGCATTGGCTCTTCCTCCCATAGGATGGCTCCTGATGGGGGCACTTCAAGAGAGGATTCAAGGTGATATTGATTAGGTGGTGTGACATTGACCATCGACACCCATCCATCACCCAAGTAGTTTATGTTAGCGGGTTTATATGAATTCTAGTCTATGTCCTCCCCAAACCCAATGCTTAGCCTATCTAGGGATACTTCTAGAGAGTCATCATGACTCTACATTTGATAGCCTACACCACACCTATTAGTAGGCAATTGGTACTATGGCTAAAATGGCAATCGGTGTCCTTGCTCATACAAGCCTAAGCCATAGCCTTGCTAGTGACACTACTCAAAGTACTTCAGAGCAAACTCGGGATTTGACAAGTAATGAACATTCATGATGAATGGTCATCCTCATCGCTTTCTAGGTCAGGAGCAGTATGGGCGTAATCTAGACTAGCATATATAAAATTTGTTTGGTTGGGTGGAACCCCTATGGGAACCACTATCCCTATTGGTAGATTTGGGACTCTTGGCCATCCCATGTCTTGTGCAGACTCAATAATTTGTGTGAAGGTCATGTTTTGCACAAGATATTCACCTAGTGTTGTGTTGGCTAGGTGAACTATCACATGCGGTGCAGATGATATTATTGATGATGCAGGTGAGGTAGGTTGAGGTACCTCCTTAGCTATTTCTTGGGAGTGTCCCTCCTCCATGGGAGTAGGGACTCCTATAGCTACTATGGTCAAAATTTCCTTGGGTCCTTCCTCCACTAGGGGTGCCTTCAACTTCTATTTGTCCTTTGCCTTATCTATAGAAGGCTTTTCAGAAGCACTGGTAGCTTTGGCTATAGGAGGTGGTGTCGACATGGATGGATCACCTCGTACTAATCTACTTCTGCTACCCGACTATGTGGTTGGGGATGAGGGCTGTGTTGGAGCTAAAATTGACTCAACATATGAAAACCCCCAAATTTAATTTTTAGTTTTCAATAAAATTAACAAAAGTTGCTTGCCTCTGTTACATTTTCATCTGAGAAGTTAACTTCCATATGTTTAAAAATTTGAAATTAACCTAAGCCATATTGTTTTGGATTGATCTTATGACCGTTGTTTTATCATTTGAAAAATCATTAAGGTCAAATTATTTGAGCATCCAATACCATGGTAAAATCATAAAAATATCCGATGTTTTAAAGTAAGGTTTCTGACTCATGATTTTAATAATCAAAATTGGAGAGCCTAAGTCAAAAGAATAAACTACTAAGTCCCAAGGTACCTAAGAGTATAAATAAACATTTTTGGACCAAGCCCACCTCTCCACTAAAGTAAAGTTTTAATAAAATCATTTAAATCGAGGCCTATAGATGAAACACCATGGTCTAAAGTCCGAAAACCTAAGGTTTGAATAAAGGTCTTAATTAAAACCTCGAGGGTATGCACCCCCTTGTGTTAAGTATCAAGCACCTTACACAAATCTAAGGGCAATGCTTCATCAAAGTAAAATCCAATGGACGCGCTCACTTTGATAAATCAACTCTTTAAAATGTTGTGGTCAAAGGAATTAAAACCTAAGGTTTCAAATGAAAATTAATCAAAGATTTGAGGGTATGCACCCCCTTTAATTAAACATTGAGCTAATCGACTAAATTTGATGGAAGCACTTGATTAAGGTATGATCGAACAACCACACTCTCATGAAAGGTTAACTAAAAGGGCTAAAGGTCAAAAGTTTAATTAAAAATGATAAACAAGATTAACGAGGGTCTAACGCATTACTAATTACTCCCTTTCGACTTAATCAAAGATTTTTGAAATAAAATAATGCACCCCTTTTCAGTTATTAACTTACAAATTATAGAAGATCTAAGGGCAACGCTTCATTGAAATGAAATCGGATGGATGCACTTGATCTAATGAAACACCATGGTCTAAAAAGTGCAAAATCCTAGGTACAATGGGTGCAGAAGATCCAATGGCTGCGCTTGATCGAGAATTGATCTGACGGTTGTGCTCTACCATGAATCACCAAGGTTAGATTAAAATATTACTCACACTTGTGTTTTAAAGTATGCACGTCTGAGGTATATCAACGGATGCACCATCACTAAAGGTGATCTAACGACAGCGCACATCACAAAGCAATCGACCAATTAAAGGGTCCCATCCAAGTCAAAGTCAAATACCCCTGAATCCAAGTAGATCCAATGGTTGCGCTTGGGCTTGATTGATCTAATGGTCGTGCTCCAAAAGAGTTACACAAATATTAAAGGAGAGATCATTAAAATAGCAATTCGAGAAGATCGATGGTCGCATGCTAACTAGGAAGATCCAACGATGGTGCTTCATTAAAAGGAAAAATCAAAGCAAAATGTGATTTGACGGTCACGTGCAATCTAGAAAGATCCAACGTGGCATTTCATTCAAAATATGAATCAAAGATATAAAATTGATGGATGTGCTTGATCTCACCTAGATCCAATGACTGTGATTTTGTGAAACCATTAAAGGTTGACAAGTCAAAAGGTTAAAGGTGATCTACAACCATGCTCTTCCTAGGAAGAGATCCAACGATAGCGTGTTGTTGGAGCCAACACTAGTTAAAAAGGGAATAGTGTGGGATAATCAGACGATCGTGCTCAGTCTACCAAAATCTAATGACCACAATCTAATCGAAGCCCCATAAAGGACAAGAGCACACATCGTTGATCAATCCAATGACCATGCTCACACCAAGTAATATCTAATGGCAACACTTTGTTGAAGCTATCATCCTTTAAGAAGAATGTGATTATGTCTTAATCGAATGACCATGCTCTTATCCGCTAGATCCAACGATGATGATTGGATTAAATAAAGTAAACAATATCCTAAAGGTTGATTGACTAAGTGTTATTTGACCAAGATCGAACGATCGTGTCTATCTTCAACTTAAATCCAATGGCAGTGCTTAAACGAGATTATCTAATAAATTGAGGTCCAATAAAAAGAGCATAGATCTACCAGATCCAATGATAGCGATGAATCCCAACCAGATCCGACGGTCGCGCATAACCAATCTACCTGGATGTTAAGAGACAATCGGATGAATGTGTAGGATCACATGGTTGATCGAACGATAAATCATTAGCAAGGTAATATGGTTATTAAAGGGTAGGTATTAACCAAAGGTTAGTAATTTTTTATTACGCTTTAATAATAAGTATTAAACGAAGGGTGAAAACCCTAATTTAGATTATTACTAAAACATAAATTGATTAACCAGAAATGCTAAGATATCCTTTATACTATGCATGACCACCATTAGCATGTACCTTCGATATTATAGGGCTAACATTCTTGTAGGTCCAAAGGTATCAAATGTAGGTGAACAATACGAATCTCATCCAATGACTATCATCGATTGAAGGATCCAATGGGCACACAATTCGATGACCAAATCGATGATAGATCCCCAAAATAATCACCACCTTGATTAACGGTGTAACTATTTTTAAAGCCAAATTTCTTTCAAGACCAATAGAGTGGAACACTTTCTCATGAAAAGCTACCACTATCACGTTTGTATTTCCATGTCGAAAGGATGTCCGATATAGTAACTGTTGGAACCATTTCTTGCATCCATAGGATTTGATTATCACGCTACAAGAAATTGTTTGAAACCAATGAGCTATTATAGGCTCTGGTCAACCTGCCTCTTCATTCTGATTAAAAACACAAAATTTCTATAGGAAAAACTACATAATGGGTAAGGAAACCCCAACGGTAAATCTATGATTTTACAATGATTACACACTCTAGATTTAGAATTATGCTATATGTATTAAAATGAATAAGCATGGAAAATAACCAATATTGTGCCTTATGTAGATCGATTCCTAGTTCATTGGGCTATTATAGCAATTTAACAACGTTTGTAACATGAGAAAGAAAGAAAGGGATTGAGAAAGAATTGGCACTATCATATCCATTTGAATATCATAACAGACATAACATTTGGCCAATGACAAAACATACATAACACATTCAAATAATGTAACACATTACGTAGTAACATATAGTACCAAGACAAAGAGTTAATAAGAATGAGACTCATAATTGTATTGATTTTATAGAATATTACATGCAGAGTGGGCAGGATGCCTTTTAACACTGTTTTTAAAGAAAGATATCAATACAATGAAGAAAATCTATTCAAATAATGTAATAGGTCTCTCATACTCTCCTTGTTTCAATCTGGTAATAGCAGAGTCTCTGAACCTCAAGCTCAATAGGACTAGAAATAATATCAACTTCTTGAGCACTTTCCTATCAAAATATTGCACAACAAAGAGAAGAATAAGGGATGGCAAAGAAAATAGACACAATGGTAATACAACAACACAACTAGCAGGGCACTCAAGTATACCTCTTAGAAAAAATGCTATCTAAATGCTTGATGCAAATTCTGATCGTAGTTGGTGTCTTTATAGCTCCAGGTTCTTGAATCTATTATTTTTGGCATGATCTTGGCCCCACACTTGTCATCATCTAATTTGTCTTCCAAAATTGATACAATTGGCTTCCATTATTTTCTTTTACTCATATTGTACACTTTTCTTTGGCTCCCTTTTATTCTAAGTGGTTCAACCGGTGATACTGGTGCATTGGGGGCTTCCTTTATCTATATTTTCATCTTTGGTTTCTCCTTTTTCTATCTCTTGTTGGATATCTGATTGATCCTTTATTTTAGAAGTTTCCCCTTTCTATTCAGCCTGTTCCTTATCTCTAGGGGGTGAGCTCATTTCCAGTTGTAGGCTACAAATTTTAATCTCCTTCCCCTTTTTGTTTTGTTGCAACCATCTGATATTTTTCCCAATCATTTTCCAATGTCAAAAGTCACAACAAACCTTAACATGTTCATCTCCTACATAATCTTGTTCTTATGTATACAAATGTAATTTTTGCTCTTTTCATAGTGAGAGATCAACATCTCTATAGTGTTTACTAAGAAAGTAGTCTATTGGTCATCTTCGACTCATCGTCGGGCTCACAATTGAACTCTTCTATTTTATTTTTAAGAAGATTTTTTGCACTGGTATTTTCTAGAAATTCTTCCAATGATAGCCCTACATCTACCAATTTCTTTGTCATATCATCTAATAGACTAAACATTTCTGCAACATTATTGTACCACCTTCCCATGTTGGATACAAACATAATAGCTTTCATGAACTCGATGTTGCACTTGATCTTAGTCCCATTATTCAATTGTACTTCTTGATTCTGCATCTCTTTGAAGTACTTTGTTAGGATCCTATCCTAACACCATGTTGTAATTCTCATTTACCTATGTAATAACCCACTTCCAACGTGGGGATCCCATTTTAATGTTATTATGCAATACTTAGTAATGTAGGTGGCAATAAAGGTACCTCGCCAAGTGGTACCATCTCATGTAACCATTTTTATCAATATTGTAACCGATGTAGTAAGATACCTCGCCAAGTGGTACCATTTCATGTAACCATTTTTATCAAGATTGTAACCGCCATTTGGTGGAAGATTCTAGCTCAAGTGGCATTTTGCATGTAAGCCACCTCTTGAGCATTTAGGTAGGGTTGCATGAAGTTTTCCTTTAAAAATATATGAAGCCATGTACGAGATTATCCTTTTGCAAGCTAATGAAATATTGAAGGAGGTTGCCCCCTCGAAGAGGCCCGCGATTCAGTGTTACTGTGAGATTGTTTCATTTTTGTAATTGATTTCTGCATAGTGATATTGAGTTATTTGATGTATGTGAGTTATTTTTCAGTATTTTGTGTGAGTGTGCTTTATTTTAATAGTAGGTTCCTAACAAGTGGTATCAGAGCGCTTTCCAGGGCCAAGTTCTACTGCAACTAAGATGATTCTTGCCAGTCATTCCGCTTGTTAGGTATAATTTTCCTATGTGTTTTTTATTTCTGTTTTTCCTTTATCAAAAAAAAATCCAAAAAATACAGTCATTTTTTTCGCAGAAAATCAAAAAATACCAAAAAAAAATACAGTAGTTGTGTAGGTTAGAAACCCTGTGCTGGGGGTTTTAAAATATCGTGAAGGAGCTATCGTTATTGGCTAAGCTAGATAGCCCATAAAGCATCTAGTGAAGTGAGGGGCGATCAGGCTCCAATACCCAGGCCTCAGACAACACTCGCACATGGAATTGAGCTCCCACGTATCTTCGGGTATATCGGGAGACAATCTAGGTTTAAACAAGATTTTATCCATTAGGAAGCTTTTCGGCCTTGTATTATCCATAGTCCATGGGACACAGCATCCCGGACGATTACCCTCCCATACTGTCAGAGAGGCAGATAGTGTGCTCAAGGGTATGTGTGGAATCCTCCTTGAGTAGTGGCCTGAAATATTGGTCCGAGCACTATTGTTCATCACTGCGGTATAACAGAGGGCCTATGGGTATTACATACTCCCTTACTTAGCATACCTGGTTCACGAAAACAAAACAAAAACAAAGTATCATCCCCTTGCAAATCAACCCATCCCTATTCTGCTAACCTGCATTCACCATCCCCAAAAGTGAGCATACGGAGAAGGCTTTCCCTATCACAGAAAACAACTTGCATGCACCAACAGTCAAGACAAATTTTTGCAAGTGTTTGAAATAGCCTATGGTCAAAATCTGAACAGTCGAGACAACGACAGTAACAGTCCTCTGTACCAGTCCAGAATTGCAGACTTTTAGTGTCAGAAATAGAGTTGTCAGTGTCAAAAAATTCCCTAAGGTCAGAAGCAACAACTGTGTCAGTAACCCTAGTACAGGTGACAGGAACAGAGAACAGTGAGTGACACGGTGGTCAGGGTACAGACTACACAAGTCAGTGACAGTTGATTCCAGAGGGCAACTTTTGAACCGTAACTCCAAATAAAAAATAGAGAACACCAGTAGACTCATCAACATAGTAGAAAAAAAAAAGGCATTGAAATTTTATTAAAACAGGGATATCTCTTCACACAGAGCTCAGATTGACTCAAAAATTTAGCAGAAAATTCTACACTCTATTCCAGACAAAATTGTCCTTGGCAGCTCCTGGTCAAATTTTGCACCAAATTTCTAAAAATAGCAAATTTTGATTTTTCTTGCTAAGGCCATAACTTTTCATCGGTCCATCAAATTGATCCAAATTTTTGGGAATAGAATCTACTTGTTATTCTGCACAAAAGACCCTCAAGGACTCATTGGTGAAATTTTAAGTACAAGTGGAAGAAATTACCTTGACATCGACTTGCAACCAACAGGAGATCACAAAAAGTCAAGAAATTCAGTATATCTCCTCATTGAGCGCTCAGATCAAACAACCACCGGAGTGGACCCTATCCTAAAATCAGTGTTGCAACTCATTTCCCAAATTGAATTTTGGACCCTTACTAAAAATAGTAACTCCTAAAAATCCGAGGTCTATTTTTAGTAAATCAGCACAAGAGGGACCGCAATGGCAAGCGACACTCGAGGACAACAACAAAAGGATTTAGACTTGGGCACATTATTGGCCGACCTACAAAAATCCATTGCTGACTTGACCTCTGCAAACAAGAACATAGGCACAGAGATTCGAGAGCTTCGACTGGATCAGGATAACACTAGAATCCGTTTAGAAGAACAACTCACAGAGATGGAGACCAAATTGCATGGCAGTACCAAAACTGAACACCATGCTGAAAACTCTGAACGAGGTCGATGAACACCAGATGACAATCACTCTGATCGGGATCCAACCTTCAGAATGCCTAAATTAGACTTCCCTAAGTTCAGTGGAAAGGATGTCGATGGGTGGTTATGTCGGGTTGATCAGTTCTTCCGACTCCATAATGTCCCTGTCTATCATCGGGTTCAGATGGCTTCCTTCAACCTAGAATCTGAGGCCTTACACTGGTTCCAATGGCTACGGGTTGCTAACCCTGATCTATCTTGGGAGGACTTTGAGTCCCAACTACTCACCCGATTTGGCCCTAATGATTATGATGACTTTACGGGTGCACTGACAAAGCTGAAACAAACCACCTCAGTTCGTGATTACCAGACCCAATTTGAGAAATTGGCCAATAAAACTAAGGGTTTGAATGAGGGATTTTTTATGAGTTGTTTTGTTAGTGGGTTACGAGATGATCTCCAGGCTGAAGTCAAGATGTTCAAACCCCACACCATGATGGAGGCTATCAGTTTAGCCCGATTGGCCGAATCTAAACTCTCAGCTCAAAGGCGGACACCACGATTTTTGCATAACCGACCTTCTTTCCCTCCTCGGGTCCAAAACCATACTGATAATAAACCTCCTACTCCCAAGCGGTTGACTACAGAGGAAATGGATGCGCGTCGCGCCCAAGGGTTATGTTATAATTGTGATGAAAAGTTTACGAAGGGGCATAGATGTGCAAATAAGAGATTGTTTTTAATAGATGTGGAGGAACCAGAAAATAGTGACCATAGTGATGAGGAGAGTGATACAACTGAGGCACCAACTCCACAGGAAGAGGAACCATCAGAAACACCAGCAGAAATTTTAGTCCATGCTCTTGCCGGGATTACCACCCCACAAACCATGAAAGTTGTGGGTTATTTCAAAGGCCAACGTCTCACAATTCTTATTGATTCAGGTAGTACGCACAACTTTATTGATCCTCAGGTGGCCAAACGGACCAACTGCTATATACACTCATGCAATTCTTTTGAAGTCATGGTGGCCAATGGAGGCACCTTACCTTGTAAAGGTAAATGTCGAAATGTCAAAATTCAGATAGGGGATTATGAACTCAAGCAAGATATGTTCGCCCTCCAATTGGGAGGATGTGACGTTGTGTTAGGATCCCAATGGATGAGCACCTTGGGCACTTTCTCCTGCAACCTTGTAGAACTATGGCTGCAATTTTCACAAAATGGACAAACATATACCCTCAAGGGTATCAAGGCTGGCCCTACACAAATTATTAGTTCCAATCGCATGGAGAAGTTGTTGAAAAAGTCCTCCCGTGGGGTCATTGCACAAATATTTTCAATTCAGCCACCCACTTCTATAGCAGATCCCCTTCCAGCAGATTTGCAACTTGTTCTAACCAAGCACAATGGCATCTTTTCAGAACCAACTACACTGCCACCTCGTCGCTCTCATGACCATGCTATTCCACTACTTTCGAGTAGTGCACCACCGAACATCAGACCGTACCGGTATCCTCATGCTCTCAAGTCAGAAATCGAGAAGATGGTACAGGAATTGCTCAAGGCAGGTGTCATTCGACCCAGTACCAGTCCCTATTCTTCTCCAGTTTTGCTAGTTCGCAAGAAATATGGCTCGTGGCGATTGTGCATAGACTACCGTGAGCTCAATAAGATCACCATCAAGGATAAATTTCCCATTCCGGTAGTGGATGAATTGTTGGATGAATTACATGGAGCTATGTACTTCTCCAAGTTGGACCTTCGTTCGGGGTACCATCAAATCAGGCTCAAGGACGAGGATATTCCAAAAACTGCTTTTCGTACTCATGAAGGTCACTATGAGTTCTTGGTAATGCCATTTGGTTTGACAAATGCACCATCCACATTTCAAAGCCTTATGAACAACATCTTCCGTCCCTTCATGCGAAAGTTCATCCTGGTTTTCTTTGATGATATATTGGTTTATAGCCGCTCGTGGGAAGAACACCTTACCCATGTGGATCAGACATTACAGTTATTGGCCCAACATCAACTTTTTGCTAAGCGGTCTAAGTGCTCCTTTGGTCTGACTGAAGTGGAGTATTTAGGACACATTGTTTCCAAAGATGGTGTCAAGGTCGACCCTAAGAAGATTCAGGCAGTTCAGGACTAGGCAAAACCCCGCACTCTCAAAGGACTTCGGGGATTCTTAGGACTTACAGGTTATTACAGGAAATTTGTTCGTAATTATGGGAAAATAGCAGCTCCCCTCACATCTATGTTAAAGAAGGACTCTTTCACTTGGACAGGACCCACTGATCAAGCCTTTCTTGAATTAAAGCATGCCATGACCACCACACCTGTTCTAGCCATGCCAGATTTCTCTAAACCATTCGTCATTGAAAGTGACGCTTTCGGTCGTGGCATTGGGGCAGTATTGATGCAAGAAGGGAGACCCTTGGCCTTCACCAGTAAGGCACTCTCTGAGCGTAATTTGGGAAAATCTACATATGCCAAGGAGATGTTGGCCATCTTACATGTTGTCACCCATTGGAGACCATATCTCATTGGGCGCCATTTCTCCATTAAAACAGACCATCAGAGTCTCAAATATTTCTTAGAACAACGGGTTGCTACCCCAGAACAACAAAAATGGGTTTCTAAACTCATGGGCTATGATTATGATATCACCTATAAGAAGGGCAAAGAAAATCTTGTGGTTGATGCTCTCTCTCACCAATTTGAGGCCCTCGGTATGATATGTGCTATCTCCGCACTTGTCCCCCAATGGATAGATTCCTTACGATAGGAGGTACTTCAAGATGCAGACCTGCAAGCTTTGATGGCTTCACTTCAAGCTGATCCGACTTCATCCCCAGGCTACAATTGGGATGGCCAAGATTTGCGTTATCGCCAACGCCTTGTTATTCCCCGTGCCTCGCCACTCCGCGACCTCTTCATGAAGGAACTACACACTGCTCCCTCTGCAGGTCATTCTGGATTTCTCAAAACGTATGAACGCCTCAAGCGCACATTCTTCTGGAAAGGGATGAAACAGGACATCCGTGACTTCGTGGCAGCTTGTGATACCTGCCAATGGATGAAAGGTGAAACAGTTCATTCTCCGGGTACTCTTCAACCCTTGCCCATTCCAGATCAGGTTTGGACTGATATTTCTATGGATTTTATCGAAGGGTTACCTAAATCGGGCGGTAAGTCTATTATTCTCGTGGTAGTGGATCACCTTTCGAAGTATGCTCATTTTTGTCCCCTTGCCCATCCTTACACAGCCTCCACCATTGCCCAAATCTTCCTCGATTCCATTTTTTGCCTTCATGGTATGCCCACCTCCATTGTGTCCGATCGAGACCCAACCTTCACTAGTCATTTTTGGCAAGAGTTGTTTAAGTTGCAGGGAACGAAGCTCAAAATGAGTTCAGCCTATCATCCACAAATGGATGGTCAAACTGAGATTGTCAACAAATGTTTGGAGACCTATCTTCGTTGCTTTGCATCAGATCATCCTTCTCAATGGGCGAAGTGGCTTCCTTTGGCCGAATGGTGGTACAACACGTCCTATCATACAACTACCAAACTCACTCCTTTTGAGGTTGTTTATGGGCGCCCTCCACCCACGCCTTCTTCATACATTCCAGGCAGCTCCAGGGTCCAGGAAGTCGACATTACTCTTCGCCAGCAGACCGATGTCCTTCACCAGTTGAAGCATAATTTGGACATGGCCCAGAACCGGATGCGACAACAGGCCGACCAACATCGATCCGAGCGTAGCTTTGATGTGGGTGATATGGTTTTCCTTCACTTGCAGTCGTACAAACAGTCATCCCTCCAACTCCGTCGGTGCCAGAAACTTGCTGCAAAATTCTATGGGCCTTACCAAGTCCTACAACGGATTGGTTCCACTACTTACAAATTGGCTCTTCCGCCCACCTCCAAGCTCCATCCTGTTTTCCATGTTTCATCTCTCAAGAAAGTTGTGGGCACACAGGTACAGGTTCAATCAGCATTACCAGAATTGGATGAGGAAGGGTCCATCTTACTCGAACCAGAACAATTGTTGGATCGCCGCACCCGCACTCTCCGCAATCGTACCATCACAGAAGTCCTTGTCCAGTGGCGTGGGCTCCAGCCAGAAGATGCTACATGGGAGTCTCTCCATCAACTCCAACACCAGTTTCCTCAATTTCAGCTTTGAGGACAAAGCTTTTCGAAGGGGAAGGACATGTTAGGATCCTATCCTAACACCATGTTGTAATTCTCATTTACCTATGTAATAACCCACTTCCAACGTGGGGATCCCATTTTAATGTTATTATGCAATACTTAGTAATGTAGGTGGCAATAAAGGTACCTCGCCAAGTGGTACCATCTCATGTAACCATTTTTATCAATATTGTAACCGATGTAGTAAGATACCTCGCCAAGTGGTACCATTTCATGTAACCATTTTTATCAAGATTGTAACCGCCATTTGGTGGAAGATTCTAGCTCAAGTGGCATTTTGCATGTAAGCCACCTCTTGAGCATTTAGGTAGGGTTGCATGAAGTTTTCCTTTAAAAATATATGAAGCCATGTACGAGATTATCCTTTTGCAAGCTAATGAAATATTGAAGGAGGTTGCCCCCTCGAAGAGGCCCGCGATTCAGTGTTACTGTGATCCATTTTATTCAATTTGGAAACTAGTGTCATAATTTTAGAAACATATGATTTTTTTAAATATATTGTTATGCTTGTTTTAGCTAAGTCATAGGATATGATTACACAAAATTTATCAAAGCTATTTTTTCCATCATACTTTAGCCCATGTGTGTGTTTGTGCATTCATTTTTATTTCTAAGTCTTTTAGAACTTTGCCATATCTAAGAAAAATTATTAAGCCTAATGTATGATTTCACTCTTAAATATTTTCACCATTCTGTAGGGCTCCACTGCTAGTCAAGCATCTATAGCCTCACTGGAGTTGCTTCTAATTCCATATGGTTTTACCCTACTGCCAATCAAGCATCTATAGCCTCAGTAGAGGTTTTCCAAGATACCTCAAGCATGACTCAAAAATCATTACACTCATCCTTTTTAGCCAGAAATAATTGATATAAGCAACTTATGCAATGAGTATCCCTGAGTTGAGGATTAGTTTAGCTTAAAAGATGAGTGTAATACTTTTAGCTCAAAACCACCCTCTCAAAAGATAACTATGTTCTTTGGACCTTGAAGTCACCTTAAGTATCATTTGTAATGTGAGGCTTTAACATGGTGTTTCAATCAGCTCTGATTTAATTCTCTTTTATCTCATATCAAATAACCATTGCATAAACACTCATATTTGAAAAATTGTAAATCTCATCAATGTCTAAAATAAATCTCCTATTTTCTTATTGTTTTTGGAGGAATCAATAGTAATACATACTCATCAAACTAAGGATACCATGTTTAACAACAAACTCAGAACTATAATAACAATAAAAGAAAAGCTTATCTAGCAAACAAAATAACAACAAAATACATCACTCTATTTTTGGGATTTTTGTTTTTCCATTTTTTTTTTTTTTTTTTCACTTTCAATAGGGAATGTACATCTTGAGGTGTTGGCCATTAATAGGGATAGCCATCAGTTCTCCTTGTGAATTTTGCAACTTGTAAGTATTTTGACCTATAACATTGGTTATCTGGTATGGACCAATCCATTTAGGTTTGAATTTTCCTTTCTCACCATGCTTATCATTTTTAGGGTCCCAATAGATGACTGTATCTCCTTGAGAGAAAGGGGTACCTTTTGCTTTCTTATTAAATAATTTTATAGTTTTTTGAGTTTGTTTCATCATTCTATCAAGGGTCTCTCTTCTTTGCTCTTCTAGTAGGACAATTTGGTCTAGCCTTCTTTGCAAGGGTTTGGGATCTTCATGATATTGCAACAAGAGGGAAAGTGCCAATTTTTCTATTCTTGAGGATAATAAGGCTTTCATCTCATAGGGAGTCCTTCCTGTGTTTCTTTTAATAGACAACCTATCAGCCCATAGAGCAAATTTAAGTTCATTGTCCCATCCCATTTTATTCTTACCCAATGATATTTTTATTCTAGTTATTACATTTTTATTTGATGACTCAACAAGACCATTTCCTTAGGGGTAATAATTAGCAGAATGGGATAGTTCAATTCCATATTCAGCACAAAAGTCTACCATTTCATATGAAACAAAATACTATGCATTATTTGTTACCAGTTTTTGAGGAACTCCAAACTTGGTTAGAATGTTTTGTTCCAAGAATTTGATAATGGTGGTAGTTGTGGAGCTTTTAGAGGAGCAGCCTCTACCCACTTAGTGAAGTAGTCCATGGCAGTTATGATCCATTTGTGTTGGCTTGATGAATTAGGCTTGATCTCTCCAATTAGGTCAATGCCTCATTGGTCGAATGGTGCTTCAATGATTACTAGTTTGAGGGGCATGGTTGCCAGTTGCTTCTTTCCTATAAAAACCTGGTAGTTATGATAGTTCCTAACATATTTATATACATATTTAAAAATGGAAGGCCAATAATATCCTGCTCTCATTATTTTATTAGTTGTGGCTTTTGGAGCAAAATGTCCTCCATAGAAACCATTATGAAATTCATTTATTATTTTTGGGACTTCATTTTCATATAAACAGACTAATAACACTCCATCAGGGTGCTTCCAATAAAGCATATCATCTTGCACATAATATTTTTGAGCTTGAAGCTTTACTGATCTCATTCTATTTGTTGATGTTTCTCTGGGAAAAGATAGAGTTTGTAAATATGCCAAAATTTCATCATACCATTTACATTCTTGATTACTTGATTCTTCTATTATCATGCATTTCATATTTTCTGATGACATTATTAGAGTCCTCTCCTCTATATGCCAAATATTTGGCTAAGCCCTGTCCTTTTACAGTTTTGACTATTTTGAATTCAACATCATATTGCAAAAGTTTCACCATCCATCTTGTTGGCCTTTCTAATGGCTCAGATTGGGTAAAAATGTCTTTTATTGTTATGAAAGAGATGCAATAGTAAACTTTGTTTGAACCAAATATACCTTTGAAATGTTCTAAAGATTGAATAACTGCATAAGCATGCTTTTCTAGTAAGGTGTATTTAAGATGTGCTTCTTTCAGACCTGAACTCATGAAGGCTATTGGCCTTTCATTATTTTTATCATCTTTTTGTGACAGAACTGCAACAATTGAATGTTCAAATGCATATGAATAAATGTTAAAATCTTTAGAATAGTCAGGGCAGCTTAGGGCTAGAGTAATAGAAATGGCTTCTTTTATTCTATTGAATGCTTCCATATTTTTTGCTATCTATTTTATTTATCTAGTTTTCTTAACCATGTCATTTATGGGTTTGGTCATCTCTGCAAAATTTGGGATAAATCTTCTAACAAAATTTATTTTTCCAAAGAATGACCTGACTCCTTTTAAATTTTTGGGGGGAGGAATTTTGGATATAGCTTCTATTCTTTCTGGATCAATACTTATTCCTTTTTCTAAAACTATATGACCTAACAACTTTCCTTGTGTAGTCCCAAATATGCACTTCTTGGGATTTAGAGAAATTCTAAATTCTTTGCACTGAGCAAAAACTACAGCTAAGTGTTCTACACATCATAACTATATAGAGTCTAATATCACCATTCTTTTTCCTAACTGGTAGTAGATTGGATATCCAAGAAGAAAATCTTACTTTTCTGATTATTTTGGAGTCTAGCAATTTTTGTACCTTTTGCATTATTGGGTGTAAATTTGGGTTGTACTTCCTCTGTTTCTGTCTAAATGGTTTGGAATCTTCCTTCAAGGGTATTATGTGTGTCATTACATCTATTTTGAAGGTTTTAAGGTCTTCATAAGTCCAAGCAAAATGTTCTTTGTTCTTCTTTAATAAATTGATGTATCCAACCTTTTCTTTTGTAGGTAAGGCCATATCTACCTTCACTATTCTGGGTTCTTTCATTGTACCAATGTTAATGTCTTCAAATATTACTTCTCTGTGTAAAGGCTTGTAAGCTTTGTCAAAATCATCAAATAAACTCTCTAGAGAAACCAATCCTTTGGGTATCCTATTTGTTTTCAATTAGATTACTTCTACTGGTTCTCCTATTTGGTCTTTTAGCTTGTCATCATCCTTTTCATCATAGATTATATCTGCATATTGATTTTGCAGAGTCATAAAATCTTTAATGTCTATATCATCTTGAAAGACTTGTAGGTAAACTATGTTATCTAGCATAGAAGGCTTATAGACTGAAATAGTTGGGAATCTGTCCATATATTTTGTAGTTATTTCTGGATGATCTAGGCCTGAGGCATTCATAGTTAAAAGATCTACAACATGATTTTGTTCTCTTGGAATGAATGAGATATTAAAAGCTAAGAATTTTTCAATTTCTTCCAACACCGCATTTTTATATTGCTTAAGCCTAGGATGCTTAGTCTGATATTTACCTTTGATTTGTTGTATAATAAGCTCTGCATTCCCTATTATAGTCAATATTTTAATGCCTAATTCTTTTGCTTTTCTTAACCCTAGCAATAAAGCTTCATATTCAGCAACATTATTGGTGCAAGGGAATTCTAGTCTGTAAGGGATACCAAGGTAATTTCCCTTTATATCAGTCAAATAACACTCGCACCTGCTCCATATTATGACTTAGCTCCATAAAAAGACATGGTCCACATTTTTGGGTTAATACTCTATCTGATTCATCATCATCTACCATTTTCATAACTTTTAGATCCATGTTCTTTGCCTTTGGTACTTCCACTAAGAATGGGTTGTGCTATATGGAGTAAACTCCCATCCCTTTTTCTTCCACAAATTTTACTAAGTTTATCATGGTTTCATCTATTTGCATTAACTCTATAGTGCTTGTTAAATGGTTCCCTTCGTAATATTATGTTTTCCTTATCTATTATTGGGATTGTAGCATAAGATCAATCCAGTTGGATTGAATCTCCCAATTGTTCTACCCAATGTCTACTGAGTAATAATGAGAAGAATAGGTCAACATCAACTACTACAACATCCATGACTATGCCCTTTTTGGGGTGTTGGTCCAAGAAAACTAACAATCCAGTTATCACCCCTACACAAGGAATTTGTCTGTTGTCCATTACAAAAACATGGGCATAATATCTTGTACAAATTAATCCCATTTGATCAACAATTAATTTGGGCATGATATTATGTGAGGCTCCATTGTTTAACATACAATTATGAATCACATACCTTTCTCCTTCATATGAATTATACCTTAATGATACATAGAAGGGTCTGATAGAGGATGGTGATCTTGTATCATGTTGATTTTGTCTAGCAACATGGCAAATTGGGTCTTCTTTTTGTTCCACTAGTCCAAATGCTCTACAGACTTGTTCTCTGTATTGTTGAACTTTCATAAGTTCTCCAAATGTGATGTTAACTTTTTTCTTAGTAAGTTCTGATCCAACATCAAATTCTATCTTCTTTATATCTAGTGGTATGTTATTTTCTTCTTTGGGATTCTCCTCTTCTAATTCTATTACTTCAAGAGTAATATTTTTGAGGGTTTTATCAGTTTTCTCTTTATTGATATTCTTATTTGTGAAAGTTTATTTTCTTGTTTCACTTGTAGAAGCTTTCTCTGTTTGGTCTGGGACAGTCCTATTTCTTAAGTTTAGAGTATTGGTAGCCTCTAATTCTTCAACTTCTTGAGCAGTGGGAATTAATTTACCTTGCTTCATTTTGTCATATCTTGACTCATGTGATTTTTGCAAAATTTTAGTACCTTCAACTACTAAGATTTGAGGATGATGATTTGAAGCATACTTATCCATATTCTCTTCAAACAACCTTTCTCTGGATTCATCTTCTAGAGACCAACATGCATTAATTCTTATATCTTCTTTTGAATCATCATGTAAATCTACATTGCGCTGATCACTTAGGTGAATTCCACATGCATCAGGGTTATGATGTGCATCACAAGTAGAGCAAAAATAGGGGAATCCTTATGCTACATTGATTGGCAGATGGTATAGGGTTAGGAACACTATTCTGATCTCTGTCAGAGTCTCTATTTTTCCAGTTATTGTTTCCATTATTCCTACTCCTATTTCCTTCTTTAGAACCATTGTTGTTTCCCCAATTCCTATTGAAGTTTTTCTTAAAGAGAGGATGATTATCAATATGTGGTCACTCTGTTTGTGATGATTCACCATTATTACCATTATTTCTATCAATTCTTGCTAACCTATTGTTCATGGTATTGAACATCTCAGCCATTTGATTAGTCAATTTCTCCATTAGATCTATTTTAGTTCTTCTTTGTATATCAAATGCTACTCTTTTAGGTTTTCTCTCAGGTAGGTTGACTTCCAGAGAATAAGGCTTCATTTTTCCACTATCAAGCATGTTTCTTTCTATGTCCATTGCTTTCTCCATACAACTATCAATGGTAGTGGCTTGTTCCTGCCTTAGCTCATAGTTAAACTCTCCTTGAAAAGCATTCTTATAGAAGCAAATAGACTGAATATCACTGGGCCTAAGGTTGGCATGGATTTTGTTTCTAGTTTTTGAGAATATTTTGTTAAAGTCATTGACAACCTCATTTTCTTTTTTCTTCATAGTGGCTAATTCAGTTAACAGAGATTGTTCATTTTTTCTTTCACCATATTTCTTCAAAAAAATAGCTTCCATTTTAGTGAATTCTGAGATATCATTATCAGGAAGAGAATTGAACCATTCTCTAGCATCTTTTTCTAAATTTTGTAAAAATAGTCTTAAGATTACATCTTCATGTTCTACCTCTAGGCTATCCATTACATACATGAAACTTTTGATATGATCTTCTCCAGTTACTACATTATTTCCTAGGAATTTTGGAAGGTATTTGTGGGCTTTATTAGGTAAGGCATTTAGATTACCAAGTAACACAAAATGCCTATATCTATTGGTTCTCCACAAATGAACATTAGCCTGCTTTTGATTTTGTTGATTCACCTGAGCCATTGTTACTGTAGGATTTAAATTTACAGCAATAATGCCTATAGGAATATGGGTTTGGGTTGCCTAGGTATAATCTAAAGAATTATTTACCTCTATATTATATTCAACAGGACTATGGGACTAAGATGACTCTAATGTATTTTCTATAGTAGCATTTAAAAATTCATCTATAGTAATATCTGCGGTAGCAACATCTTGAATTCTAATTTTCTTTACATACTTTTTGTTACTAAAATATGATTCATTCTTGTATACAGTACTCTTAAGAAGTGATATTTTTTTGGTTATGGTTAAATACCTCTAGGTTCTCGAATTTCAAGAATAACTCCTTACCGCTTCTCCTGGTGTGCGCCAACACGCTCTGCTCCTTCTTTCTTGATTTTTGGTTTTTGGGTTTGTCCAGATAGAGTCACCAGCACGTAGATGTAGAAAGAACAGATGTGCTTATCAATATTGCTTGATATTTAACACTCAGCCTCATAGGGGATGGTTCTTGGGAAAATTCAAGAAAATCAAGAAACTCATAAACTCACTTCAAAATTTAATTGAAAACTACGGGCAAAATAAAATAAAGAACGTAAGAAATCATGAAAACCAAGACGTAGGTTCTTTATTCTAACTTGGTCGCTCGTTGATTAATAAATGTCATAAAATCTAGGTTTAGAACATAAAAATTCTCCTCGACAATGGTGCCAAAAAATTGTTGGAACCATTTCTTGCATCCATAGGATTCGATTGTCATGCTACAAGAAATCATTTGAAACCAATGAGCTATTACAGGCTCTGGTCAACCTGCCTCTTTATTCTGATTAAAAATAGATATTGCTACAGGAAAAACTACAGAATGGGTAAGGAAACCCCAGCGGTAATTTATGATTTTACACGGATTACACGCTCCAGATTTAGAATTATACTATATGTATTAAAATGACCAAGCAATGAAAATAACCAATTATTATACCTTATGTAGATCGATGCCTAGATTCATTGGGTTGTTATAGCAATTTAACAACATTTGTAACATGAGAAAGAAAGAAAGGGATTGAGAAAGAATTGGCACTATCATATCCATTTGAATATCATAATAGACATAACAGTTGGCCAATGACAGAAACATACGTAACACATTCAAATAATGTAACACATTACGTAGTAACACACAGTACCAAGACAAAGAGTTAATAAGAATGAGACTCATAATTGTATTGATTTTACAAAATATTACATGTAGAGTGGGCAGGATGCCTTTTAACTCTATTTTTCAAAGAAATATATCAATACAATGAAGAAACTCTGTTCAAATAATGTAACAAGTCTCTCCTACTCTCCTTGTTCCAATCTAGTAATAGTAGAGTCTCTGAATCTCAGGCTCAATAGGATAGGAAATAATCTCAGCTTCTTGAGCACTTTCCTATCAAAATCCTACATACAAAGGGAAGAATAAGAGATGGCAAAGAAAATAGACACAAAAGGAGATACAACAACACAACTAGTAGGGCACTCAAGTATACCTCTTAGCAAAAATGCTATCTAAATGCTTGATGTAGATTCTGACTACATGGTGTCTTTATAGCTCTAGGTTCTTGAATCTATTATTTTTGGTCTAATCCTGGCCCCACACTTGTCATCATCTGATTTGTCTTCCAAAATTAGTACAATTGGCTTCCATCATTTTCTTTTATTCATATTGTATGCTTTTCTTTGGCTCCCTTTTATTCTAAGTGGTTCAATCGGTGATACTAGTATGCTGGGGAATTCCCTCCTCTACATTTTTGTCTTTGGCTTCTTCTCTTATTTTTTCTTGCTGAGTATCTAGTTTATCTTCTACTTTGGATGTTTCCCCTCTCTGTTCGACCTGTTCTTCATCTCTAGGGGGGAACTCATTTCCAGCTATAGGCTACAAATTTTAATCTCTTTCCCTTTTTGCTCTGCTACAACCATCTTATCTTTTTACCAATCATCTTCCAGGCATCAATGTCAAAAGACACAACAAACCTCAACATGTTCATTTCTTGTAGAATCTTGTTCTTCTGTATACTAATGTAATTTTTGCTCTTTTCATAATGGGTGATCAACATCTCTATGGTGTTTACCAAGAAAGTAGTCTGTCTAGTCATCTTCGGCTCATCATCGGGCTCACAATCAAACTCTTCTATTTTGTTTTTAAGGAGATCTTCTACATTGGCAGTTTCCAGAAATTCTTCTAATGATAGTCCTACAACTTTTCATGAACTCAATATTGCACTTGACCTCAGTCCCATCATTCAACAGTACTTCTTGATTCTGCATCTCTTTGAAGTACTCTGACATTAAGTCAAGAGTAGGGTGGATGATCTCAAGGTCTTCTTCCTTTTGACTGATTAAACTTTCCATCTCTTGAGTAGTAACTCGAATTACCCTAATCTTCCTGAACATTTCAGTGATCCCCTCAATTCTGTCCCGAATCTTCTTTGACATTTCCCTTTTTGTTGCATTCAAATAATATGTATAATTGAGGATCCTTACCACTTTGGGGGTTGAGTTACTATGGTGTCTTTCTATGCCAACTCTTCCTATAGTTTATTTATTAAGGCCTACATCTCTACCTTTTCTTTATCACTGGTTTCTAGTTGGCTTCTTAATTCAGTGTTGTTCTGATGCAGTTGATCCAAAGTTTGTGCATGTACTACTTTGGCCACTTCGACCATATCACCTTCTTTTCCAAGAACTGACATTCCTCTAGTTCTCTCATCGACTTTAAGGACAACAAGTTCCTACAGGACGGGTAATTGCACTTCTACCATATCTGATCTGGGAGTTTCTATTTCCATCCTTGCTGCAGAATCATCTCCCCTGCTTCCCATTCCTGCTACCATTTGTAGCTCATGCTCCTGGGCATCACTAAAAGTTGTTTGCTCTTCAGATCTTTCCAATACAACATTGGTGGAGGGCAGTGATAGCCTTGGTCTCTTAGCTTCTGGAGCAGATACAACTGCTTGCTTTTTTACTTCAAAATCTCTGAAGATACCTCCAAATCCACCTGCTCTTTTCATGTTCATTTGTACTACTAATGGAACTACTATTTCCCTATCTTTTATCTTCAAAGAGTTGGGAATAGCTCTGGGGGCTAACTTCATCACGTTGGTTATTATTAATAATTGGCTAGAGATGGGAACTATAGCCTGATGGGAAGAAGTTAGCTTTTGCATTGGTGCTGCAACCACCTCCTTTCCTTTTGTTGCACTTGAGCTTTTAGGGACCTTCTAGGAAGTGCTAGGTGCCACCTCCAACCTGAGGGGGGCATTATCAGGGGCTTTGACCTATTGTTCTACAATATCTATAGGATTCATGGTAACCTCCAGTTGGTCGATGCCCTGATCCTCTATCAATTCTAACAAAGGGTCCTCTTTGATTTCCTGGGTGGCTTCTGGTAAGAGGGGGGCCACAGATTCTACTAAAATCCCTCTGAGGAAAACCAATTTTGATGGGTACTCGTATGCTTTATGTATTTGTGAATTACCCCTTTTCTCGAAGGGGTACTTATGATGAGTGTCATTGAGTCTCATCATTTAATCTCAATGATTTATCAATCCGGGGTGGTGTCCAAGGCTATTTACGATAGAAGGTTAGGGTAGAGTGCAATTCAGGCATTCAGATTTCAAGTATTTATTGGTGAAGTAGATTTTGGTTTAGCCTTTTGGTGTCACACTAAACCTAGTATGTAGAATGGAAACTAAAATAAATTATAGAAATTGAAAACTAAATCTAAATTACAGAATTTAACAATTAACTACAATTGCAAGAATTAGAAATGACTAAATTAAAATCTAATCTACTTTTGCAGAATTGAAATAACATAAGTGAAATTGCTAAATTGAAATGATGTTGAAATAAAACCTATGCTAAAAACACCTATCAATATCCTACCACAAAAGGTCGTCAATCTTCTGCTATAGGAATTGATAGCAAAATGAAATCTACTAAAATTGAAAGTAGTTGAAACATAAAGGCAAAGAACATTAAAAGTAAAGGGAACATGAAAACAAATATTTAATCTAATTTTTTAGCTTACACACACACATTAGCTGTACAAAAACATAATGAAGAAAACATAAATAACATAATACAAAATTAAAACAAAAAAATGAAATCTAGCAAACAATCTGTTAATTCTGCTGCAGCAAAATTACATATTAAAACCTGCCATAAAAATCCTCCTAGATCTGAAAGTGGGCCCATACTTCCTAATCTAGAATGAGGTGTAAAAAGACTCCTTAACTAATTAAAACTCAGAATAAAAATTGATAAAAAGACTACACTTTTATTGTTGTCAAAACATGTTGAAAATTGTTATAGATAATTGTTGTACAGTCCTATTTGCTGATTCTACCTCTATTCTAATTCCTACCTAGCTCAACCAATAAGGGAGATATCCTTTTATAGATGCATAAGATCTATTTACAAATATAAAATATACTATTCTTATCCTACAGATCAAATCCTATTATGCTGCAACATTTCTTGATTTTATCCTAGAAGAGGATCAATTGATCTTTTTTGAGAATGGTGGCTTTTGGATGGCAAGGACGACAAAGATAGTTGGGGGATATTTTCCCTTAACCTTCTCAACCTTATTTTCTTTTTTCCATCGTCAGAAAATAGTCAAAAAGTACTTTTTGTTGTCAATCCGAAGATAACTAGCTCAATCCGAAGAAACTGCATTCTATCAATCCGAAGATGTCTGCTCAATCCGAAGCTCTTCGGATTGACTAACTATGTGGTCTTGAGGTGATCTCAGCTACTTTTCTTATGTGGGTTATCTCTCAAGAACTGATTGCAATAGCTTTTATCCTTCTTTATGTGTGAATTCCATGCCTTGCTATTCATTGGTAGCTGGCTAAAATTTATATGGTAAACTACTGCATTTTCCAGATTTGCTACACAATTATAAAATGTTGGCATTTCTTGCAAGTTCAACAAATTAGAACATAGAAAAATAATTCAAGTATCAACATGAATAAGTACATCAAGTTGCTACTAAATTTATACACTTTATTCACCAAGTAACCATGCTAAAATAGTGCAACAGTGTTGCACAATTATCCTTGCTTTGTTATACCTTGTTGTTGCCTATTTAGACCATGTGGGAATGCTTCTAAATAGATCAGATGTCTTCTGTAGTCCTTCTAAAATTATTCCATCCATTTCCTAATATTTTTCTTGTCAAATTCAAGGTGCTCCTATAAAGTGAGAGCTTGCTAATTTTTGTATGGTTGTTTTCTACAGATTTCCAGATTTAGAATAGTCCTAATAATTTGGCTTCAATGTGGACTTCAAACAAGTTGAAGAGTAGGAAAACATTCATAAACCATTGTGAATTTAATGGATATCAGCATACCACATTTGGCTATTTGAAATGCATATTTTTATTTGCTACTTAATCAAGCAAAAGCAGTCACAAAATGCTAAAAATAGTCAAAAACAGAGATATAATGCTCCTAACATAAAATCATGCAAACACTTAACAAATATATATTCTAATCAACTAACTATTTGGCATTTAACTTAATAATATTACAGTTTTTATATGTCAAACATAGTGTAAAAATGAGGCATTTTTAGGCCTCATCAACTTATCCCATACAACTTGTAAATATTTCCCTGTCTTTATAGCATCTAATAACTCTTCTTCATAAGCATCCTTCCTATGCTTGACCTAGGCATATTCTCAAATTTTCATTGACTTTTTGTACTTTCCATTTGGATCATAAGACCTCCAAGTTATCTCCTCAAAATCCATGAGATCCAGATCAAACATCCCCTTGAGTAAAGTTGGATATCCCATAAACCTGCAAGGGACACTGAGCCATGGAACTTTGTTGTGTTTCTTTACCAACCTCATTTTAGCCTCTTTGGCCACCTGTTTGCACAGTTCTAGGGTAGTGAGGGATAAGGGACAATACATTGGCAACATTTTTGGGGGAATCTTAGCTCCATAGAGCCGAATGTATGTGAACCCTTCGAAGAAGAAATAGTCTCCTATATCCTTTTCTTTTATGAAGGCTCTCACCCCAGGCCCTAGTATCTTAGGGAGAAAACCAGTCAACATCTAGTAAAATTCAACCATGAACACATCACAAAACCAACCTACGTGAGAACGACCTTCGTGTATCTTCCAAAAACTAGTCTGGACATAAGGACTCTCAATGGCCCCAACTCTTTTTCGCATTTCCTCTCCTAATTGTCCCACCAGTAGGTGTATGAGGATGGAGTAATTAGAAAAAATAGGCATCTCCTATCTTTGTTTTAGAATAGCCTCTTTTAAATCTGTCATTTGTGAGTGCATCTGATCACTCAAGGCTCACTCCCATGCATAGACTAGGGTGCCTATTGCCCGATTACACTGTGCTACTAAATGTAACACTCTCCTACTCACTACACTGAGGTCTTGTGCTCCTAATACAACGTTAATCATATCGTAGAAGTCTCGGACCCATGGTTTGAAAATAGTTTTCCTTATTGGAAATTTATCAACTAATTTCTCATGTGCTTCAAAAAATGATTTAAAAATATCCAAGTTAGTTAACATTTGGTCTTTCAATTACCTATTTCACCAGTCAAGTATTTACGGGCGCCAATTTGAAAACCTGATTTTCTGGAAACAGAGCTTTATTTATAACTACAATTTTTAAAAGTTTGTGTATTCTAGGTTTTTTCTATGAATATCTAAGAGATTGAGAGAATTTAAAAGTTAAGCAATCATGGTCTGAGTGAGATTCTATTGCACCAAAGGACTGATGACTCTGAACAAACCCAAAAGAAGAAGAAGAAGAATTTGACCTGGTGCATGCTAGATGTAGTAGTAAAAAAGTCATCCCAAAATTTGAAGACCTAGAGGTATTTACCCATACTCAAAAAATCTTAGTTCTTAAGAAATATGTGTATCATAATAGATCTTGTTCTTTTGGTAGTAAATATGCTAAAACGTATATTTCTGTAGTTAATTTTGCTACCAATACACCTGTTGTTAGTATCCTTGTGGCTAGTATCCCTATCCTTCCTATGGCCCAACCAAATATAAATCAGAACCTTCCAATATGCCTTTTTTATTACCCCAAAATTTGTATCCCTTACCGACCAAAGCTCACAAGTATTTGCTCAAATTCCAAGGTAATACTGTAGTTAGTAAAGAAGATCGTATCAAAGGGTTCCTCTATGATAACCTTGAAGTTAAACATGAGGATTGTTGGAGCCAAATTTGACTCAATACCTGAAACCCCTAATTTTAAATTTTTGGTTTCAATGAAATAACAAAAGTTGCTAGCCTCCCCAATTTTCAATTTTTGATTTCAATGAAATAACAAAAGTTGCTAGCCTCCGTTGCATTTTCCCTGAGAAATTGACTTCCTTATGTTTGAAATTTGAAATTAACCTTAGCCATTTTATTTTGGATTGATCTTATGACCGTTGCTTTATCATTTAGAAAAAATCATTAAGGTCAAATTATATAAGCATCCAATACCATGGTAAAATCATTAGATTACCTGACGTTTTAAAGTAAGGTTTCTGACTCATGAATTTAATAATCAAAATTGGAGAGCCTAAGTCAAAATAATAAACCACTAAGTCCCAAGGTACCTAAGAGTATAAATAAACCTTTGGACCAAGCCCGCCTCTTTATTAAAGTAAAATTTTGAATCATTCAAAGAGTAAGGTAAGCACCATGGTCTAAAGTCCAAGAACCCAAAGTCCTAAGCCAAATGCTAATGGTTCAAAGGTATGCACCTCCCCCTATTTTTCATTAAATATCGAACACCTTGAGGAAATCGAAGGGTAGCACCCAGATTTCCCTTGATCGGATGGATGCACACACTCAAAGAGTCAATCCTTTAATGCCCCATGATCGAAAGAGGTAAAGTCTAAGGTTTTGAATGAAAAATTAATTTAAGCATTAAGGGTATGCACCCCTTTAATTAAACATTGAGTTAATTGGGTGAATCTAATGGCAGCGCTTGATTAAGATCTGATTGAACGACCGCGCTCTCATAAAAGATTCATTAAAAAGGCTAAAGGCCAAAATATTAATTAAAATTATTAAATGAGATTAGTGAGGGTCTAATGCGTTAGCTAATTACCCCCTTTCTCACTAAATCAAAGGTTAAAAACAAGTACCCCTTGGTAACTAACCTCGTAGGTTGGAAGAAATCAACGATCGCACCAATCTTGATTGAGATCCGATGGCTGCGCTCGAGTCAAAACCCAAATGATGGAATGGTAAGAGTATCGGGTAACATAAAGGCTTGCAAATTATAGGAGATCTAAGGGAAGTGCTTCATCAAGGAGGAATTAGATAGATGCACCCATCTTAATAAAGTACCCCGGTCTAAAGTTCCAAAGCTTAGGTACAATGGCCACAAAAGATCTAATGACTGCTCTTGATTGAGAGCTAATCTGATGGTTGCGCTCTACCATGAATCACTAAGCTTAGATTAAAATTATTACTTACACTTGTGTTTTAAAGTATGTGCAAGTTTGAGGTATATCAACGGATGCGCCATAATTTATTTTTAAATTATTTTTCAAAGAACATGAGAAAATAGTTGATAAATTTCCCATAAGAAAAACTGCCTTCAAACCATGGGTCTGAGACTTCTATGATATGGCTACCATTATTTTAGGAGTACAAGACCTCAATGTAGTGGGTAGGAAAGTGTTACATTTAGTAGCACAGTGTAACCGGGCAATAGGCACCCCAATTTACACCTAGGAGAGAGAATTGAGTGATCAGATGCACTCGTAGATGACAGATTTGAAAGAAGATATTCTAAAATAAAGATAGGAGATGCCTATTTTTTCTAACCACTCCATCCTCATACACTTACTGGCAGGACAATTAAGAGAGGAAATCCGAAAGAGTGTTGGGGCTGTTGAGAGTCCTTACATCCAAACCAGTTTTTGGAGGATACATGAAGGTCGTACTCACATGGGTTGGTTTTGTGATATTTTCATGTTTGAATTTCATTAGATTCTAACTGGTTTCCTCCTCGAGATACTAGGGCCTAAAGTGAGAACTTTCATAAAGGAAAAAGACATAGGGGATTATTTCTTCTCTAAAGGGTTCACATACATTCGGCTCTATGGAGCTAAGATTCCTCCAAAAATGTTGCCTATGTATTGTTCCTTATCTCTCACTACCCTATAAATATGCAAACAAGTGGCCGAAGAGGTTAAAATGAGACTAGTGAAGAAGCACAATAGAGTTCCATGGCTCATTGTCCCTTGCAGATTTGGAAATTACATGTTTGTGGGATATCCAGCTTTACTCAAGGGGATGTATGATTTGGATCTCATGGATTTTTAGGAGATAACTTGGAGGACTTATGATCTAGATGAGAAGTATAAATGGTAATGAAAAATTGAGAATACGCCTGGGTCAAGAATAGGAATGATGCTTACGAAGAAGATTTATTAGATGCTATAGAAAAAGGAAAATATTTATAGACTGTATGGGATAAGTACCCATTTGAAAAGAGGGGCAATTCAAAAATACAAAAAACCTACGAGTACTCGCCAGAATTGGTTTTTCTCAAAGGGGTTTCAGTGGAATCTGTTGCCCCCCTCTTACTAGAAGCCACCCAAGAAATCAGAGAAGACCCCTTATTAGAATAAATAGAAGATCACAGAATCGATCAGATGGAAGTTACTGTGAGCCCTACAGATATTGTAGAATAACAAGTTAGATTCCCTGATGATGTCCCCGTCATACTAGTGACAAGACCTAGCACTTACTAGGAGGCTTCTAAAAGCCTAAGTGTAGTAAAAGGAAAGGAGATAGTTACTGCACCTATTCAGGAGCTGACTCTCCCCAGTAAGCTATAGTTCCCATCTTTAGCCAGCTATTAACAGTAACTAGTGTGATGAAGTTGGCCCCTAAAGCTATTCCCACCTCTTTGAAAATAAAAGATCAAGAAATACAAATTCCATCAGTAATACAAATGAATATGAGAAGAGTAGGGGGTATTTAGAGGCATATTTAGAGATCTTGAGATCAAGAAGTAAACAAATTGTATCTACTCCTGAAGTAAAGAAACCTAGGCTGTCACTACCCTCCACAAATGTGGTGTTGGAAAGATCTAAAGAAAAAAAGTTTTCAGTGATGCCCAGGAGCATGAGCTATAAATGGTAGCAGGAATGAGAGGTAGAAGAAATGATTTTGCAGCTAGGGTGGCAATAAAAACTCCCAAATTAGATATGGCAGAGGTGCACCTGCCTGCCCTATAGGAACTTGTTGTTCATAAAGTCGATGAGATAACTGGAGGAATGTCAGTTCATGGAAAATAAGGTGATATGGTCAAAGTAGCCAAAGTAGTATAAGCACAAAATTTAGATCAACTACATTAGAGCAACACCAAATTGAGAAACCAACTAGAAACCAGTGATAAAGAAAAAACACAGATGCAGGCCTTGAAAAATAACTTCAAGAAGAGTTGGCACAAAAGAACACCACAATAACTTAGCCCCCCATGGTGGTGAAAATCCTCAATTACACATACTATTTGAATGCAACAAAACGAAATATGTCAAAAAATATTCGAGACAGAATCAAGGGGATCATTGAAATGTTAGGCAGATTAAGGTGATTCGAATTACTACTCAAGAGATGGAAAGTTTAATAAACCAAAAGGAAGAAGGCCTTGAGATCATCTGCCCTCATGTCAAAGTATTTTGAAGAGATGTAAAATTAAGAAATACGGTTGAATGATGGGATTGAGTTCAACTGCAATATCGAGTTCATGAAGGCAGCTATGTCAAATCCAACATGGGAAGGTGGTACAACAATGTTACAGAAATATTTAGTCTGTTAGATGACATAATAGAGAAATTGGTAGACATAGGGCTATCGTTGGAAGAATTTCTGGAAACTGCTAGTATAGATGATCTCCTTAAAAAAAAATAGAATATTTTTATTGTGAGCCCAATGACGAGCCGAAGATGACCAGACAAACTACTTTCTTAGTAAACACTATGGAGATGTTGATCACCCATTATGAAAAAGCAAAAATTACATTAGTATACAAAAAATAATAATTCTACAAGAGATGAACATGCTAATGTTTTCTATGTCTTTTGATATTGATGCCTAGAAGATGATTGGAGAAAAGATCAGATGGCTGCAGCAGGGTAAAAAAGGAAACGAGATTAAAATTTGCAGCTTACAACTGGAAATGAGTTTCCCCCTAGACATGAAGTACAGGTTGAATAGAAAGGGGAAACATCCAAAATAGAAGGTCAATCAAATATTCAGTGAGAAATATAATAAGAAGAAACCCAAGGATAGAAAGGCAAATGAGGGAAGTCCCTAGTGTACTAATATCATGGGTTAAACCAATTAAAATAAAAAGGGGCCAAAGAAAGGTGTATAGTATGAATAAAGAAAAATTATGGAAGCTAGCTGTACCTATTTTAGAAGATAAATCAGGTGATGACAAGTGTAGGGCTAAGATCAGACCAAGAATAACAGATTCAAGAACTAAAGGCTATAAAAGGAAGCATCCAGGGCCTAAATATGCATCAAGTATTTAGAGATAGCATTTTTGCTAAGAGGTATACTTGAGTGCCCTTTTGATTTGTGTTGTTGTATCCCCTTCTATGTCTATTTTCTTGCTCACTTCTCCTTCTTCCCATTACTGTGCAGGATTTTGATAGGAAAGTACTCAAGAAGCTGAGATTATTTCTAGACCTATTGAGCTTGAGGTTCAGAGACTCTATTATTATCATATTGGAACAAGGAGAGTAGGAGAAATATGTTACATCATTTGAACATATTTTCTTCATTGTATTGATGTATTTTTTTGAAAAACAGATTCAAATGGCATCTTGCAAACTCTGTGTAATATTTTATGAAATCAATACATTTATATGTCTTATTTCTATTATTTTTTTGTCTCAATATTGTGTGTTACTACATAATGTGTTATATTATTTGAATGTGTTGCGTACATTTCTCTCGTTGGCCAACTTTTATGTTTGTTAAGATATTCAAATGGATGTAACAGTGCAAATTCTTTCTCAATCCCTTTCATTCTTCTTTTTTTACAAATGTTGTTAAATTGCTATAACAGCCCAATAAATCTAGGCATTGGTCTATATAAGGCATAATAATTAAGTTGTCTTGGCTTGGTTAATTTTATATAGATAATGTATAGAGCATGTAATACTGGTAAAATCATAAGTTCACCATTGGGGTTTCCTTACCCATTCTATAGTTTTCTTGTAGCAATAGTTGTTTTTAATCAGAATGAAGAGGCAAGTTGACTAGAGCCTGTAATAGCTCGTTGGTTTCAAACGATTTTTTATAGCATGATAATAGAATCCTATGGATGCAAGAAGTGGTTCCAATAGTTTTTTGGTGCCGTTGTTAGGGAATGGACTTATATGTTAAATACATATATTTTTAGTTTATTTCCTAATGACATATATTAATCAGTGAGCGACCAATTTGAATAAAGAACCCGCATCTTGGTTTTTATGACTTCTTACGTTCTTTATTTTATTTTGCCCATAGTTTTCAATTGAATTTTGGAGTGTTTTTATGTTTCTTGATTTTATTGAATTTTCTTCAAAGAGCTATCCCCTGTGAGACCGAGAGTTAAAAGAATCAAGCAATCTTGATTACACAATATGTTCTTTCTACACCAACGTGCTGGTGACTCTATCACTATGTAATTTGAAATGCAGTTTAACTTAAGGCTAAATAATCTTAACCTAATGTAGGGACGAGAGCTTAGGGATTGTCTATAGGAGTAGGCCCTACCTCATGAAGGGCAGTGTAAGTCTTTCTCCCCTAATTTACTTTATCTCAGTAACTAGATTTTATAAATAATGCTAGCATTATGTTTATTTTGTGAATGTAGGTAACAGATAAACACAATTTACATAACAAAAATCAAACAACACATGAAATTGATACAAATTACCATCTTTGAAGAACAAAATGCTATTTTATTACTGGAGCTTCAACTGTACATGCTGAACGTGTTTCTTCAAAATTGTAAACTTGGAACAAACTGTAATGTAACAATAGATGCAACAGAGAATAGACCTCTTTCAAGGTCTCTCCTATGTAATTTATACCGTAACTAATATAATTGTAAACAATATTCTCCATGTATTTGACATGCAGATTTTGTGGACTGATGACTATACATTAATCAAAATAATCTAAAACCTAACATAATACGTACTCCTACTTGGACTTATAAATACTTTGACTGGTCCAAGTGGCATCCTACAAATAATCCTAACAATACAATGCTATTTTAACTAACTCACAAGATATACATTAGGACCTCATGTCCTATATTCTAGGAAAGTCTAACAATTTTTGCGTTTATATCTCAAACTTCTCAAAATAAACTGATTACAAGCTTTATAAAGCAAATAATAACTTTGTCAACTTGAAATATTCCTGCGGATAGTATGCGAGAAATAAAATATTTTGCTAAGTAAAAATATCTATTGCCATCCAACTTAATGTGTCGTCCATCTTGATGTGTCGTCCAAATCTGATGTGGCATGCTGAAGTCAACAATATTTATTATCCTTCAGTAACTACTAGTGTGCTCGATAAAAAGCTCACTCCCGCACAACAATATGAGATGGAAAATACTTGTATCCGAAGTTTTGCTCGTACAATGGAAAATGATGACAGAGCCCCTTGGTTGCTAGCAGACCTATTCCACAAAGCAAGGAGACTACAACATAAGGGTTTTCCAAGGAGTACTAGGTGGACCAGTAATCTAGGAAAGTTGATATGTCCGAGAGTATACTACTCCCCCGACTTGTTGGCCTGGTTGGCTATGGCATACGATGAGAAAACCAGGATATTTCGAGATAATAAAGATAGGTCGGTGTTCAGCATAGCGGCTAGACATATCGAACAAGTCTTCAAATTGGCACCTACAAATACTCGACTGGTAAAATAGGTAATTGAAAGATAGTCTCAAATGTTAACTAAGTTAGATATTTTTAAATCATTTTTTGAAGAGCATGAGAAAATAGTTGATAAATTTCCCATAAGAAAAACTGCTTTCAAACCATGGGTTTGAGACTTCTATGATATGGCTAACATTGTTTTAGGAGTACAAGACCTCAGTGTAGTGGGTAGGAAAGTGTTACATTTAGTAGCACAGTGTAACCGGGCAATAGGCACCCCAATTTACACCTAGGAGAGAGAATTGAGTGATCAGATGCACTCATAGATGACAGATTTAAAAGAAGCTATTCTGAAACAAAGACAAGAGATGCCTATGTTTTCTAATTACTCCATCCTCATACACCTACTAGTGGGACAATTGGGAGAGGAAAGCCAAAAGAGGGTTGGGGCTGTTGAGAGTCCTTACGTCCAAACTAGTTTTTGGAGGATACATGAAGGTCGTACTCACATGGGTTGGTTTTGTGATGTTTTCATGGTTGAATTTCACTGGATTCTAACTGGTTTCCTCCCCGAGAGACTAGGGCCTAGAGTGAGAACTTTCATAAAGGAAAAAGACATAGGGGATTATTTCTTCTCTCATGGAGCTAAGATTCCCCCAAAAATGTTGCCTATGTATTGTCCCTTATCTCTCGCCGCCCTAGAACTGTGCAGACAAGTGGTCGAAGAGGCTAAAATGAGACTAGTGAAGAAGCACGACAGAGTTCCATGGCTCAGTGTCCCTTGCAGATTTGGAAGTTACATGTTTATGGGATATCCAGCTTTACTCAAGGGGATGTATGATTTGGATCTCATGGATTTTGAGGAGATAACTTGGAGGCCTTATGACCTAGATGGGAAGTACGAAAGGTCAATGAAAAATCGAGAATACGCCTGGGTCAAGCATAGGAGTGATGCTTACGAAGAAGAGTTATTAGATGCTATAGAAAAGGGGAAATATTTACAGATTGTATGGGATAAGTACCCCTTTGAAAAAAGGGGCAATTCGTAAATACGGAAAGCCTATGAGTACCCTCCAAAATTGGTTTTTCTTAGAGGGGTTTCAGTGGAATCTATTGCCCCCTCTTACCAGAAGCCACCTAGGCAATCAGAGAAGACCCTTTATTAGAATTGATAGAAGATCAGGGCATTGATCAGATGGAAGTTACTGTGAGCCCTGTAGATATTATAGAACAGCAAGTCAAAGCCCCTGATGATGCCCCCTCAGACTGGAGATAGCACCTAGCACTTCCCATGAGGTTTCTAAAAGCCTAAGTGCAGCAAAAGGAAAGGAGGTAGTTGTAGCACCAATTCAGGAGCTAACTTCTCCCCAGTAGGCTATAGTTCCCATCTCTAGCCAACTATTAACAATAACCAGTGTGATGAAGTTAGCCCCTAGAGCTATTCCCAGCTCTTTGAAAATAAAATATAGAGAAATAGTAATTCCATCAGTAGTACAAATGAACATGAAAAGAGCAAGGGGATTTGGAGGTATCTTCAGAGATCTTGAAGTCAAGAAGCAAGCAGTTGTATCTGCTCTAGAAGCAAAGAGACCTAGGCTATCATTACCCTCCATGAATATTGTATTGGAAAGATCTGAAGAATAAATAGTTTTTAGTGATGCCTAGGAGCATGAGCTACAAATGGTAGTAGGAATGGGAGGTAGGGGAGATGATTCTACAGCTAGGGTGGAAATAGAAACTCCTAGATCAGATATGGCAGAGGTGCACTTGCCTGCCCTACAAGAACCTATTGTTCTTAAAGTCGATGAGAGAACTGGAGGAATGTCAGTTCTTGGAAAAGAAGGTGATATGGTCAAAGTAGCCAAAGCAGTACAAGCACAAACTTTAGATCAACTACATTAGAGCAACACCGAATTGAGAAGCCAACTAGAAACTAGTGATAAAGAAAAAGTAGAGATGTAGGCCTTAATAAATAAACTACAGGAAGAGTTGGCATAGAAGGACACCATAGTAACTCAACCCCCCATGGTGGTGAAAATCCTCAATTACACATACTATTTGAATGCAACAAAAAGAGAGATGTCAAAAAATATTCGAGATAGAATCGAGGGGATCACTGAAATGTTCAGGAAGATTAAGGTGATTCGAGTTACTACTCAAGAGATGGAAAGTTTAATCAGCCAAAAGGAAGAAGACCTCGAGATCATCCACCCTACTCTTGACTTAATGTCAGAGTATTTCGAAGAGATGCAAAATCAAGAAGTATTGTTGAATGATGGGACTAAGGTCAAGTGCAATATTGAGTTCATGAAGGCAGCTATGTTTGTATCCAACATGGGAAGGTGGTACAACAATGTTGCAGAAATGTTTAGTCTGTTAGATGACATGATAGAGAAATTGGTAGATGTAGGGCTATCGTTGGAAGAATTTTTGGAAACTGCCAGTATAGAAGATCTCCTTAAAAACAAAATAGAATATTTTGATTGTGAGCCTGATGATGAGCTGGAGATGACTAGACAAACTACTTTCTTAGTAAACACTATGGAGATGTTGATCACCCACTATGAAAAAAGCAAAAATTACATTAGTATACAGAAAAATAGGATTCTATAGGAGATGAACATGTTAAGGTTTGTTGTGTCTTTTGACATTGATGCCTGGAAGATGATTGGAAAAAATATCAGATGGTTGCAGTAGGGCAAAAAAGGAAAAGAGATTAAAATTTGTAGCCTTCAGCTGGAAATGAGTTCCCCTCCTAGAGATGAAGAACAAGTTGAACAGAAAGGAGAAACTTCCAAAATAGAAGGTCAATCAGATATTCAACAAGAAATAGAAAAAGAAGAAACCAAGGACAAAAAGGCAGATGAGGGAAGTCCCCAGTGTACTAGTATCACCGGTTGAACCAATTAGAATAAAAAGGGGCCAAAGAAAGGTGTATAGTATGAATAAAGAAAAATGATGGAAGCCAGTTGTATCCATTTTGGAAGATAAATTAGGTGATGACAAGTGTAGGGCTAGGATCAGACCAAGAATAATAGATTCAAGAACTAGAGGCTATAAAAGGAAGCATCCAGGGCCAGAATCTGCATCAAGCATTTAGAGATAGCATTTTTGCTAAGAGGTATACTTGAGTGCCCTTTTGAGTTGTGTTGTTGTATTCCCTTTGTGTCTTTTTTCTTGCTCACTTCTCCTTCTTCCCATTACTGTGCAAGATTTTGATAGGAAAGTACTCAAGAAGCTGAGATTATTTCTAGACCTATTGAGCTTGAGGTTTAGAGACTCTATTACCATATTGGAACAAGGAGAGTAGAAGAAATTTGTTACATTATTTGAACAGATTTTCTTCATTGTATTAATTAAAAAAAGTTAAATGGCATCCTGCCAACTCTGCATGTAATATTTTGTGAAATAAATACAATTTTGGGTTTCATTTCTATTAATTCTTTGTCTCGGTATTATGTGTTACTACGTAATGTGTTACATTATTTGAATGTGTTGCGTACGTTTCTCTCATTGGACAACTATTATGTTTGTTACGATATTTGAATGAATGTAACAGTTCCAATTCTTTCTCCTTCCCTTTCTTTCTTCTCATTTGATCAAATGTTGTTAAATTGCTATAACAACCTAATGAATCTAGGCACCAGTCTACATAAGGCATAAAAATTAAGTTGTCTTTGCTTGGTCAAATTTATATAGATAATGTATAACTAAATCTGGAGTGTGTAATACTTGTAAAATCATAAGTTTACCATTGGGGTTTCCTTACCCATTATGTAGTTTTCTTTAGCAATATCTATTTTAATCAGAATAAAGAGGTAGGTTGACTAGAGCCTGTAATAGCTCATTGGTTTCAAATGATTTCTTGTAGCATTACAATCGAATCCTATGGATGCAAGAAATGGTTCCAACAAGGACTTATTAATTAAACAATTTGTCTATTAAAAGCTTTCTTTCAAATGAGTATATTTTAATCAACGAGCGGCCAAATTAGAATAAAGAACCTGCATCTTGATTTTTATGATTTTTACATTCTTTATTTTATTTTTCCCGTAGTTTTCAATTGAATTTTGGAGTATTTTTTACGTTTCTTGATTTTCTTGAATTTTATTCAAAGAGCTATCCCTTGTGAGACCGAGAGTTAAAAGAATCAAGCAATCTTGATTACACAATCTGTTCTTTCTACACCAACGTGTTGGCGACTCTATCTGGATGAACCCAAAAACTAAAAATCAAGAAAGAAGGAGCAGAACGTGCTGGCGCACACCAGGAGAAGCGGTAAGGAGTTATTCCTAAAATTTGAGAATCTAGAGGTATTTACCCATAATCAAAAAATCCCACTTCTTAAGAGTACTATTTATGAGAATAAATCATATTTTAGTAGTAAAAAGTACGTAAAGAAAAATAGAATTCAAAATACTGTTGTCGTTGATATTACTGTAGATGAATTTTTAAATGCTACTATAGAAAACACATTAGAATCATCTCAGTCCCATAGTCCTGTTGATTATAATATAGAGGTAAATAACCCTTCAGATTATACTCAGGCCACTCAAACCCATATCCCTGTAGGCGTTGTTGCTGTAAATTTAAATCCTACAGTAACAATGGCCCAGGCAAATCAACAAAATCAAAATCAGGCTAATGTTCATTTATGGAGAATTAATAGATACAGGCCTTTTGTTTTACTTGTAAATCTTAATGCCTTACCTAATAAAGCCCATAAATACCTCCCAAAGTTATTAGGAAATAATGCGATAACTTGAGAAGATCATATCAAAAGTTTCCTGTATGCAATGGATAGCCTAGAGGTAGAACATGAGGATGTAGTCCTAAGACTATTTTTACAAACTTTAGAAAAAGATGCTAGAGAATGGTTCAATTCTCTTCCTGATAATGATATCCCAGATTTCATTAAAATGGAAGCTATTTTTCTAAAGAAATATGAGGAAAGAAAAAATGAACAATCTCTGTTAACTGAGTTAGCCACTATGAAGAAAAAGAAAAATGAGGTTGTAAATGACTTTAATAGAATATTTTCAAAGACCAGAAACAAAATCCCTGCCAACCTTAGGCCTAGTGATATTCAGTCCATTTGTTTTTATAAAAATGCTTTTCAAGGAGAGTTTAACTATGAGTTAAGGCAAGAACAAGCCACCACTATTGATAGTTGAATGGAAAAAGCAATGGATATAGAAAGGAATATGCTTGATAGTGGTAAGATGAAGCCTTACTCTCTAGAAGTCAATCTACCTGATAGAAAGCCCAAAAGGGTAGCATTTGATATACAAAGAAGAATTGAAATAGATCCAATGGAGAAATTGACTAATCAAATGGTTGAGATGTTCAATACCATGAACAATAGGTTAGCAAGAATTGAGAGAAACAATGGTAATAACGGTGAGACATCACAAACATAATGACCATATGTTGATAACCGCCCTCCTTTCAAGAAAAAATTCAATAGAAATTGGGGAAACAATAATGGCCCTGAAGAAGGAAATAGGAGTAGGAATAATGGAAACAATAACTAGAAAAATAGAGAATCTAATAGAGATCTAAACAATGTTCCAAACCCTATACCATATGCCAACATAGCAGAAGGATTCCCCTACTTTTTCTCTACTTGTGATGCACCTCATAACCCTGATGCATGTGGAATCCACCTAAGTGATCAATGAAATGTAGATCTACATGATGATTCAGAAGAAGACATAAGGATTAATGCCTGCTGGTCTCTAGAAGATGAATCCAGAGAAAGGTTGTTTGAAGAAAATATGGATAAGTATTCTTCAAATCATCATCCTCAAATTTTTGTAGCTGAAGGAACTAAAATATTACAAAAACCACATGAGTCAAGATATGATAAAATGAAACAAGGGAAAATAATCCCTACTACTAAGGAAGTGGAGGAATTAGAAGCTACCAATACTCTGAATTTAAGAAACATGACTGTCCCAGACTGGACAGAGAAAGCTTCTACAAGTGAAACAAGAAAACAAACTTTCACAAATAAGAATATCAGTAAAGAGAAAACTGATAGAACCCTCAAAAAGATTACTCCTGAAGTAATAGAATTAGAAGAGGAGATTCCCAAAGAAGAAAGTAACAAACCACTGGATATAAAGAAGATAGAATTTGATGTTGGGTCAGAACTTAGTAAGAAAAAAGTTAACATCACATTTGGAGAACTTATGAAAGTTCAACAATGCAGAGAACAAGTCTTTAGAGCATTTGGACTAGTGGAACAAAAAGAAGATCCAACTTGCCACACTGCTAGACAAAATCAACATGATACAAGATCACCATCCTCTGTCAGACCCTTCTATGTATCATTAAGGTATAATTCAGATGAAGGAGAAAGGTATGTGATTCATAATTGCATGCTAGACAGTGGAGCCTCACATAATATCATGCCCAAATTAATAGCTGATCAAATGGGATTAATCTGTACAAGAGATTCTGCCCCTATTTCTGTAATGGACAACAGACAAATTCCTTGTGTAGGGGTGATAACTAGATTGTTGGTTTTCCTAGACCAACACCCCAAAAAGGGCATAGTCATGGATGTTGCAGTAGTTGATGTTGACCCTTTCTTCTCACTATTACTCAATAGACATTGGGCAGAACAACTGGGAGGTTCAATCCAATTGGATTGGTCCTATGCTACTATCCCAATAATAGATAAGGAAAACATAATCTTACGAAGGGAACCATTTAACAAGCACTCCGTAGAGTTAATTCAAATAGATGAAACCATGATAAATTTAGTAAACTCTATGGAAGAAAAAGGGATGGGACTTTACTCCATATGGCACAACCCATTCCTGGTGGAAGTACTAGAAGCAAAGAACATGGATCCAAAAGTTATGAAAATGATAGATGTTGAATCAGATAGAGTATTAACTCAAGAAATGTGGACCATGTCTTTTGATGGAGCTAAATCTCAATCCAGAGTACCTTGGTATTCCTTACAGGTTGGAATTCCCTTGCATGGACAATATAGCTGAATATGAAGCCTTATTGCTAGGATTGAGGAAAGCAAAATAATTGGGCATTAATTACTTAACTATGACAGGGGATGCAGAGTTAATTATACAACAAATCAAAGGTAAATATCAGACCAAGCATCCTAGGCTAAAGCAATATAAAAATGTGTTAGAAGAACATTGAATTTTTTTAGCTTTTAATATCTCATTTATTCCAAGAGAACAAAATCAGGTTGCAGATCTTTTAGCTGTGAATGCCTCAGGACTAGATCATCCAGAAATAACTACAGATTATATGGATAGGTTCCCAACGATTTCAGTTTATAAACCTTCTATGCCAGATAACATAGTTTACCTACAGGTCTTTCAAGATGATGTAGATATTAAGGATTTCATGACTCTACAAAATCAATATGCATATATAATCTATGATGAAAAGGATGAAGATAAGCTAAAAGACCAAATAGGAGAGCTAGTAGAAGTAATCCAGTTGAAAATAAATAGGATACCCAAAGGATTGGTTTCTCTAGAGAGCCTATTTGATGATTTTGACAAAGCTTACAAGCCTTTACGCAGAGAAGTAATATCTGAAGACATTAATATTGGTACAATGAAATAACCCAAAATAGTGAAGGTAGATATGGCCTTACCTACAAAAGAAAAGGTTGGATACATCAGTTTCTTAAAGAAAAATAAAGAACATTTTTCTTGGACTTATGAAGACCTTAAAACCTTCAAAATAGATGTGATGACACATATAATACCCTTGAAAGAATCTTCCAAGCCATTTAGATAGAAAAAAAGGAAATACAACCCTACTCTGCACCCAATAATGCAAAAGGAGGTACAAAAATTACTGGATTCCAAAATAATCAGAAAGGTAATATTTTCTTCTTGGATCTCCAATTTAGTACCAATCAAAAAGAAAAATGGTGATATTAGACTCTGTGTAGATTTCAAAAATTTAAACAAGAGTTCATTAAAAGATAATTACCCATTGCCCAATATGGAACAATTATTGCAAGCAATAGTTGGTTCATCTAGATTGTCCCTATTAGATGGATTTTTTGGATACAATCAAATTCAGATTAATCTAGAAGACAGACATAAAACAACATTCACTACACCTTGGGGCACATTTGAATATTTAAGAATACCTTTTGGCCTGATGAATGCAGGTGCTACCTTTCAGAGAGCAATGGACTTTGCCTTCAAAGGATTAATGTTCAAAATAGTAGTTGTATACCTGGATGATATCACAGTATTTTCTAAAAATCCAGAAGATCACTTAGAACATTTAGTTATAGTTTTTGCTCGGTGCAAAGAGTTTGGAATTTCTCTACACAAGGAAAATTGTTAGGTCATATAGTTTCAGAAAAAGGAATAAGCATTGACCCAGAAAGAATAGAAGCTATTTCCAAAATTCCTCCTCCCAAGAATTTAAAAGGAGTTAGGTCATTCTTTGGCAAAATAAATTTTGTTAGAAGATTTGTCCCAAATTTTGCAGAGATGACCAAACCCATAAATGACATGGTTAAAAAAACTGGAGAAATAAAATGGACAGTAGAAAACATGGAAGCATTCAATAGAATAAAAGAAGCCATTTCTATTACTCCAACCCTAAACTACCCTGATTATTCTAAAGACTTTAACATTTATTCATATGCATCTGAACATTCAATTGCTGCAGTTCTTTCACAAAAATATGATGAAAATAATGAAAGGCCAATAGCCTTCATGAGTTCAGGACTAAAAGGAGCACATCTTAAATATACCTTATTGGAAAAGCATGCTTATGCAGTTGTTCAATCTTTAGAACATTTCAAAGGTATATTCGGTTCAAAAAAAGTTTATTGTTGCATCCCTTTCATAACAATAAAAGATATTTTTACCCAATCTGAGCCTTTAGGAAGGCCAACAAGATGGATGGTGAAACTTTTGCAATATGATGCTGAATTCAAAATAGTCAAAACTATAAAAGGACAGGGCTTAGCCAAATACCTAGCATATAGAGGAGAGGACTCTAATAATGTCATCACAATAGATGAAATGCATGATGATAGGAGAATCAATAATCAAGAATGTAAATGGTATGATGAAATCCTCACATATTTACAAACTCTATCTTTTCCCAGAGATATATCAACAAATAGAATGAGGTCAATAAAACTTCAAGCTTAGAAATATCATGTGCAAGATGGTGTGCTTTATTGGAAGCACCCTGATGGAGTGTTATTAGTCTTTTTATATGAAAATGAAGTCCCAAAAATAATTAATGAATTTCATGATGGTTTCTGTGGAGGACATTTTGCCCCAAAAGCCACAACTAATAAAATAATGAGAGTAGGATATTATTGGCCTTCCATTTTTAAATATGTATATAGATATGTTAGGAACTATCATAACTACCAAGTTTTTGTAAGAAAGAAGCAACTAGCAACCATGCCCCTCAAACCAGTAATCATTGAAGCACCATTCACCCAATGGGGCATTGACCTAATTGGAGAGATCAAGCCTAATTCATCAGGCCAACACAAGTGGATCATAACTGCTATGGACTACTTCACCAAGTGGGTAGAGGATGCACCTCTAAGAACCTCCACAACTACCACCATCATCAAATTCTTGGAAGAAAACATTCTAACCAGGTTTGGAGTTCCTCAAAAATTGGTAACAGATAATGCACAGTATTTTGTTTCATATGAAATGGTAGAGTTTTGTGCCGAATATGGAATTGAACTATCCCATTCTGCTAATTATTACCCCCAAGGGAATGGTCTTGCTGAGTCATCAAATAAAAATGTAATAACTAGAATAAAAAGATCATTGGGTAAGAACAAAAGGGGATGGGATAGTGAACTAAAATTTGCTCTTTGGGTTGATAGGTTATATGTCAAAAGAAACATAGGAAGGACTCCCTATGAAATGGTATATGGAGAGAAAGCCTTATTACCCTTAAGAATAGAAAAATTGGCACTTTCCCTCTTGTTGCAAGATCATGAAGATCCCAACCCTTTACAAAGAAGGCTAGACCAAATTGTCCTATTAGAAGAGCAAAGAAGAGAAACCCTTAATAGAATGATGGAACAAACCCAAAAAACTATGAAATTGTTTAATAAGAAAGCCAAGGGTACTCCTTTCTCTCAAGGAGATATAGTCATCTATTGGGACCCTAAAAATGATAAGCATGGTGAAAAGGGTAAACTTGAACCTAAATGGATCAGACGACTGCGCTTAAGCCTGCCAAATCTGATGGTGGCGTTTTATCGATAAATATTTAAAAATGATGAAAATGACTGCGAGGTTTCACTAAGTTCTTCTGATTCATCAAACACATCACTATATGTGCACTTTACAAGCTTCAAGAACGATGGAAATGATGTTTATACGAGGGAAAGAAGAAGCTCTATCTTGCCTTCGTGTGCATTCCACCAATATATCAAATGGTGAAAGCATGTAGGTTAAAGAAGGAGAGGCAGTTATTGCTCTACAAAAAACTTGGGTAGGTAATACTTCTTTGATGCAGAGGTGGAAAAGTGGTCGTGTAGTGAAATACATGCACATATTTGGAAGCAAATAGCAACAACTATCAAATTTATTTGGTGGAAGCAAATATTTTCTAGCAGGGAAGACTGGTAGTGATTGAATGGCACTGCCCCATTAGTGGATCATGACAAGCACAGTTGAAGTTGGAGGTGCAGAGTTTTCAGCATTCTCACAAACAAGATTGAGATTTTTTTTTAGGCGTTGCCTAGACTGCAAAGGCAACTCACATTATCGTAAATGGTTATATGGATAGATGTTTCTGTTTCTATTACGGCTAGTGGCTCAGTGCGATGTTGTGTTGTTCTTTACTACAAAGTCTTCGAGAGTCGATTGCCCCGCTTGATCGCACATCAAGCACTATTGCACTCATTTCGGTGCCTACCCTATACCCACAAATCTGTTTGGAGGAACAACTATGCAAATTCAATGGAATCCAATTCTACCTGTTATGATGATGATGTGCAGCTATCATCCAAATTTATTTGAGTGCTCGTGTTGGTGGTATATTGAGGGTTATTAATTTATGAGCAGTGTAATTTTTTGAAGATGTCGTAAAGTTGCATTGCATTGATGTGATAAGGAGGTCGTAGAAAAATGGGAGATAGTTTGTGTAGTGCCACCTACAAGAGGATGCGATGCCATTTTTTTTACCGAAGATGTTCGTATAAACTGTGGACAGTTTCATGGAATTTTGTAGGCAGTGAACAATGTGGTGGTAGTATGGTACGGGAGAATATGCCTGTTCATTGTGAAGGAAACGTTGTTGGCGAAGCACTATGTTTATTTTTTATTTTTTGTTGCAGATGCACTGAGAGTACGACATCGGGTCGATGATGAAGCAACAAATTTTTGTGTTGATGCCATGCCATACAAAAGGTCTATTTATTTTCTTTTGTAGCTATGTTCTCCATTGAACATGCTCAAAGACGCCTATTTTTTTGCTATTTTCTGTGAAGTCGACTCGTCCAACATGGAGGAAATTATTTCAATCAGCTAAAAGATGAGTATTTTTTCAATGTCAAGGGTTTTTTTAATCAAGTTCATTCAATAAAGTAGATGGTCGTGCTTATCTGTACCTAGATCTAAACTCATACTATTTTATATAAATCCTAAAAAAATTATATAAAATTTGAATAGTAACTTATTAAAAAATTTCTTTCTCTTTAACCATTTATTTTAAAGACCGTGTACTAAGTATTAAATACTTAGAAAATTAATTCTTCATAATGATAAGTACTTAAAACCTCGATCCATGTCTATGATATAACCAAGTGTCATTGACTAAGCTATACTCAAGATAGATCAGACAGTTGTGCTTATCTCTACCTAGATCTAACAACTGCACATAATGGAGGCTATCAAAGGAAAATAAAGCAGTGAAATAAGGGGCGCACATATTTATCCGATCTGATGGTAGCTCTTGACCTTACTCAGATCTGATGGTAGCACGTAGCCAATGCACCCAAAGGTTAAGGTATGTTTGTTTTTCATGATCAGATAATTAATTAAGGTAAATATCACCAAACCCTATGCCTAATTAAGTTTAATTGAGGGTTTAATACATTGCTAATGGCCCCCTATGTGTGATTAACCTCGATGCATGCCTAGAAGATTGGACGAATGCGTATGCATGCACTCTTGATCAATATGGTCTTAGTGATTAATTAATTGGTAAAATTATACGTCTGGGCCTAAGCATTGTAATCAGTCTATTAAACATAAATTTCCACTTGATGCATATGGCTAATCTTAGTGTACACATATTATGTCATGCGACTAACAATCATGCAAGATCATAAAGGTCAACGACAATGAATTAAAACTAATGAAGCCTAACGATCTGACTATCGATCCCAAGAATGATAACCACTGCTTAATGGTATAGCTCTTTTCGAAGGTGGCAAAGCATTTTATGAGAAAATTCCCATGAAAAGGTTGTTGCTACTATGTTCATAGCACCACGTCAGCTGAAATAGTAGCCCAACAACCAATAGAAACACTATGAATAATTGCAAGTGTGCAAACCAATGCCCTCATGGATGTACAAGTCAAGGAAGATCACCTACCGCGATCGTTCAATTTTGGAAAAAAGCACCATGGTAGATATCCATTGGCCGAATTCAAAGGTAGTTGGTGTCATCACATTAATGATACACTATGCAAGACTAGTGAAGCCATCCCACTCTCAGCTACTTAAAACCCCATTATCAAACACCATCACCACCCTAGTTATCATAGAGTGAAGAACTGGTTCAGAAGAGCAGAGAGTTTCAAGAAGCACATATCATGGTGAAACAGAGCAAGTTCAAGGAATATAATGGCCACCTGGGGAGACACCTTCGTACCAAAAGATACTCAAGAAGAAATTAAATTCATTACTGACCAGTCCCCATACACAAAGATCCCTAAAGGAGTAATATCAGTAATTGGGATGTATGACTTCACGAAGAAGTCTGGGGAAAGCAAACAGTTGATGCCTACTCAACAATACAAAATTGAAAATACATGTATTCAAAGCTTTGAGGCCATGATGGAAAATGACCGACGCTCTCCTTGGTTACTGGCAGATTTGTTCTACAAAGCAAAAAAGTCATAGAATCAAAGAGCCCCCAGGAGAAATCGATGGACCAACAATGTAGGAAGATTAATATGCCCTAGGGTGTATTATTGTATGAACCTGTTGGTGTGGTTGGCAGTGGTGTACGATGAAAATATGAAGACTTTCAAGGACAATAAAGGACACCCAATTTTTAGCATAGCAGCCAGGCACATCAAAGAAGTATTTCAATTGGAGCCCTCAAACACCCAGTTGGTTTATCAGGTAATTGAAAGGCAATATCATCAATTGATTGATTTAGGTCCTTTTAGAATGCTTTTTGAAGAATATGAAGAAGTTAAATTTAAATTCCCCATTAGAAAGACCGCATTCAAACCCTGGGTTAGGGATTTCTATGACATGATTAACATTATTTTGGGTGTACAAGAACTCGATGTAGTAGGGAGGGATACACTGTACTTAGTAACACAAAGTAATAGAAGAATAAATCCCCCCATCTATGCCTAGGAAGAGGAATTGAGTAGACAAATGCATAACCAGTTATCAAAATTAAAAAAGGTAATTTTAGAATAGAGGAAAGAGATGCCCTATTTTTCCCACTATTCCATTCTCATGCACCTGTTAGCTGGACAATTGGGAAATGAAAGTCAACATAGAATAGGAGCCAACAATAGTCCATATGTACAAAATAGATTTTGGAGAATACACGAGGGATGCACCCACTTTGGTTGGTTCTATGACAAATTCATGTTAGAAATTTACTAGATTCTAATGGGCTACATGCATGAGATATTGGGGCTAGGAATAAAAGCTTTCCTCAATGAAAAAATAATAGGATATTATTTCTTCTCAGAAGGATTCACCTATATGTGGCTTTATGGGGCCAAGCCCCCTCCCAAAATGTTACCAATGTACTGCCCTTTCTCCCTAGCATCCTTAGAACTGGTAAGACAAGTCATAGAAGAAGCTAAAATGAGGCAGGTAAATAAACATGGTTGAGTCCCTTGGCTAAATATTCCATGCAAATTTGGGTATTACACTTTTGCAGGATATCCAGCCTTGTTTAAGGGCATGTATGATTTGGAAGGCATGGACTTCAAATAAATAACATGGAGACCATACGATCCCCATAAAACATATAGGCAAATGATGAGCCGTAGATATGCCTAGGTCGAACATAGGAAAGACCAGTATGAAGAAGAATTGTTAAATGCCATAGAGAAAGGGGAAGATTTAAAAAAATACTGGGATGCTTTTCCTTTTGATGATAGGGGGAATTCACAAATTCATGAACCATATGAATACCCCATAGAGCTCAATTTGATAAGAAGAATTACTGTAGATGCAGCAGCCCTGATTTTCCCCACTCCCACTCAAGCCATCAAAGAAGACGCACTGTTAGAAATTATAGAATAGTAAGGCCTTAATCAAATAGAAGTTATAGTGAGTACTACTGATATAGTAGAACACCAAATACAAGGTCATGAAAATTCTCAACCTCAGATAGAAGCGGTGCCCAATGCATCACAGTTAACTCTCATCGGGCTTGATGTAGACAAAGAGAAGGAAATGGTAATAGTGTCATCCCAAGAGCTCACTGTTGTAGAAAAACAAGTTGAAGCTCCTATTTCTGATCAATTGTTGGCTCTAACTAGTGTGAAAAAGTTAGCCCCCAAGGCTGTCCCTACCTCACTAAAAATTAATGACAAAGAAATACCAATCCCATCTACAGCATAAATGAAAACCAGTGGTTTTGGAGAAATCCTAAGATATCACAGGGTAGAAAAATAAGAGGTTGTGGCTACCCCTCAAACAAAGAAGCCTAGATTGGCTCTGACCTTGAATAAAGTCACTTTAAAAAGGGTTGAAGAAGAAACAATTTTCAGCTTAGCCAATGAAAAGGATCTGTAGATGATAGCCAAAACAAATAGCCTGGAAGAAGGTTCTATCACAAAAATAGAGCAAAACAGGTTTAGGTCATCTATGGCAAAAGTATCCATACCCGCTCTCAAAGTGCATGATTGAACAGGGCAGATTTTAATGAAAGGAAAGGAGGTTGACATGGTTAGGATGAACAAGGCCATGACTTTACAAACTTTAGACCATCTGCAAGAGACAAATGATGAATTGAGGAGTCAATTGGAGGCCAGTGATAAAGAAAAAGCAAAAATGTAAGCCTTGATTGATAGTTTGAAAGAAGAGTTGGATTAGATAAGATAAGAGAAATTCTTGCAGACATCGAGTTATCACTGGAAGAATTATTAGAAACCGTCAACATAGAAGATCTCCTTAAAAATAAAATAGAATATTTTGATTGTGATCCTAATGAAAGATCTCCTTAAAAATAAAATAGAAGATTTTGATTGTGAGCCTAATGATGATGAAGAAATGGCCAGATAGAACTACCTTCCTGGTGAATATTGTGGATTCCCTTGTTACTCAATATGAAAAGAATAAGGCTTACACTAGCATACAAAAAAATAGAATCCTTCAGGAAATGAATATGTTAAGATTCTTTGTGACCTTCAAAATTTATGCCTGGAAGCTTATTGTGAAGTAGATCAAGATGTTACAGTAGAACAAGAAGGATAAAGGAATTAAAATATCCAAGTTACATGGGAAATTAATCCACCCCTAGAAGAAGAAATAAAAATTACCCAAGGAGGAGAAACTTCGAAAAAGGAAATCCAATCATAAGGGACAAAAACATCAAGAACAGGGAGTTAGTCAATAAGCAAAGAAAGGATAGAGGGAGAGAATTATCCATACACTGAGATCACCAGCTAAACCAGTCAAGACTAAGAGAACCCAAGAAAGAGTATAAATAGAAGAGAATAATGGAAGATAACTATACAAGTTCTTTTTGAAGATCAAACCAAACAGTGACAAGTGTAAGGCTAGGATAAAGCCAAAAATAATAGATTCAAGAATCCAAAGCTATAAATACACCAACTACGATCAGAATATGCATCAAGCATTTAGAGATAGCATTTTTTCTAAGAGGTATACTTGAGTGCCCTATGAATTGTGTTGTTGTATTCCCTTGTGTATTTTTCTCTATCATCCCTTATTCTTCCCTTTACTGTGTAGGTTTTGTTAATGTTGTGTTTGGAAAGCTGAGAATATTTTTAGTACTTTATGAGCCTAAAGTCCAGAGATTCTTCTTGTTATCATTTTGAAAGAAGGAGAATTGAAGAAGTCTTGTTACATTATTTGAACAAGGCTTTCTCATTGTATTAAAAAAATGTAACAGAGTTTAATGGCTTTCTACCCACTCTGCATGTAATATCATTGAAAGAATTAATACAATTTTGGGTTTCAATTTTATCATTTCTTGTCTCTAGTTTTGTGTGTTTCCTCATAACAGGTTACATTATTTGAACATGTTTTGAGCATTTCTTTCATTGGTTAACCATTAGACTGATTACGATATTCGAATGAGTATAATGGCACCAATTCTTCTTTTCCCATTCTTTCTGTTCATGTTATAAATGTTGTTAAATTGCTATAACAGCCCAACAAATAAGGCACCGGTCTTGCTATAACAGCCCAACAAATAATTATTGTTGTCATTGCTTGGTCATTTTATTAAATGAGGTATGTAACTAAAATTTCGAGTGCTTAAACTTGTAAAATTTGAAGTTTATCACTTGGGTTTTCTTACCCAACTTGGTTATTTTCTTTAGAAATATATATTTTATCTAAATAGAGAAATAGGTTGACCAGAGCTTGTAATAGCTCATTGTTTTCAAATGATTTCTTGTAGTGTGACAGCTCAACCCTATGGATGCAAGAAATTGTTCCAACGAGCCTTTAACAGAAGGAGACATAGTGTTATACTAGGACCCGAAGAATGAAAAACCAAAGGAAAAAGATAAATTGGAGCCAAAATGGTTAGGTCCCTATCAAATCATGTAGAAAATAGGTCATCATACTTACAGGTTGTAGACCTTGCAAGGAGAAATGCAATTTCCAATAAATGACCAACATATGAAAATGTACAATCCTTTTAATGGGGATTAGTTTATATGAACTATTTCTGTCTACCTCTTATATATATAAATTCAAAAAAAGAAGAAGATTTTGTGTGTCTTGTTTTAGTCTATTTCATGTCTGTAAGTTATTGAGTTTGTTTATTTTCTTAGATGATTAGGATTTTATTCTTAGTTTGTTTACTTCTAAACAAAAAGTCTATTGGGATTTTTGTTAGGGTAATCATTGGATCTGAGTCATGAGAGAGTCTACAAAGATCAAAGATATTAGTCACAATCACAATGGTCATGCTTGTAGGAGGTCTATTATTGAAGGTCCAAAAGGAAATGGGAATAAGTTAAGTAAGTCAACTAGAGATTATAGGGCCCTCAAGAGAACATTTTAATATTTTTAGATCAAACACTTCTCTTGTCCCAGATAAAGCCTATGTTGGGCTTCAAAAATCCCAACTTATATTTCACCCCTAGTTTTCAAAAGATGGCAAAGTGAGTGTCTAGGTGATTATAGGATTTGGTGGTTGGTCCAAAAAGAGGGAAGTCTTGAGAAAGTCGCTCCAATTCAAAAGAGTCCCCATGGTCATTGAAGGAATAGGTCTTGGTCATCTTGAGCTTGATTCATCCAAAATATCCTCCATAAATTCATCCCTACCCATCCATTCATACATAAGGTCATTATCTCCATATCATCACCCTTCACCATATTATCCATGTCATCCATTTTTAAGACCTTTATTTTCAAAATTTACCCTTTTTTATTTCATATCATTTGGTCCACTTTCATTATTTAGTCCATACCCTTTAAAAATACCATTTATTCCATTAACATTTCCATCACACATAGCCCCCATTTACCCCATATCATTTAAGTCATCTAACCATTGCAATTCCTTTTAAAAAGCCATGATATAATAATAAATTCATGTTGCATCCCTAGGATAGACCATGGCCAAAAATACCATGAAGTCACCTTGACTTATCTTCCTAAGTCCTAAGTCTCCAAGTATGCCTAGACATCAAGCCTTAGCCTAATTTTCCCCACTTAATTTTTGATAAATAAATTTCATTGCTAAGGTTTGCCCATCCTAAGTCATCATCACTCTTCCAAAAATCCTATCGTTGATGCATCTGTGACCACCATAAGCCATCAATGATAGCCTAAGCCCAAAAATACATTGTCACTGATTCAAACCTATTTTCACTAATTCAATCAGTGATAATGTATTTCAATTGATGACCGTGTAAATCCTTGGCATAAAGTAAAATAAACTATCGCTCTTGCAAAAACCTCATCTTCGATGCATGAATGACCATTAAGTTTCATCAGCAATAGAGTATTTCAAGTTTGAATCGAGGGTTTAGTCATCATTGGCCTAACCAAACCCTCTCGATGGAATAAGTCCTACCAAATAGTTTTAAATTCTTTATTATCCACCCAAAATCCTTGTCATTGATCCATTAGTGATCATTCATTTCTATCAGTGATAGTCTATATTAAAGAGTAAGCCTATTACTCATCCAAATACATTATTTCCGATCCATCAGTGATTTTTGATTCTCATTAGTGATGCCTTAGCCCTAGGTCATATAGTTTTTTGCTTGGTCTTCACATATCTGAGCCTATAAATGTAAAATTTTGCCTAAATACTTAGCCCTCAAGTCCAATTTTGGTCTGTCTTAGATGTAAAAAGTGCATCATTAATGCATTAGCAAAATATTTTCTTCATTAGTGACTAAAGAATGACTTAAGCCTAAAATGTGACTCCTTTTTGCTCATAAGAAAGTCCCATTTTCAATCTATCAGCAATCAATATGTTAATTCATCTGAGGGTCTAGCCATCATTACCCTAAGTATTCCCCCTCCTATTGTACATTAAATAAACCTTAGGTCTACTAAAGTCATCTACCTCTAAGTATATTAAAAAATTCTTAAAATTTGCTCATCATCGATAGTATTCCTCCTTTGCCTGCCTATTCATCAACAACAATGTAGTTCCATCAATGATAGAGTTGTTAGTCATCGCCCTTGCAAATGCATTGTTGCTGATCCATCAACGATAACTCTAAGTAATCAACGATTGTGTATTTTTTGAAATCTTCATCACCCATCAAGGAAGCTCATTGGTAATGCATCAGTAATAAGCCAAAAATAAGAGTGACAAGGCATCAACGGTCCATATCATCCTAAAAGAGATCAACAATGCATGTTTCACTAGCTGTGCTTTGCATAAGAAACCTAGAAAGGCACGTGGCTCATAGTATGATAACTGACAAAAGGCTCGATGAGGTGGAAAACCAAGGCATGATGAGGTGGATGACCCTAGATCCAAAAGTAGCAATTTCTCATGGCATCACCAAACAAGCAAAGATATGTGCAGAAGCCAAGTAAGCATACCACTAGCCTAAGGGTGATCAGAAGACAATAAAAGCAAATTTAGCAACGAAGCCTAGTGTACTCAAAATTGGCTCAAAAGAGAAAGTATCAAACCACACAAATAAAATTCACCACAAAAGCTAAGACCTCACAAATTTTACTAATAAGGGTAGGTTCATGGAGAAAGCAACTCAAAGGATAGATCCAAAGTAGGTCCAAGATATCCAAATCCACTCGTATCTACAAAACATGATGCTACCACCATCAGCTAACGGAATGGATCATCTCAACATGACATTATATGGAGGCAGTGGTCGAAGTAAAGAATTCAATGGTAAAAATGAGCTAGAGTGTGCAAAAGGTAGTGTTATTAGAATATTATAAGTAATAATTCCATGTGTAAAAGATACAAAATACGTAGCAAAAATTAGATATCGAAGCTTCAATGCATTGCCTACTTTGGAAAGATACAAGCACCTCGATGGAATATAGTTACAGAGGTATCACCCCGACAGAGTATAGTTATGGAGGTACCCCATTATTGTCATTCCTTTCAATTGGAATACCTCTAGATCTTGTTTTCCATTATGTTTTTCCTCTCATACCCTACTGCCCTCCTCTTTCTAGGCATTCTCTCTTGATCATTGTCACTGTTTGTTCCATAAAGCACCATCTCACCACCATTATCTATAGCCTTCCATGTCCATTGTATCCAACTATTCCCACACCCATTCATGTTGTTTCCCATTTTGTTCTAGTATGTCGTGTTTTTTCTTTTATTCCTTTAGCATCACGTTGGGTCCCCCTCTATTTCACCTTAAAAATTTATTTGCGTCAACAACCTAGTCGAGGTCTATATAAAGACAAAGAATATTATTTTTTTGTTTGTTTACAAAATATAAGATAAAATCAAAAGCTTGGCCCACCACAGTTGAGAGCCCCCTTCAAATCAAAAGTAGTTAGAACCAAAGAAGCTAGGAATATGAGTTGCAGTAGCAGACCGTATAATTTTAAATAAATAATAGCTTGATAGAAATTTTGACAATCGACATCAACTGGTTAAATTCTTGCTATAATAGACTTAGAAAGCGGAAGAGACATAGAGCTGAGAGTAATACACTTGGTTAAACTAGAACCAAGCATTTGTAACAGATTTTGGATAGTCAAGCTACATAAGGATCTGAAGTAGCCAAGCTTCATCATCAAGCAATTATGTAGCAAGCTTGCAAGAAGTATTCTGAGTGTTCTGTAGGGCTTATTGTATCTTCTATGTTTTCTTTGTTTTCACCATTTCTCAATTATTTCCACCTTTGTGCAGGTATTGTCAAGAGTCAAGTAGTCTACCTAAGATCATTTCCAAGAGCTGCTTCAAGGAGTCGGAGTCTATATGTCACTATAATTAGGATATGTTGGAATAATTTCTTGCATCCATAGGATTCGATTGTCACACTACAAGAAATCATTTGGAACCAACAAGCTATTACAAGCTCTAGTCAACCTGCCTCTTTATTTTGATAAAAGATATATTGCTAAAGAAAATAACCAGAATGGGTAAGGAAACCCCAGTGATAAACTTTAGATATTACAAGTTTAAGCACTCCATATTTTAGTTACACTACTTATTTAAAATGACCAAGCAAAGACAACAACTATTATTATATCTTATGTAGACCGGTGCCTAGATTCATTGGGTTGTTATAGCAATTTTAACAACACTTTAAAATATGAACAGAAAGAAAGAGACTGAGAAAGAATTGGCACTATCATATTCATTTGAATATCATAATAAATCTAACAGTTGGCCAATGAAAGAAACATTCGTAACACATTCAAATAATGTAACCTGCTATGAAGCAATACACAAAACTGGAAATAAAGAAATGGTAAAATTGAACCCTAAAATTGTATTAATTTTCCAAATGAATTACATGCAGAGTTGGAAAAATGCCATTAAACTCTGTTAAAAAGCTCTTAATACAATGAGAAGTCTTTGTTCAAATAATGTAACAAGACTTCATCAACTTTGCCTGTTCCAATTTGGTAACAGAAAAAATCTCTGAGTTTAAGGCTTAAAAAGATTGGAAATATTCTTAGCTTCTCAGGCACAATTCTACCAAAACCTGCATAGCAAAGGGAAGAATGAGGGATGATAGAGAAAAATAGACACAAAGGATACAACACAAATTACAGGGCACTCAAGTATACCTCTTAGCAAAAAATGTTATCTCTATGCTTGATGCAGATTATGACTGTAGCTATTGTATTTATAGCTCCAGGTTCTTGAATCTATTATTTTTTGCCTCATCTAGGCCTTACATTTGTCACTTTTTCCTTCTGATCTTCTCTATGTGCTATCCAACTATTTTGAACTTTGTAGAGCTAGATTTCTTGTCTTGCTTGCTCTTGGTTCAAAGGGAGCTCTCGAAGGTGGTGTGTTGGGCAATTTTGGAAGTATAAAATTGGTGAACCAGTATATACATATATACATAGATTTTTATTTTTCTTGTTTTTCCTAATTCATCTAATTTTATCAATTGGGATCAAACTAGGCTATTGTAGTGAAATTTTGATGTAAGATAGGGGGAACCTAGTGTTATGTAGATATGGAGTGTGGATGACAAATAAATGGAATGGCATTGATTAAAGAATGGTTATGAAGTAGGTGGGAGCAATGGGAGTTAATTTGTACAATGGATGGTGGGGAGATGATGCTTGGTAGGATGAATGGTTACGATGAATAAGAGAAGATACCTAGAAGGAGGTAGTGATAGGTAGGAAGAAAGATATAATGGAAAACAAGAGCTAGAAACATCTATATGATACTTCTATAACTATACTCCATTGAAGTGACCCCTCTATAACTATATTTCATCGAAGCGCTGAGTGAGTAGCTTTCTGAATGCTAAAACGATTTCTTACTCTTGCCGCACTTCTTACATCTTTTGAATATGCAAAACAGGAACCGATTGCACTAGTGAGACTTCTATGTTTTACACTCCATTACCCTTCTCATGGATGACCCTTTCTCACCTTTTATTATCCTTATTTATAAGTTTAGAAACTTCTCATATGAGTCCACTTCGAGCAAGATTATTTTATTTTTGCATAGTATGCAATCACATTCAGTGGGTATGTAAAGATCTGATTTTATTCTTCAGTATCAGGCTTTGTCGCTCAAACAATCTACATTATCTTTATTTTGGTATCATCTATGAGATTCTATTTGATCATCTGAACATTTCTTTCTTGGTTATTTCCTGGACTTGCAGCTACTCCTAGTTTTTTTTTGTATCTTTTGGTCTGATCTGACATCGTAGTCATTGTCATTCATTGCAAGCCTCTCTTTACAATGGATATTTTTGTGAATGATCCACCACCTTGGTTTGGCATAGGAACTAGCTTAAGATACATACCATTATGAGGTGACCCTTTTTTTGGGTGTTGATTGTTAGTTTTGCTCATGGAGGTGCATGTCCATCAAAAACCCTTAATCTACATGTTGGTTAGCTTTAAGGAAAAATATACCAGATTTAGATCACTTTTAGCCTAAGCTTTATTATTTTAATGAATTTAAGACTAATCAAGGCTTAGGTATCTTATTCGTAATACCTACCTTCTTGAGCATCGCCTACCATGCTTACATTTAGACCTTGTTGATTTCAATTTGTCATCGATCTCTATGATCCTGCATGATTGTTAGCCATACAACATAATATATGTATACTAAGGTTAGTCATATGTATCAAGTTTGAAATACTCTGGTTAGAAGCAGTATTGAATCAAAATACTTAGATTCAAAATTATATAATCATCAACTTGACCTTAAAATCAAGGCATTATACCACATATAATTCTGATTTACCATCATTAATAATTTTCTATTAAAACATAAGCCTTTATATTTTGATCATTGTTAGATCATAAATCGAACGTGCATGCCCGTTGGATCTTCAAAACATGCACGAAGGTTTAGCGGATGAAGGGGGAAAATTTCCAACGTATTAGACCTTACAAATTGTGATTTAGCACTTTATTTAGCCTTAATAATTCATTTAATTAATTATATGACCAAAAGCATCGATTATACTAACCTTTGATCACCTTGGATGCACACTACCATACGATCTAGGTGGGATTAACCGTGGTCATCAGATCAATCAAAGTTACGTGCTTTACTTTATCTTCATTAAGTGTCCTTGATGAAGCACCATCATTGGATCTGGGTATAAACGAGCGTGACCATCAGATCTAGTTTTGACTACAACTCCATTGATGATCGCCTTGTTAAAATTTGACCACTTTTGGGAAAGCACGATCGTCAAATTCTATCAGGATCAAGTTCAATCATCGAATTAGCCCATGATGTACACTTTATATTCTTTAGATCATCTTGATTGAAATGCAGTCGTTGGATTAAATCAGGATCAAGCACGATCGTTGATGCTCTTTTGCTTTTAATTATTCTAGAAAGGTGCTACCATCTGATCTAGGTGGGATACAACGTTGTCATTGGATCAATTATGATGTGCACTTTTATAACCCCTATGTTTGACTTGTCAACATCTGATGACTTTGTGGAAGCATAACCATTGGATTCGATCTAGGGGGTATGCTACCATCGGATCTAGTGAAGATGAAAGGTTGTTAACCCCTTTTTGGATGACAACCTTTTATTAGTTGAATGATTTATAAAAAGTGTAGTCGTTGGATTGATCTATGGTTAGCCATGATCATTGATTTCCTTTTACCCATCCTATGTCCAATATTTAGATTATTATGAATAATGCGCGGTCATCGGATCAACTTGGACTTGAATGCCACCGTTGATTTTCTTAGACCTACATAGAACTTAAACAATGGGTGCATATTCTTAGCTTTAATTAATGCTTGATTAGCCAAAAGGGGAAAAATTAGCAACGTATTAAGATCCTCGCTAATCAAGCTTATCATAGTTTAATTAAAACTTTAATTGTTGGGCGCCTAAGGCCTTATGATATAATTCTTCTTTTAGGCCTTAGTAATATTTATATAGTGGTGATTAATAAAAAGGAGGATGATTAACCATGTGTTTAGAACCCTTACTAATCATGATTAGCTTCTACTTTACCTCGTGATTACCCAATAACCTTTACCATTTTATAGTTTGGTCACCTCGATGGATCGCTACCATTGGATTTGGGCGGGCTTGGGTGCAGCCGTTGTGTTGACCACTTTGTTAATCATGAACACTTTTTGAGAATCACTACCATTATATTAGAGCGAGATCAAATGCTACTATTAGATCAACAAATAAGGTGTGCTTTATATTCCTTTTATTATCTTGATCAAACACAACCGTTAGATCTGATTTGGAATAGGCACGGCCGTCGGATCCCATGAAGGTGCAAGTCTTTTTACCGCTTAAAGGATGCCATTAATTTTTCATTGACATTATATGCACGCGGTCGTCGGATCGACTTGGACGTGAACACACACGTAGATTTCCTTAGATCTACACACAGTTTAAATAGTAAGTTTTTATAAGACTTTAGGCTAACCTTGGTTATGTTTTAGTGAGCACACATTCTTTAGATTAGAATGGAGTAAAATGCTATCATTGGATCCTTTGGCTCTACCGATGCTTAGTGGAATAGGTGTACGACTTTGAATTTCCAACCTTAGTGCTTGAATCTTTGTGAGCGCTATCATGAGATCAAACTTAGGAGAAAGTGCATCCATTGATTTCTTCAGACCTGTAATACAGATAACAAAATGGGTGCTAGATTTTTATTTCTTAATAATATTTTAATTAAGCAAAGGGGAAATATTAACCAATGTTTTTAGACCCTAGTTAATTTTTATTAGAGGATGAATTAATCTTTGGGTGATCAACCCTATTAATGTTAAAATTTTGATAACCTGAGTAATGCACAATTATTTGATTTTATCACAATTGAGTGCTACCCTCGGATCTGTTGGATTTGTCTGATATTTAATTAAAAGGGTGCCAGACTTAGGCTTTAATTGTTTTAACTTGTACTTTTGACCTTTGTTGACTCCTTAATAATTTGATTTTTTAGAGAGCACGCATCCATTGGATTGGGCTTAGCTCAAGCGCATCCGTCCAGATTAACAAATTTGCACATATTTTACTACAAAGGGACGCATATCCTCAATTTAAGTTTATTAATTTCAATTGCATTTGACCTATTGGAGCTAAAATTGACTCAACATCTGAAAACCCCCAAATTTAAATTTTTTTTTTTCAATAAAATTAACAAAAGTTGCTAGCTTCTGTTGCATTTTCATCTGAGAAGTTGATTTCCATATTTTTGATTCATGAAATTAACCTTAGCCATTTTTTGGATTGATCTTATGACCATTGTTTTATCACTCGAAAAATCATTAAGGTTAAATTACATGAGCATCCAATACCATCGTAAAATCATAAAAATACCTGACCTTAAAGTAAGGGTCATGACAAAAATAATAATCGGACCTAAGCCTAAATGAATAAATCCCTAAGTCTAAAATAACATTAAAAAGAAATCGAGGTCTAATGAAACACCATGGTCTAAAGTCCAAAAACCTAAGGTTTGAATGAAGGTCTTAATTAAAACCTCGAGGGTATATGCCCCCTTGCATTAAGTATCGAGCACCTTAAACAGATCTAAGGGCAGTGCTTCATCAAAGTAAAATCCAATGGATGCGCTCTCTTTGATAAGTCAACTCTTTAAAATATTGTGGTCAAAGGAATTAAAATCTAAGATTTCAAATGAAAATTAATCAAGACTTTGAAGGTATGCACCCCCTTTAATTAAACATTGAGCTAATTAGCTAAATTTGATGGCAGTGCTTGATTAAGGTCTGATCGAACGGTTGTGCTCTTATAAGAGGTTCTTTAAAAAGGCTAAAAGCCAGAAGATTAATTAAAACTGCTAAAAAGTATTAGCGAGGGTTTAATACGTTACTACTTACCCTCTTTCGACTTAATAAAAAATTATTGAAAAAAAATAATGCACCCCTATCGGTTATCAGCTTGCAGATTACAAGATATCTAAGGGTAGTGCTTCATCAGAAAGAAATCGAATGAATGCGCTCAATCTAATAAAACACCATGGTCTAAAAATGCAAAAGCCTAGGTACAATGGTCAGGGAAGATTCAACGGCTGCGCTTGATAGAGAATTGATCCAACAAATGCATGTTTGTCATAACCCACCAAGGTAAACCAAGGTATTATTATAAAATTATGCTTAAATTACATGCAAAATTGAAGGATATCAATAGATGTGCTCTTTCACGAGACGATCCGATGGTAGCGCTTGCTTCAGATAAACAAATGTAAATCGGGCGATAAGACCAAGTCAACACTTGATTAGTCATATTAATCATGTTTAGCAAGGGTCCTAACACATTACTAATCATCCCCCTTTCGCTTAATCAAGATTAATGAAAATTAGTAGCGTACACTTTTCAGTTACCTAACTTGCAGGTTACAGAAGATCCAAGGTAGCGCTTGATCAAGAGTCAATCCGACGGATGCGCTTCACCACAAATCACCAAGGTTAATTTAAAATCATTAACCATGCTCATGATTAAAGCCTGTGAAGATCTGAGGAATATCAATAGACGCGCTTTCACCAGGGATAATCCAACGAGAACACGCATCACAAAGTAGTCAACCGATAAAAGGATCCCATCCAAGTCAAAGTCAAATACC